>LR749500.1:4583375-4598545 GCA_902729485.2 Mus minutoides
AAAAAAAAAAAAGCAGACAAGAACAAAACCAAAATAAATCAAAACAATATGTTCTTCCTTTTTTTCTCAACACTGCTATACAAACACTGAGAAATAGGTGTTGCCCACGGCTATTAAATATTTTAATTTTAGCCGTCCTAGGGATGGGACCCAGAGCCTCAGACAGGCTAGGCCAACACTGTGCCGCTGAGGTACAGGATCCTGCTCCACCACATCTGACTTCTTGAAGGAAAACTGAGGCTCATTAGAGGTTCAGAGAGCTGCTCTGAGTCACACGGCTCTTGAGAACAGAAACTGGTATCCACCCACAAGTATGACTGGCTCCTCCTGGTGCTACCACACATTTTATATGGAGCCCCGTTGGCCTTTAGTGCTGTACTTAGGAATGCTGGAGTACACTGAGGTAACAAACTCGGGAGGTCGAGGTGGGTGTAAACAAACAGGGCAGGAACTCAGTACCTGGAGCAGGGCTAGGACCCAGGTGAACCGTATTCGGCAACATTGGAGAGAGGAGCGGGAGGCAAACACACCAGCCTGGTATAGCATCTGGTACCTAAGGTGGGGGCGGGGAAGAGGAAGAGGCTCTCAGGGCACCTTTGGGGTCAACCCCAGGACCCCAACATCAGGGATCCTCCCATCCCACTGCCCACCTGCCAACTTCTCTCACCATCGGTACTGCTGAGCATGGCTTAGGGAAGTGTTCCGGAAAAACAGGAGCTCGAACTGCAGCGAAGACCAGACAGATGGAGATGGCCAAACCTCAGCCCTATCTCTCCTCCCACATCCCTCCCCGGTGCCCCTCACTCACAAGTCCCTGGTTGATAAAGTATTCTGCAAAGTAGACCAGCACCAGAGGGATGATGTATCGCAAGAGACCCTGGAAGAGTCGGGAGAGGTGAGTGGAAGGCAAGAGGCAGAGGATCCTCACGGGGCACCCGCAGCCACCATCCAAACCTTGAACACTGTCCACCTTTCCTGGAGGGAGAGGTCCCAGCTGGCACCTACAGAGCAGGGGGAAGGGGAGGAGGTTGCACGCTGAACGCTAGGTGCCAGCATGCAGCAAGCAACCAGCCAGCATAGCAGTGTGGATTTAAATGCCACTTAGTACACACTTACAAGTTGCTAAAATGATAAACTTCATGCTGTGTACATATGTATATGCACACAAATACATATATAACTGATTTTTTTAAAAAAAAGAGCAAGACTGTAGATCAGAATACAGCTTTTTTTTTTAAGATTTATTTATTATTATATCTAAGTACACTGTAGCTGTCTTCAGACACACAAGAAGAGGGCGTCAGATCTCCTTATGAATGGTTGTGAGCCACCATGTGGTTGCTGGGATTTGAACTCAAGGCCTTCGGAAGAGCAGTCAGTGCTCTTAACCACTGAGCCATCTTTCTAGCCCCAGGGTACAGCTTTTATCTGCGGACTCCATCCCAGACTCTCTGGCTGTGCTTTTCATATAACCAGGCTCCTTTCTTCCCATAAGGCCTCACCCTGAGCTGTTTCCTGTGCCTGGAACATGTTCACCTAGGCATTTGCAAAGCTGACACCTTGACAGCCAAGTTTCAGGCCAGAGATATCCTTCAAAAGGCTGTCTTGGGCTGACGAGACGCTCAGTGGACTGGACGAGGGCACTTGCTGCCAAGTGCAGAGCTCAATCCTCAGAACGTCTGACCTCACACTCGTGCACATGCTCTTGCCCAGGCAGCACCATTCTCAAAAATAAAAGGTTTGTTGATGGGGGTTCTCTCGGGGGCTCAAGAGATGGCTCAGTGGTTAAGAGTAATGGCTGCTCTTCCAGTGGACCTCAATTCCCAGCACCCACGTGGCAGCTCACGACTGTCTGTAATTCCAGTTCCAGGGGATCCAACACCCTCACATAGACATGCACACTGGCAAAATACTAATGCACATAAAATAAAAATAGACAAATCGCTGGGCAGTGGTGGTGCATGCCTTTAATCCACACTTGGGAGGCAGAGGCAGGTGGATCTCTGAAAGCTTGAGGGCAGCCTGGTCAACAGAGTGAGTTCCAGGATAGCCAGGGCTACACAGAGATACCCTACCTCGAAAAGCAAGCAAGCAAGCAAGCAAACAAACAAATAATTACAAAAGTAAATAAATAAGTAGAGCCTTTCTCAAGCTGGAGGGGTAGCTTGGGGTTAAGTGGCATCACACACCTTGAATCCCAGCACATGGAAAGCAGAGGCAGGAGAACTTTTGAGTTCTGGTCTATAGAATGAGTTCCAGGACAGCCAGCGCTACACAGAGAAGCCCTGACTCAAAAAAACAAAACAAACAATTAAAAAAACAAAACAAAACAAAACAACCACTGGCTACTCAACCACGAGGGTCAGAATTTGAATCCTGGCAACATCAGCCAGCTCCCAACTGCCTGTAACTGCAACTCCAAGGCATCTGATGCCCTCTGCTCATCATCCGAGGTATAAGTTCACAAACACACACATAAATAAATAGAAAAATAAATCCTAGCCATGTGTATGGTGGCATATGCGTTTACTCCTAGCACTTGAGAGGCAGAGGCAGGTGGATGTGTGAGGTTGAGGCCATTCGGAGTACACAGTGATTTCTAGGCCAGGTAGGGCTATACAGAGAGACTCTGTTTATTACACCAATAAGCAAAAACTTGAAGAAAAAACAAAACAAAACAAAACAACAACATAACCCCCCCCCACTTGGAACTTGCTGTAGAGCAGCGCCCTTAACCATCCCCACCCCATTTCCTTAACTGTTACTTTCTGGGTCTGTGCAGGGTCTTTCTATGTAGCCAACTGGCCTTGAAATCAGAGATCTGCTTGTGGCTGCCTCCCGAGTGTTTGGATTCAAGGCGTGCACCACCCCTCTGGGCCCCATCGCTGTTTTATGTCCATTGAAAATGCTCTCATTCCTTCATCTCGAGCACTACCGTACCCAGCAATTGGAATGTCTGGCATGCAGTCAGTAGTTAGGTAAGTATACATGACTGCTTTGACCCAAACCTGTACACCCAGCAGCCTGTTTCTCTCAACTGTGTCCATTGTTGAGACCAAAACCCCAAGGGGGAAAGTGGCCCTGGATGATGGGAGGGCCTTTGCATCCTACCTGGCTTTGACTCTGGGGTCTCGGTGCCTATGAGAGGCTGCCGGGCAGCAGTCTCTGCCTCATCTTCCCCTCCAGGGTCCAGGGGTTCAGGAGATGTGAGCAACAAGAAATAGCTGGAATGGAATGGAATGGAGGAATGAGTCAGGGAGCTCTTGTCGGGAAAGGTCCCAGAGGTCCCGCAGGCCCTGCCCCTCCAGGCCCTTCACACTTGCATGGGGTGCCCCCAGCTTGTGCTGGAAAAGCTTCTTTGTTTCTACCCAGGGACCTCATTTGACTCAGTCACAGCACCTGCTCTGTTCCACTGTTCTCAGTATCGAGTACCATTTCTTATACATTCACCACTTTACAGAGATTTTTACTAACTGTGTTTCTTGACATTTTTATACATGTATATACTGCACTCTGGTGACTCTCCCCACCTCCTCAGGTCCTCAAATCCTGTGACCTCCCCCACGTCACAGGTCCCTTTCTCATTGCTCAAGATGTAGACCGGGCTGACCTCAAATTCACAGAGATCCACCTGCCTCCTGAGTGCTTGGATTAGAGGCATTTGCCATATATTCAATTATCTCATTTAGTTTTTGAGCCAGGGTCTCCACATGTATCCCAGGTAGGCTTCAAACATGTGGTCCTTTTCCTTCACCTCCCAAGAGCCAGGACTGTGGGTGTTCGGCATTACACACGTACTGACTCCTTTTTTCAAGATAGCCTTTTAACAGGCCACTGGACCTTAGGACAACTGACTCCAATGGAAATGCCATTCAAACTATTAAATTAGCATGTGACAGCACCACCTGCCAAAACTAAAACAAAGGCCTAATCTATCAATGTCCATAGTTCAGCAACAGTCTCTGAATGCACTAGCCTTGTTTTTTTGGCTTCTATAGTTCCACTTCTGGCTAACTGTTCTTATTTTTTTGTTGTTGTTGTTGGTTTTTTGTTTGTTTGTTTTTTGAGACAGGGTCTCTGTATAGCCCTGGCTGTCCTGGAACTCACTTTGTAGACCAGGTTGGCCTTGAACTCAGAAATCCGCCTGCCACTTTGTAGACCAGGTTGGCCTTGAACTCAGAAATCCGCCTGCCTCTGCCTCCAGAGTGCTGGGATTAAAGGCGTGCGCCAACACACCCGGCCTAACTGTTCTTGTTAATTGAAGTATGTCAACCCAGATCATGGTTTTGTACTTGAAAGTTCACCCTGAGAAAGACTCAGCCTACACTGGGATTCTGAACACACAGTGTGTAGTTAACAGGTGGCTAATCAGCTTTCCACTGGCTTAAACCCGTGTCTGAGCAGTCTTTCTGGTGGACATCCCACAACAGCCCTAAGTTATAACATGATGCCTCCAGAGTGCTGGGAAGAAAGGCATGTACCACTACATCTGACTTAATAATGTTTTCTAAAATACACAAATACACACAGAACAAATAAACTGAGGTGCACTCAGTCCCAGCCCTAGTCTCAGGAGCTGATCTGTGCGGAAGAGCCAGAACCAGCCTGAGACAGAGACAACTGGGGGTCAGGAATGAAGTTGTCCAGAGTCACACAGCTAACACCCCCCCACTCTGAGACTCCAACTGAGGGGTGTCGAGAGTCCAGAATCCACACCCCTTCACAACAAGGCTGAAGAGATCTGAAGATTGGATTAGCATCAAGTTCCTCCTCCTGTCTTTCATCCTTTGGGCCTAATGATACTCACCTGGCTAGCAGCAGAACAGGGATCCCCAACATAGAAAGCAGGGTGTGCTGAGGGGAGAGGCCAGCCTGGGTGAGTCCCAGGTAAGACAGCGATCCAAGAAGCCCTGCGCCCCCGGTACCCGAAGACCACCATGAGATCACGGCACTGAAAAGAAGACAGGAGCACTGAGGAAGATGGAAGCCAGCAGGGGGCACACATCTCCCAGTCAGTCCTCCCGGCCCAGGCCGCTTACCTGGGGTAGAAGGCGGTCAGCGAGAGGAAGGTGACCTCCCCTAGCCCTGAGGAGATGCTGGCCAAAACCACTCCTGGGAGGACAAACAGCATACAGTGACCTTTAACTGAAAGCCACAGTCCCCAGTGGTTTGTTTACAGCCTCATCTCCATCGGCTCAGCAGGGCTAAGAATAGATCTGTCACTGGACAGACAGGCTAGGGTCTCATCTGAAAAGCCACACCCTTCTCCGCATGTCCTCTCGAGACTGTACCCTCATCTTCATTCAGTTAATAACTCCCAATTATTCAACCCTGCTCATCCGCACCTATACTCATTCTCCCCATTTCTTCCTATTGACACCCTCCAATTGTCCCTAGAGCTCACTTCTGGTTAGGGAAGCTCTAGAAGGTTTGTCTTTGAGACAAAGTCTCTGGATGTAGTCCAGGCTGGCCTGGAACTTGCTATATAGATCAGCCTGGACCAGCCCTCTCCTTGGTTTTTTGTTTTGGTTTGTTTTGGTTTTTTGAGATAGGGTTTTGCTGTGCAGCTTAGGGTAGGCTTGAACTCACTATGTGGCCCCAACTAATCTCAAATTCACAATCTCCCACATACACAGTTGGGGAGACTATAGCACATCACTCTGTTGAGACTCCTCTGGGCCCATCAACCTCTCCCAGCCTCCCAAGTGTGTGTACTCCCAGCCTTGTACTCACCGCCTAGGCTTAACCCCACTGACTGAGAGAAGGCGACCAGGACAAAGCTTCCAGCAGAACAAACTCCACTGACAAGCACCCGGGGGCTGAGAAGAGATGAGGAGGAACTCAGAAGGCCACCTCCATGTGAGACTCTCCGGAATCCCGCTTCCTCCCACTCTGCCTCCCTCCTGCCATCCCGACCCAGACCTGTAAGGCAGCAAGTGAAGGCCAAGAGGCGCCAGGAGTTTGATGACAAGGGTGGGAAGGATGTCTGCTAGAAGCACCGCCTGAGACAGGAGAACACAGTAAGAGCTGAGACCCTCCAGGAGACAACCTTCCCAACCCAGCAGGGGAGCCGGCCAGTGAGACCTGCTGCAAGTTAGGCTCAGGAGTTAGATCTCCCTCCGTTCATTCCCACCTCTGGGGCTCCTCTGATGGCTGTCAGGGCATATTTACACACTCTGAGCTTCAGCTTCCTCATCCAAAGAGGGAAGCTTACAGTGTCTCATTCACAAAGCTGGGGTAGAGGGGGGTACCTGAGCTAATAATTACCATTCACAGAACGTATTGATCACTGCAATCCCGACATTCCCAACTGGATGGGGGGGGGAATGAGATTGCAAAGGCATGGATCATGGGATCCCCACATGGACACTCACAGCTGTGGAGATCGAGT
This sequence comes from Mus minutoides, assembly GCA_902729485.2. Lineage (NCBI taxonomy): Eukaryota > Metazoa > Chordata > Mammalia > Rodentia > Muridae > Mus > Mus minutoides. The sequence goes on from LR749500.1 coordinate 4,589,767, forward strand.
TGCAGTCAAATCGAGATGAGCTGTTGTGGGGTGTGAGTGTTGGGTCTGGTTCTACCTATGGGAGAGAAGAGAGTCTTTCCGACAAAGAGGCAGGAGGCTAACCAAGGCCCAGGCCCAGTTCTGCCCTAACTTCACAAATGGCTGTGGGTAGGCATGGCTTCTTGGGGGCCTTAGTTTTTCTATGTCCACAATGAAGAGAGATTTTATAAGCATCTCAAACTAATAGTCCAGAGGCCAAAGACAGGCCCCCAAGATGGATGCACCATGTTTAAGAGCATTCATATAGAAATCTGGGTTTCTGGAAAATCTCAGCTTGGGTCAAACTCCCTAGTGAACCTGCAAAGTGGAGGCTGCACCTCTGAGGGCCTGCATGTTCTAGCTCACTGACCCAAAAAGCTCTCCACCAGGGTGATGTTACCTACAGTCACCTGACCTCAAATGTCAATAGGGTACAGTGACAAAACACACCACAAATAAGGTCTTACCCAGCCAGTTATGTGAGTTCACCAACCTGGTACCCATTGCTCTAAGACCCCTCCTGCCATGAGGCTGTGGGAGACTAAGACTAAGCTCCCCAATCCCACCCAGAGCTTTTCAGGGGCCCTCTGGCCCTGAGTGGGACCCTAGTATTCCCATGGCGACTGACCTATGGTGGTGGTGAAGGGGGGCTCACTTACATGGCTCTGGTTTTCAGACGCCTGCTCCTGCTTAAGGATGTCATGGGCGGCGCTCAGCATCACCACGTATGAGAAATTGTTGCAAAGGCCCAAGATCCTAGAATGAGGACACATCTCCACTGTTTGGCTTTCTGTCCATCTACAGTCCTTAAAGATCTCTTCCTTACCTGCATTCTTTTTGTTGTTGTTGTTTTTTGTTTGTTTGTTTGTTTGTTTTTTTCGAGACAGGGTTTCTCTGTGTGCCCTGGCTGTCCTGGAACTCACTTTGTAGACCAGGCTGGCCTCGAACTCAGAAATCCCCCTGCCTCTGCCTCCTAACTGCTGGGATTAAAGGCGTGCACCACCACGCCCGGCTACCTGCATTCTTCAAACACTTTTTTTTTCCTTCTCCACTATCAAAACAGGCCTTGAGATTAGACCAGCTCATGGCCAAGTGCCAAGACCCCCTCCTAAGCCCTATTTCTTCTACACTTACACTAAGATTCTGATCCCTGAGCGTTTCTCATCAACTGAAACGCTGTGGTCCAATAGAAATATCTAGCGTATTCCTGTGCAAAATGGAGACAAGTTTTCACCTGCTGACCTCAAGGGAATCAAAATAATAGCAGGGCATATTGTTCTTATTTTCATCTCCCAGAGCTGTGCTCAGCGCTTGGCAGAAGCAAATAGGCTGGGGACAGAGCTCACTTGTACAGCAGTGCATGAGCCCAGGAAGGACCTGCTTTTTAATACACTGCAAAGAGAAACAATGGGTGATCTGGGCATGGTGCTACAGTAGGCCTGTAACTGCAGCACCTGGAAGGCAAAAGCAGGATTAGAAATCTCAAATAAGCCCCTACTGCTTGTAGAGTTTGAAGACCTTTCCAAAAAAAGAAGAAAAAGAAGAGGAGGAAGAAGAAGAGGAAGAGGAAGAGGAGGAGGAGAGGGAGGAGAAGGAAGAGGAGGAAGAAGAAAGAAAGGAAGAAAGAGAGAGAGAGAAAGGAAGAAAGAAGAAAAAAAACCAAAGTTGCTGCAATCCAGTTGGTTGGAGGAAAACATTTAATAAATAACGCTACAGATACTAAGATCTGATCAATAGGTGAAGGTGGGAATTTAATGGAACTTGGAAAGTTCACAGTAGATTAAGTATCTGTGTATTCAACTGCCATTCACAACTTGGCTCTCATCATCTTTGCTCCAATCGCTCTTTACTTTTGCACAACTCTCATGCCACTTACCAGAAACCCACTGCATTCTTCCAAAGGACACTCCGACTATCCACACGAGGGGCCTGGGGCTCTGAGTCGGTCTCCTCCCCTGGGAGGTAGAGAAAGCAAGACCCACCGTTCACTCGGGTACACGAAGGCCCCGCCTATCCCATATCGTGTTGAGGGGGCGGGAGAGCCGCTGGGCAGAGGTGGTCATTCCCAAGGCAACCGACAAGAGCACTCACTCTCAGAATCCTCAAGGCGCCTCCACGAGCCCGCAGAACTTCCCATAACATTGAGTTCGGGTCCCCCAAAGGGCTCAAAGTCAGCGTGTGTTCCGAGCTAGCTTCAAGTAAACAGATTAAAGTCTGGGACAGGTGGGTGCGAAGGATCAACGTCCCGCGGTCAGTCCCAGGTTCCGCTGTCTGCTATATACGACTGTCCATCGAAGGACCCCCAGATCTCCAGCTCGTGTTCACCCACGTCCCACCCGTCTGACCCCGCCCCCTGCCCCTCTAAAGCAAAGCCCCCGCCCCCAGGCCTGTACCTTTAAGAGCAGCTGAACTCTCGGCAAGGTAGAGGTGCTGGTTGTGGGTCACGTGACGGTACCCGCGTGCCTCCATCACGTGCTTGAAGGTTGCGCCTTACTTCCGGGTCCTTTTTTCTCTTTTTAGCCTTTGGGTTTCTCAAACCTCGGGGACTAAAAGAAGGAGAGTTCGAGAGAACCCTGGAAGCACTGATTTTGAACTGGAGCCGAAGGGAGCCGCAAGTAGAGCCATGAAAAGCGGCACTCTAGCCGACGGCCAAATCTGCCAGTACTAGTCATGGCGCGGGAGGCTTCAGTTTCTTTCCTGCTGCTCTTACTTGCCTGAAACAAATACTTTGCTGCGGCTGTCCCACTACTCCACCCAACGTCCCAAGGACAAGTTCTGCTTGAGAACAAAGGCGACCAGCCACAAGTCTTATCTGTTGTCCTTACAGACCTATTGTAAAGCATCTGGGAAGTAGCTGAGAGTAGATCGATTAAAGATAAACACCCACAAAACAGGTTTCTATGAATTATCTATGGCAATATTCATGATGTTATAGTAAAATCCCCTTTGCCATATTACCTTAGAACAACAAATAGCACGAAAGTTGTCCAACTCCTAGTTTTACATGAGAAAACCAACGTCTCTCCGCCCCGCTGTGCAACGGAGGCTAGACCTTTAGCTGACTTCAGAGACTCAGCAATAAGAAATAGAGCAAAGGTGCTAAGTTCACTGAGAAAGCTACTCTGGGTGGTTTTCCTGGTCTGTGATGTCAGCCGTTTGTCCTATTTGGAAGTTAGGAGAATGAGGCTGAGAGGACAGTTGGAATGTGTCACCTCACTTAGTCCCAAATAAAGAGTCCTTCCCTTACCTTCCACTCGATGGCAGGGTAGCATCTTGACCATTCTTCATCAAGCCTATTCCTCTGCTATGGCTTCCAGCAGCCTCTGCCCACTTCTCCCGGGTCTTTTCAACCACCTGTTATTAAGATTGCCGTTTGAAATATGCCCTCCTGTGGCATTCTTCCTAGATCATTCAACCAGTGAAAAAAAGGATCCTACCACCCATGCGGGGCTCTAGAAATTCTGCAGATTCTGTCCTTAAGGAACTCACAGTAAGCTGTGAATGACCACAGTAAAAGAATAACCGTAGGTGAGGATGTGGGCATTGAGCACCAATCCAGACCTTTCATCCCCAGGAAAATCTTAATGGCATTGAAAATGGGAACCCAGAACTTCCACTGGCCTTATCCCCGATTCTACTGCTTCTCCTCAGATAAATCAGGAACCACAAACCCTAGCTTCCTCTCACTGAAGGCTGTGGCTTGGAGGAGGCGGAAATGGCTAAGGTGCGAATACGAGACCTGAGTCACTCAGGCTGCACTTGCCGCATGCCCCCTCCCCCATGCCCAATTCTGAGGTCTCCTGTTTCCACTTTTTTTTTTCCCCCTTTCTGGCCCGACCCTCTGCCCTTTAGCTCCAGATGTGCACCCGAGTCTGAGTCACCTGGACCTTGTTAAGCCATCCCCCTGCCTGTCATGAAGTCATCCATGAGCAGGGGGGAGGTGCACAGGGCCTGGGGTGGAGATTCGTCAGGGAGAGTCAGGGGAAGAGGAAGTGTCTTGGGTGCTGGGGAGGACTTCGTGGGTGGGGACAGATGGTCATTGTGAGCTTTCTGGACACACAGAGACCTGCAGGATGGATTTTCTCCGGCTTCGTCTCCCTGGGCTACATCAGGCTTTGAGGGGAGCACTGGTGAGAGGGGCAGAGAGATACCAGAAACTTCCACCTGTTCCTTGTAGTCTCACCTTTCCTCTACCCTTACAGCCTCTCCTCAAACCCGAGAGAGCTCCCTTTCCTACAGTCAGCCAGACTCCTAGCCCAGTCCTTTCTGGGTTTCAATCTCCCGCCTCCACAAGCATACCCACTTACTTGTCGGGGGTCCCTTAGCAGATGTCCAAATCCCTGTTTTCTTACCTGGGCTTTGTTGACTGACAGTGTACTCCTGGGGTTAGTGGGTAGACCTCCCCTGAGTGCCTTCACTCTTCTTTCTTCTCTTCTAGGACTCCTTCAGTGCATTTGTGTCCTACCTCGTAGGGGACACAGTCCCCACAGTAGAGAGGCAGACACAGGCAGCTGAGGAACTGGGGGAGGTGACTGAGGGGAAGGTTGTAGGAGAGGAAGCCCAGGAAGTACTGGAGGGACTTAGAAGTGGCCAGAGTGAGAGGGTAGGAGCACCTGAAGAGACTCTAAGATGCCAAGAAGGAAGTTTAGCTGGTGAACAGACCTGGGGGTGGAGAGCAGATAGCTCCGCAAGGCCCCAAGCAGAAAGGCAGGACACTGGGTCCTGGAAGGCAGCTGAGGGTGCCAGGAGCCAGGAGCCAAGTGTCCCACTGAAGCCTGAGGCAGAGCCTGGGACTCACAGAGACAGGGGCAGTAATGCAGCCCAGGAGATCTGGGAGCACGGTGAGGAGGAAGCAGGCAGTGGGGAGCTGCTGAGAACCTGTGAACAGAAGGAAGAAAAGGCGGAGATGGTCAGAGCAGAAGAGCCAGGGATGGCCAGGGGGGTGGAGTCACAGCCAACCTGGCACAGCGAGCCTGGGGGGAATGCTGGCACTGAGGGGCAGAATGTGACAGAGGACAGCAAAGAGATAGACTGGGTGGCCAAAGACATGGTTGCAGAAGTCGAGTGGCTTGGTGCCAAAGGGGCTGACAAGGAAGAGGAGAGGATGGTCCCAATGAGAGATGACCAAAGTGCAAGGGCACAGGGGACACAATGCCCCGGGGCCAAGTCTGAGGACCTGGCCATGTTGAGTAGAGAGGCCTGGACAGTCTCAGACACGGAGGGGGCTGATAGCCTAGGAATTCAGGAAGCAGAACACAGGTCAGACTCAGGAGACAACATCCCAGAAGCTACTGGGAGAGTCTGGGTCCTAGAAGAGGCTGGCAAGGGAGACCAGCAGGATGAGGTCGACGAGAAGAGAGAGGCTGAAGTTAGGCTTCCGATCCAGACCGTGGAGGCTGAGAGAACCAGAGAGATGACTGAAGGCCAGATAGCTGAAAAGAGGGCTGTGGGAGACCAGGAGACAAGGGGCAGCTTTGAGGATGAGGAGAGGCAAGACTTAGCCATCAGGGATAATGGAGTGAGTCTGGAAGAGGAGGTACAGGCAGAAGAATCCTCCAGGGAGAAAAGGAGCTCCTGGGCCATAGAGCCTACGCTGGTCCTAGACACAGAGGTTAAAGATGAACCTGACTGGGAAGACTCTCCCGAAGTCAGCACTGAGGAGTTGTTTGTGGGAGAGAGGAGCGAAGCAGCCCAGATGACACCAGAGGTATTGAGAGTAAAGGTCGCTGAAGGACAGGACCCTGAGCTGGTGAGATGTTCCCAGGCTTTAACTAAACAACTTGAGGAAGGACAGAAGGGTCAGGAAGAGACTAGTGGAGCTCCAGACCTGAACCCAGAGTGGGTACTAAGCTTGAAGGAATACCCTGAGCCTGTGGGGTTGGCAGGTCCTGAGCTAGAAGCCTGGGGAAACTGGAGTAGGGGTGTGGATCGCAGACATAGCCAGGAGGTAAAAGCAGATGCTGAAGCAGGGAAGGAACAGACTGCAGTGGAGCAGGCAGTGGAGATCCAGGCTGAAGGAGGCCAGGAGGCCCAACAGCCAGAGGTCTTTGGGTCAGGAGGAGAGGAGGAACTGACTTTCATAGCACTTAACCCGGAGCTGGAGGGAAGCCAAGGAACAGAGGCAGGGACAGAACAGGTAGTGGAGGAATCCAAGCCCACAGAAAATGAGGCTGCTGAGGAGGAGGCTGTAGAGCCTTGGGAGGCAGATTGCAGGAAGAGGAGGCTGGAGGAGGTGACTCTGAGCCTGAAAGACAGTGAGGATACACAGACCAGTTATTTGGCTGATGAGATTATTGTGGGTATCAGGGCTGTGGATACCGAGGAAGGGCCAAAATGGGAAGCTGGGTTGGCTCCAGAAACAGAGCTTGGGAAAGCCTGGTATTCTGAGGGCAGAGGGGAGGCTGGGAGAGGCACCGAGCTGGAGGAGGATACAGAGAAGCAAAGTGGACAGGAAGTTGGCTTGGAGGGCTCAGCAGAGGAGAAGGCAGAGATGGAGACATCTGTAATGGCAGAAGACATAAGGGGGACGGCTGGTGTGACTTTAGGCTCCCAGGCAGAGAGAGCAGAGGGGTCCATAACCCCCGTGGAGACTGAGGGGCTCCTAAGAGATCAGATGCTGTTGGAAGAAGAGGCTGGGGAAGGGCAGTCGCGAGAGCGGAAGGTCCACAACTCAGAGGACGAGATCCAAACGCTACAAGAGGAGGAGGATGCCACATGCGAAGCCCAGAGGACAGAGATCCAGGAGACCTATCCTGGTCTGGACGACTCTTCCGGCCAGCAGGGGCAGCAGACACACCAAATCCCCACAGTAGCTGTGCCTGGGCCCTCGGAAGCGGCTGAGGCCACAGCAGGTGCCCCAGGGGATGTTCACAGCAATTGGAATGAGGTGAGGGCTTCAGCAGGGCCCCGAGAGGGTCAAGCAGAACCTGGAAGTCAGCTCTCCACAGTCCTCTGTGTCCCTTACCCTGCAGGCCCTGCTCCCTGGGTCCCGCCTGGATGTCTCTGTCCCTCGGAGTCGTGTGCTCCTCTCTCGAAGTTCCTCACGGCGGCGCTCGAGGCCCTCTTTCCATCGAGTCTCTGTTCCTGAGCCACAGTGTGACTCTCCCAGCCCCCAACCCCAGGAGGAGCGGCCGGTCCCTGAGCACTCCTCTCTTCAGCTAGGGAAAACTCCAGAGCTAAGTGCCACAAAGCCCGAGGGGACTCCGGTGCCAGCCAGAAGAAAAGTGCTGGGGCGTGGGTAGGCACAGGGGCGCTACGCTTGGGATGGTGAGGAGGCTGCGGGAATTTGGGGTTCAGCTCCCAGAGCTCCTGTGGGTCTGTTCCTTCTACAGGTTTGGCTTCGCTCATCCTGGAATGATGCAGGAGCTCCAAGCCCGACTGAGCCAACCAAAGCCACAGTGACAGGGCCTAGAGCCCTAGTGAGAGAGGACTCCCAAGGGAGGGTCCGAAGGCTCTTCTGGACCTCGGTTACTCATGAGCCCCTCAGCCACTGGAATACATCTTTTTCACCCTCTGGGCCTCAGCTAAACTGGATATTTATGAAGACCTTGAATCTAAGGAGTCAGATGAAGCCAGTGAGGAACCTGCTCCACTGGCATTCCTGGTCCCCTTTCCCATCTGTCTCAGTTACTCGGAAGGCTACACGGAAGACTGGGCTGGGGAGACTATTTTCCCCTAAATTTCCCCAGTGTGATCACCCGCCGCCCAATTACACATCATGATGAAGCCCCACAGAGAGCCGTGTAAGATAGCACACCTCTCGGGTGGAAGCCAGCCCAAAGGAAAGAGGTTCAAGGGGCCGAGCAGGGACACCACTTGGAGTCCATGGCCACGGGCAGCAGAGCAGTTGCTTTGAGTTTCGGTATCACAACTCTCCAGGTTACTATGCTAATCTCCAGGCCAGAGTTGGGGACCGTTGCCCAGGAGCTCCAAGCATATAGGAGTAGAGAGGGGTTCTGGGTGGCTGGAAGCTTCCCCCTCCCCCCAACTCTTTCCCAAACCATCCTGTTCTTTGGGTGTCAGACCTTCCTGTGAAAAGACATGGACACACAAACCAAGCTGGATGGCTTTATTAGGCACCCAGCATGGTGGCCTAACTCAAGAGTGAAACAATAAATAAACCATTTCCTAAAAATAAATAAATATCCACGAAATAAATATCTGGTAAGGACTGGAGGGCTTTTAAATTATTGGGTCAGGGCTGGGAGCTAGTGAAGCCTGGTCTAAGGCAAACGAGCTAGAGACTGTCCTGCGGTTGGACAGACTCCAGCCTTAGAGTCTTAACAGGTGAGGGAAGGGAGCTGAAAGGTCACTCCACAGGGCTTGAAGCTAGGTGTTGGGAATCCCAGGCTGAGTCTGGGCGCCTGGGCAGGGACAGCAGCAGCAGGTCCCGAACAGCCCGAGATAGGACAAGCTCCAGGGAGTGTAGGAGCTGGTAGGTATAGAGCAGCTGGGGCCAGGACACTTGGGATGACACCTGGTTGGGGCTACCCAGAGCCCCTAGGGGCAGCTCCTTCTCTTCTTCTTCCTCTTCTTCCTCCTTGTCCTCTTCCTCCGAACAGTTGAATCCAGCAGCCAGCACCTATGAGGAAAGACACATGGGTCACACAGTGCCACATCAAGAACCGGAGAGAGTCTCCATTCCTTCTGCTGCCCATCAGCTCCAGTGACATCAGTAACCACAGGCCCGGGTTGCTCTGGTAGCCTCTCCCTCAGACTTACAGGGTCAAAGTCTTTATCTAATCTAGTCATGTCTTTATTT
>LR749500.1:4598645-4642986 GCA_902729485.2 Mus minutoides
ATATATATGATATACGCTTTACATTTTTATGTATATATACATATAAATGATTAATTTTTATTTTGTATATATGAGCTCATTGTCTGCATGTATATATGTGCACTGCCTGCATGATTGGTGTTCTTCGGGACCAGAGAGAGTGCTGGGTGTTAGCATTTATCCTCTGCAAGACCAGCAAGTGCTCTTAACTGCTCTTGCCATCTCTCCAGCTCTATGTTTCTTATGATTGTTTATTTTACAGAATCTTCCTGTATAGTCACAACATGGCCTTGAAATCACAATTTTCCTGCCTCAGCCTACCAAGTGTTTGAGACTACAGGAATGTATCACCACACTTGGCATACTAGATTTTTTTTAAAAAGCTTTTAAATTTATTTTATGTGTATGAGTGTTTTGCTTGCATGTATGTGCACCACTTACTAAGTGCCAAGGAGCCGAGAAAAGGCATGACATCCCCTAGAACTGCAGTTACAGATGGTTGTGAGATGGTTGAGATGCTGGGGGTTGGACCCAAGTCCTCAGGAAGAGCAGCCAGTGCTGTAAACTACAGAACTTTCTTTCCAGCCCCCTTACCTTTTATCTGTCTATCTATCTATCCATCTATCTATTTTAAAAAATGGCCATGGTAGAGCAAGATGCTCCAAATGCGGTGGGACTGCTTCGCTCTGGGGATCATTGGTTAGGAAATTCTCTGCTGTTAAGGATTTTTCAGGATCAGAGGGGGTGACACAGGTAGTTCCTGTTTTGCATTTTCAATTTTCTTTTTACTAAGGTAAAATTTCTATTGCCCTTTGACCCGCCTCGGAGAATCTGAGTGATGTCGGAACTGGAGGGAGAAGGGATGGTTACTGAGCCTGATGACAACAGGGGCTGCCCTGGTGTCCCAGGGCTCTTTTTTCACTGGAGTCCAACCCTCAAGAGCAGGCAGAGACTTTTGGGCAGAGCCAGGCTCTAGGGCCGTTACTCACTCACAGAAGCTGAAGTGTCTCACTAGGCTTCTTCAACCTGATTCCGGGAGGTGTTTCAAAAGAGAACCAGTGAGCCCATTTTGCTTGTAGATCGCTGGGGTCAAGGGTACAGTGTGCACTCTACCTGAAAGCGGAGGTGCCTGTGCAGGTCCCGGAGATCCAGCCTCATGGCCCACAGCTGCTCCCTCTCTGAGCTGGTCCAGGTCCCCTGGGTCCCCAGCCCTCCTAGCAGGGCGGGGAAGGGCCGAAGTGTGGTAGCGAGGAAGCACAGTCTCTCGGAGTCCTATTAAAAAGACAGCCGTCTCTTTTTGATTCTAGCTTCCATTTCATTTGCAAGTTTACGCTTTACATTTTTTTATTATCTCATGTATGGCCGCACACACATCTAATCCCAGCACTCAGCAGGCACATACATATAGGAGGACCTGTGTGAGTCAGAGGTCAGCCTGGTCTACTTAGTGAGTTCCAGGACAGCCATGGCAAATAGTGATGCCTGTCTCAAAGAGCCAAAACAACAACGAAAAAGTATTCTATCATGTCTATTTTTAGCATGTGTGTGTGTATACCTGTGCACATGCCTATGAACATCAGAGGACGACTTCCTGAAACTGTTTCTCTCCTACCATGTGGGTTCCAGGGATTGAACTCAGGTTGTCAGCTTTGGCAGCAAGAGCCTTTCTCTACTGAGCCATATCACCAGGCTCCTTGGATTTATTCTTGCTTTCTTCTATCATTGTGAGGTCAGTCCCATCTCCTCAACCCACTCCCTCCATCCACAGCTTCATTCTGTCCCTTCCGTTGCCATCCATACAACCAGTCAGTCACACCCTGTTCTGGCATCTCCACAAGCTTTCCTGCCTCATTTCCATTCATGCACTGGATTCCATTACAGATGGTTGTGAGCCACTACGTGGTTGCTGGGAATTGAACTCATGACCTCTGGCAGAGCGGTCAGTGCCCTTAACCGCTGAGCCATCTCTCCAGCTCTCATTCTTATTCTTAACCCAAATCCACCTCCCTCCACAGGCCCAAATTCAGCGTGTCCATTGAACTTCCTTCTTTCATCTCCAACCCAATTCTCACCCATATTCACAACTGTCTTCTCTCTGACTTGACCCCACTCCCATCACAGTCATCAGCCCATCTCTTCCCCATAGCTACCTCCATTCCCAGTCCCATCTCTTCCCCCACCCAGTGTCTGTCACTCATGCTCACTGTCTTGCAGTTCCCACTTTCTTTCTTTCTTTTTTTTTTAAAGATTTATTTTATTTTATTACATGTAAATACACTGTAGAGGGAGCCAGATCTCGTTACGGATGGTTGTGAGCCACCATGTGGTTGCTGGGATTTGAACTTATCACCTTCGGAAGAGCAGTCGGGTGCTCTTACCCGCTGAGCCGTCTCACCAGCCCCAGTTCCCACTTTCAAATCCTAGCATGCTCCCTCTCCTTCTATGTTCCTCTATCTTTCTCAAATCCTAGTCTCTGCCTCCCAAGTATTGGTATTACAGATGTGTACCACTGCCCTCAGCTTCCAGCTTCGCCTTTATATACAGAGACATATTAGCCATATAAACCTGCAGATCCACATCTGCTCAAACACTTGTCTATGTACCATGCTTTACTCCCAGTCTCCCCATCCCCTTGCCCTTCACTTACAGAGAGGTGAAGCCATGCCTGGAAAGTCAGGGAAACATTGGGAAGATGGTATCCCAGGGGTAGGAGGTCCAGGTTCACTCCTGACAAGCGAGATTCAGCCTGAAGGGTAAATTCTGTTAGTGAGGGCCAGTGGGACTTGGGGGGTGTCCTCACCTCCAGACCCAATTGCGTTAAGGAGACTCACAAAGCTGTGGACATAGCCCTGAACCTCAGAGAGCAGCTTCCTGGCAAGGTACAGGCTGACTGTGAATTCTCTGCGCAGCTCTTGAAGGCTCAGTGGGTCTGTTGGGAACCCCCAGGAACCAGCTTGTACCAGAAGCAAGGGCAGCAGCAACAGGCTGAGCCCTGGAGAAAGGGGGAAAGGGGACGATATAAAGGCTGGAGACCCCTAGAGAAGGAATAAACCAGTCTATACAAGCACTGAGTCTCTTTGGCATCTTCAAGCTACCCCCTTAGAACCATCATTTGGAGCACAGAGGCTACCCCCATGTCACTCTGCACACTGTTGTAAGAACCAAAGGCAGGATCTTTGTTGTTGTTGTTGTTTTGTTTTGTTTTTGAGACAGGGTTTCTCTGTGTAGCCATGGCTGTCCTGGAACTCTCTCTGTAGACTAGGCTGGCCTTGAACTCAGAAATCTGCCTGCCTCTGACTCCCAAGTGCTTGAATTAAAGGTGTGCGCTACCACCACCCAGCCCCAAAGGCAGGATCTTAATACACACACTCCAACTAGTTCAATTGCCTTTTCCAGTGCCCAGCCTACATAACTGCATATGTGTGCCCTAGCCCTTGAGACTGAGTAAAGTGACTAGCCACTTAGTCAGTGAGAGGTCAGGGTTGGACTCCAGATCCACCCAAACACAGGCCAGAACTCTCTCCCCAGGAAACTCAGAGGAAGAACCCACCTGCCCCAGAAGTGGTGACACTGTGTTCTGCCAAGGATTCCTTGGGTTCACCCAGACAGCTCTGAGGCTTTAAACAGACCTAGGGCCCTAGGGAAGACCTGGCAAAGCCAGTGGTCCTAGTCTAGGGACTCATATGGAAGATATGCCACTGTGCACTGAGCTCTTCTGGGGTAAATCAGCAGTATGGTCCTGAAAGGGACATGAGGTGGTGATGGCACTGATGGACGGGGAGGCTAGTTTCTTCGTCCTGCCTTGAGCAGGTCACCTCTTATCTTTGTGTCCCAGGCTCCCAGCTATGGAGTGAGAGTCAGGCTATCTGACTTTTCAGGGGACTTCAAGCCCTGCATTTTGTAATGAGAGGGGAGCAAGGCTGTGAAGTGGGGGCTCTGGGAAGAGGGCAGTCTTCAGTGGTTTCTCTCTCAAGCGGGAGTTACACAATTCTCCCCGAAACTCAAACCAAAACCATCCCCAAGTCTCTCCCCACCCTTGCTCCCCTCCTGGTTCCTTCCTATCCATTCATAATCTATAAGCCTCCCCACAGTGCCCTCAGCAGCAGTTAATGGAAGCTTGGAGTGGGGGGACATATATTTTCCCCATGGACTTTCAGAAGTGGGCAGTGATTGAGCTCTCTGGCATTCAGGTTTCTTGGCTTGAGAGCCATTCAGACTCCCTAGCATCCTGGAGACTAAATAGAATTCTTCCTAGCTCTAGGACGGGGAGAAGGCATGAACCCTTAGGCCTTGGTAAATATCACAGCCCAGACTAAGGTGTGCCGGCTCATACCCACTTACCACCTCTCAAAATTCTGGACACCCCAAGACCCCTTTGTAGAGAATCCTGCCCTCATCCTCCAGCCCTTGAACCTACCCAGCCTACCACTTGGCCCCTCTTCCTACAACTTTGTTCCTAGTCCTTCAGCTCCCAGCTGCAGACTGGGCAACCTTCTAAGTTCCAGACCTTGGGTAAGTTAGAGACCTTTAACTGGGACCAGAGGGGGTTGCCCCCTTGGTCCCAGTCACCTCTCTTACCGGCTCCCCTGTGCCGTTCCTCTGACTGTCCTCGGTTCTCAGCCTCTTCCCTCTACACTCTTCATTTGTCTGCTTAGTCTTGCTCCTGGCCAGGTTGCCTGTCCAGTCCTCCTGACACATCCCAGACACTGCTATCACTTACCCAGCCTGTGCAAAACCATAATTCCACTGCTCTAACCCCTGCCCACTTATACCAGTCTCATTCCCGTGGTCAGCTAGCCATGCCTGTCTACTTGGTCAAAGTGTTGCCCCTCAACTTTCTGTCCCAATCCTACCTGTCAAACTTTCCCAACCTCTCCTGGGCTCCACCAAACCTCCCAGCCCTCAGCCCAGTCACCGCTTTCAACTCACGCCAGCCAAGGTCTCCTGTCACCTGGCCCATGTCAGGGCCCAGCCTCTGTGTGCAGCCATCTCCTGGGTAGAGGGGTCTTATACTGGGGGCTGCGCCCAGTTTCACTTTCTGTCCTACTTGTACTTTCAGCTTTGTGCTCACTAAGTCTTCCCTGGCTAAAATGGGGAAATGTAATTTCCCTTCCCAGAGGGGGAAGCATGGGGGTGGCAGGAAGCTGGGGTTTCAGCCCATCTGAGCTCCAGACCCAGGTCCAGCCCTTCCCTTATCTCCCTACCTCTGGGACTCTGGCCACTCACATAGCACCGTCCACTCGTGGGACCCAAAAGACCCAACCTCCTTGTGCTTCTCCACTGTCACGAGCATCCAAGGGCCATGGCAGTCCATTGTCCGGTGAATGACAGATGGCCAGGTAAGGGAATTACCCATAAGAGGGGACTCAGTGGAGGTGACTCATCCATACCCTCATTTGGTTTACCAGATGTCTGAAGAGTGTGCGGGAAGTTGTAGTTCCATGGTGCTGGATGAGTTGTGGTGGTGGTGGGGGGGAAGGGGGCAGGGGGCGGGCAGGAACTGGTTTGTTGCATTGAGAGCTGCCATTCAGGTGTCTGTAAGCAAGTATCATGAAAGGAGACCCATCTCAAGGCCACGGTCTCATGATCAGCCTCATTCAGACAATGGCTCCATCTATGGACAGAGTCACATAGGATTAGGGGTCAATCCATATGAAAGAGTCAGAACTTGGTCTAAGGTTAAACTCAGTGCCTAGTCTGAGGCCAGTGTATGTGTTCTCTCTGTGTTTGGGGCCAGAGCTATCACTGAACCTTCTGCTGTGGTTGGTCAGGGTTAGGCTTAGAGCTTCATCAGGGACAGAGCTGTGCAGTCTCTGACTGAAGCTGTGATACACTAGGGTAAGCATTCAACCAAGAAGAATTGAAGTTCAGCCTGTGGCCAGCTTGGGGTTGCATGAAGTCAGGTCAAGGCTCAGCCAAGACCCGCAGTAATCCCAGTGCTTACCATGAAGATCACAGAAATCTATGATCTTCTCAGGGCTGGGGCCTGACCACAGCATTCCTTCTATCACAACCTGCTCTCAACCACACCCTTGGTTTCCCATCTTCGGAGAGAGCATGGGGGTTTCTTGCTCTTCCCCAAAGTCCTGCTTTCCTTTTGGGACTTGTGGGTTTTCCCTACTGGGTTCTTGCTGTGAGATAGAAACTAAGGGGGTTTCCCCTTCGGGTATCGCACCTCCTCATCCCTGCCTAGGAACTGCCCATCTAAGGATTCTTGAGCCACAGTGCCAGGGAGATAGCAAGTCCTGGAAGCTATTAGGAGCTTCAGGGAAGGAGAGGGAAGCCGGAGCAGAACGCCCTGGTCCAGGCAGGCGTTTGCTGCATCAGTCCCCATAGCAACAGCTTTTTCACCCACTGCCAACTCGCAGTAAAATATATATACTAACAAATATATATATGTATACTAACATATATATATGTATACTAACACATATATATATATATATATATATATGTTAGTATATGTGTGTGTGTGCGTGTACACGTGCGCTCGCGTGTATGTATGTGTGTGTGTGTCTGTGTGTTTGTCTGTGTGTGTGTGTCTGTGTGTGTGTATGTATGTGTGTGTGTCTGTGTGTGAATATGTGTGTGTCTGTGTGTGTGTCTGTGTGTGTGTCTGTCTGTGTGTGTATTCGTGCATGTGTGTATGTGTCTGTGTGTCTGTGTGTCTGTGTGTCTGTGTGTCTGTGTGTGTATGTGGTGGGGATAAGCACAATGGTCAGCCTCCTCTTCAGCACACTACCCCTTTCCTCACCACGAAGCACTCAATCCTTGGTACTCCCCCAGTTCTGTCCACTGCCCTCCCACTGTCTGTCCCTCTGCAAATGAACGACCTTCTGGGCCTCTGGCCTCCCCTCCCAGTTCCTCTGGCCTTCATCACTTCTCCCAACCTTTAGTTGGAGGCACCTTCCTATGTCCGGGCTCAGAAACTGCAGTGTTGTCTGAAGTGTGGTGCAAGCGGCTCCACCTCTGAGCAGCCGAGCCCTGGACCAATTCCCCCTGCTGTTGGTTTCTCTGGGGGATGGCACATCCCCTCCTCACACAAGTCTTATCTCTACTGGATCCTTCCCAGTTTTTATAGCTTGCTCACTCTGCTCCCATGCGCACGCTTCGACACAGTGGTCTTCTGTTGCTTTTAGAACACCAGGTCCTCGGGGCCTTTACCCTGGCTGTTCCTTCTTCCCCTCCTCA
Organism: Mus minutoides; assembly: GCA_902729485.2. Lineage (NCBI taxonomy): Eukaryota > Metazoa > Chordata > Mammalia > Rodentia > Muridae > Mus > Mus minutoides. The sequence goes on from LR749500.1 coordinate 4,605,816, forward strand.
GATGCTGAAGAATTTATTCTTCAAAAGATCCCTGTCTCCTGCCTCACCTCAGATGGCCCATCCAATACAATACCCCCTCATGTGGGAGCTACACCATGCCCCTTGAAACCCAACCAAAAGCACCCACTTAACTCTGCAGATTCTATCATTTTCCTGATTAATTATTATGTGAGTCCCAGGGATCCAGGCCAGATCCTCAGGTTTGTATGGCAAATGCTTTACTCACTAAACCACCTTACTAGCCCTCCCTGCTATATTTCTCAGTTTCACCTGTCTGTCTGTCTGTCTATCTGCCTATCTATCTATCTATCTATCTATCTATCTATCCATCCATCTATCCATCCGTCGATGTTTTGCAAGACCAGACCTTAAGCCAGGCATGGTGGCACCCACACTTAATCCCAGTACTTGGGAACAGAGGCAGGCAGATCTCTATGAGGCTAGCCTGGACTGCTACACAGTGAGACCCTGTCTCAAAAAAAAAAAAAAACCCAAACATATGTATATATATATATATATATATATATATATATATATATATATATACTAAAATGAAATAAAAATAAAAAGACACAATCTTATTAAGTAGCCCAGAGCAGCCTCAAACTTGAACTTCTCCTGCTTCAGTATCCCAAGTGCTATGGCTTAGGCTGGAGCCAACAGGAAATTTGAGGGATGTGGTAAGAGGTGAGAAATGGAAACTAGGAAGGTTGGGGCGTGACTTTCCTATCTTGGATCTCAGTTTCCTCACTGTGACTTGACAGCTAGTTTCACCAGCAGCCGCTGCACTTACACAAGAAATGAAAACCTAGAGCAAGATCGAAAGAATTGCCCGCCAAGTTTCTAGTTCTTTCCCACACCCTCCGGGTTCTCCAGAGCTTGGGGGAACCCTGAGCTCGGGGGCAGCATCGGCTGACTTTAGCGGAGCCATGGGAGAGAAGTCTTAGCGGAGGAGGCACGTGGAGAGCAGTAACAGAATGAAGAATGGAACCCAGCCTCCACGGTTCCAGTTTGGGCTTTACCGGGGAATCCCTGTGTTCTGTGATGTCAGTGCCAAAGCTCAGAACTAGCCCCATGGTGCCACTGAGATGGCCTGTGGGGTAGGCACTGAACCTTACCTGGAGGCTTTGAGCCCAGGTAGAGAGCCCCTGATGCCAGCACAGCCCCCCATCCCAACCCCCGGACAGAAGTAGGTGAGGCCTCATTGGGCCACATGCCATCTCTTTGTTTTGTTTTTGATTTAAACATCTATTTTATTTTTTTGTGCTATGTGTGTGTGTGTGTGTGTGTGTGTGTGTATGTGTGTGAGTGTGTATCAGAGTTTGTATATATCATGTGTGCACTCACAGAAACTGAATGTATTCAATCCCCTGGAACCAGGATTGCACTCTCTAACATAGGTGCTGGGAACTGAACTGATATCCTCTGAAAGATCAGAAGGCTCCCTAATTGCTGAGCCAGCTCTCCAGCTACCACTCAGAGTCTCACTGTATAGTCATGGCTGGCTATGTAGACCAAGTTGGCCTAGAACTCACAGTGACTTGCCTCTAACTTTTGAGTTCTGAGATGAAAGGCATTTGCCACTATGCTACACACACACACACACACACACACACACACACATCTTTTTTTAAAATAGGATTTTGCCATATAGCCCAGATTGGTCTGGAACTTTCCATCTGGTCTGGGGTTCTAGGCATATAACACTAACGCCCAAAGGATTCTTTTTTTTTTTTTTCCCTCACTCCACCACTGAGCTACACTTTCTGTCTATAGGGAGAAATCCTACAGTGTCTATTCACTGAAAAATCAGGGGAGTTTACTGTCCAGCCCTCCCCAATGCTCCCACACCTTTCCCCACCACCCGGCCATCCTGTACCTAAACAGACTTGCATTCCTAGACCTAACTTTACAAAGCCCCTTTACTGGGAAAAATGGAGGCTTTACCTCCTGCCCTCCAAGGTGATTTGTTCAATGACACTATGTTTAGGCCCAGGATGGAAGTCATATAGTGAGCTCCAGGACAGCCAAGGACACATGGTTAGTGTCTCAGAAATGAATGAATAGAGCAAGTCAGCACTGCCACTGGGTAGCGGGTTCCCGACTTATCTGTTGGCTTCCCCATCGTGTGTGAGATAGAGAACGCAAACTGCCAGACCATTAGGGGTTCACCACACCACTGAGTATGAAACACTAAGCAGGGGCCTTGCATTGGTAAGACTGGGGTTCAGCTATTAGTGGGTATTACAAGGCCTGACTCACAGGAAGCAACAAGAAATACCAGTTGTTGCTAATCTGAGAGGCGAGCCAAACAAGGCATGCAGCTTGCAACTTTCTGGGAAACCCTTGAAAATCACTCTCTGATCTTCGTTTCTTCCCTTGAAGAATGGGCTCAGCAAGCAGAAGCCTCCTTCCCAGAGGAACAGGGGGCTGAGAGGAACAGAGACTACTACATAAGGAGACCCCCTGAGAAAAGGACAAAAGCCCAAATACATTTCTTTCTTTCTTTGTTTTTTTTTTTTTTTTTTTCGAGACAGGGTTTCTCTTTATAGCCCTGGCTGTCCTGGAACTCACTTTGTAGACCAGGCTGGCCTCGAACTCAGAAATCCGCCTGCCTCTGCCTCCGGAGTGCTGGGATTAAAGGCGTGCGCCACCACGCCCGGCCCATTTCTTTCTTTCCTATGTGCCTGATACACACACTCAGAAGTAATGCTACATCCTTTATCTTGATCCACAAGGCCAAGAAGCAGTAACATTATGTATTTTCAGTCCTTTCATGCTTTCTGTGGAGTCACATAAGGTCAAGTGTGGAACTTCCCACGGTGACCTCATGTTGGCACTCAAAAGATCAGATTGAGTCTGCTGAGATAGCTCAGTGGAGGCTGGAGAGACAGCTCGGTGGTTAAAAGTATTTGCTGCTCTTCCAGGGGCCCCGGGGTGATTCTCAGCACTCAGACATTCACACCTCAGCTGTTTGGAACTCCAGTTCCAGATGATCCTGTGTCCTCTTCTGGCCTCCCCCCCGCCCCCCCACCCCCCACCCCATATCAGGCATCCACATAGCACTCAGACACACTCGCAAGCAAAACACTCACCCGAACACACAAAAGCAATAAAAAAGACTCTTAACTGGGTGGTGGTGGTACATTCCTTTAATCCCAGCATCCAGGAGACAGAGGCAGGCAGATCCCTAAATTTGAGGCCAGCCTGGTCTACAGAGTGAATTCCAGGACAGCCAAGGCTACACAGAGAAGACCTAACTCAAAAAAAAAAAAAAATTAAAACAATGGATTTGGGAACTGGAGAATACTTGCCACTCTATCAGAGGACCCATGTTTGGAGTCCAGCAAGCACATCAGGTGGCTCATAAACACCTGTCACTCCAAGGAATCATACAACCCTCTCTGGCATTTGAATGCACACACACATATAAATAAATTTAAAAACAGGCTCAGTGAGTTAGGGCTCCTGCTGCCTTCCCTTTCTCAAGCCTGACAATTTGAACTTGATCCTCAGAACACATGAGATGGGGAAGCCTGGGAATCGGGTTGAATTGTCTTGCCAGCGGAGAGTCAAGACTTTCAATATTTGAGGCTGGAGAGATGTTAGCAGTTGTTGCTCTTTCAGAGGACCGGGTTCTATTCCCAGCACACATATAATTCACAGCCGTCTGTAACTCCAGTTCTAGGATATCAGGAAGCCTTCTTCTAACCTCCATGGGTACTACATGCACATGGTGCACCGACATTCTGACCTCCATGGGTACTACATGCACACGGTGCACCGACATGCACACAAACAAAATACTCATACACGTAAAGTAAGCCTAATGTTTTAAAAATCCCGCTAGAGTTAACAATGCTTGCTATGGAGAGTGCCTACATGGAAACAGTATTTTTTTCCACATAGATATATTTCAAATGAATGTGAAAATATTAAAGAATCCTGCTTATGGACTAAGCACTTGTGGCCTTTTTCCTTTCCTAGCTATAAGCCTGCAGTTTTCTAGGAATCACAAGAAAATCCACTGATAGGAAAAGTCGTTTAACTCCTTTGTGGGACCCTTCTGTGCCATGTTTTACCTTATCTAATTACAATTTTGTCTGAGGCACCTCCAGAACCACCCTATAATCTCACACACTGAAAGGAGGAAGGATACAGATGAGAGGATTGTCTTAGGGATCTATTGAGCAACGGAATCCCAAAACCCTATCTTTAGCTACACTGGGACACTTATGACTCTCCTTGGAAAGCCTTCATCCGTCTCTGAATGTGTCTTGCTGTTTCTCTACAAGCCTCTGCTTTCCTAGTTAACACCCCTCCTGTCCTTGTATCTAAGTTAATTCTTCCCATTTAGGAACAGCTTTGGCTGACCTGGAACTTTATAGACCAGGAGAGCCCACAATCACAGAGATCTGCCTGTCTCTGTCTCCTGAGTGCTAAAAGTGTGTGCCACTGTGAAGAATCTATCTATAAGTCAGACATGGTTCTAATAACTTTTCACGCATAAGCACATGCAATTCCAAAGCATCCTATTCAACAGATGAAGAAGACACTGAGGTTAAGACTCATGGGCAGAAATTGAACTGAAATTGGACCCAAAATGATTGGCTCAAGAATATATTCAAGCTGGGAATAGTGGCACACGCCTTTAATCTCAGCACTCAGGAGGCAGAGGCAGGTGGATTTCTGAGTTTGAGGCCAGCCTGGTCTACAAAGTGAGTTCCAGGACAGCCAGGTCTATACAGAGAAACCCAGTCTCAAACCCCCCCCCCCCAAAGGAAGCAGAGGCAAGCAGATCTCTGTAAGTTTGAGACCAGCCTGGTCTACACGAGGAGTTCCAGGACAGCCAGGGCTATGTAGAGAGATCATGTCTCAAGAAAAATGAAACCAAACTGGGCAGTGGTGGCGCATGCCTTTAATCCCAGCACTTGGGAGGCAGAGGCAGGTGGATTTCTGAGTTCGAGGCCAGCCTGGTCTACAGAGTGAGTTCCAGGACAGACAAAGCTACACAGAGAAACCCTGTCTTGAAAAACCAAAATAAATAAATAAATAAATAAATAAATTTAACAAAAGAGCTTAAGAGAGAAGAGACAAGAGAGAGAGAGGAGGAGCCAAGCAGCCCCTTTTATCGTGGGCTGGGCTACCTTGCTGTTGCCTGGTAACTGTGGGGAGGAGCATACCTGGCTATTGCTAGTTAACTGTGGGGGTGAAGTCCGGACAGCCTACATGACTGATGGCCACAGAATAATGGAGCTGGGTCCTCCTGTTAGGAGCCTATGTCTGGGAGCATGGCAAATGGGCCTTCTGTCTCTCACAGATTAATCTGCTGGGTCTCCGGGGTTTGAACGTAGCTCGACCAGAAAACAGGCTGCCTTTCAAGGTCCCACAGTAGGTGGTGGTGTTCCTTGCCACTGAAGTTGTGTTTGTGATGACTGTGCCCTGCAGAAGTCAGAGCATTGGGGGAGGGGGACTGAGAAGCGCAGTGTGGGCAGAGGAGACAGTGTGGAAGCTCTGCTGTCTCCCAGCACCCTGAGGGCACCCTGGGGACCAATGATGCAGTCTTCCACCAGGGAGCTACATCAAGGACCCTCCCTGCCCATCCTGAGTCTCACTTGCTCTGTAGGGGGTAGGTCTTGTGGATAAACTGGTTTTGTACCCCCCTCTCCCCAACTGGTTAGTTAGGACTTCAGTGGCATCTTGCCATCCTTGCTGGTGTGAGCCCAGAAGACCCCTTGTTCCTGGAGGAGAATAAAGCAGGCCCTGCCAACTCCAATAGAAGCCACAAAGCCATTCTGATACCACTTCTCACTTCCTTCAAAGGGCACACGTGGACACAAACAACCTAAATAGGCTGTCCTGAACAAAGACGGCACAGACCTGGAGTTCAGTGAGAGGATGGTGCACTCGGAGGAATGACCCTGACCTCTGACCTTTTCACCTGAGCTGGGAGGAAAGAGCCTGGACAGCCTAAACCAAATCCCAGACCTGTGCTCGAACTCCAGCCTCTGAGCCATTTCTCCACCGGAACCCAACTTACAAAGATCCGAGCCAACACTAAGCTTCCAGCAGCTCAGGTTATGATCCCTAGTGCTCCCTCATCTCCACTTACAGTGCCTGCCCCAAATCCCTAGTGCTCCCTCATCTCCACTTACAGTGCCTGCCCCAGATCCCTAGTGCTCCCTCATCTCCACTTACAGTGCCTGCCCCAGAAAACTCGAGGCAGCCAGAGAACTTAACTGTTGCTGAGCATGGAGGCACCCACCTGGGATGCTATCACTCAGGAGGCTGGGGCAGGAGGATGGCTAGTTCCAGGTTCACTTTGGCTCCATGTAAGACTTTGACACAAAAAGCCACCCCCCTCCTCTCCCTCTCCCTCTCCCTCCCCCACCTCTGTGTATGTGTGTTTCTCTCTGTCTCTGTCTCTCTGTGCATGCGTGTATGTGTGAGCGTACATCACATATATGCACTTATGTTTTGTCTGTCACCTGCCTGTCTGACTTGTTGAAGTCAGGCACATTCAGGTACATAGATGAACATTCCTATAAACCAAAGCAGGAGGATTGCAAGCTCAAGGCTATCCTGAGCTACATAAGGATATGAGCATGTGAGCATGTGTGGACAAGAGAACAATGTTGTTCGTTCCAGCTACAATCTGACGTCTGTCCCCAGCCTTGAAGGATCATCACCACTTAACCAAACCTCAGTGGGTTTCACATGAACCAATACTTCCTTTCCAGCGTTTGTAATGTTCACTTCTGCTGAGCTCACCATGTGTCTCTTCCTGGTCCCCTCACTCTGCTCTGCAGAAACCAGAGTTGATTTCAAGTCATTTGGAACTCAATTGCAACAGTTTATTACTGATCCAGATCTGTCCCTATCAGGACTGGGATGTGCCCTTAAGTAACAGACCACTTCCCTGGGATCTCTGAGGCTCTGGGTTTAAACCCCAGCACTTCGAAAACAAACACAATCTATCCTACCATCCTAACTGGTGTCTGGTCAGATTGATTGATTGGTTGATTGATTGGAGGGTGCGCATGTAGCCATCAGAGGACAAGTTACAGGAGTTGGTTCTCTCCTTAAATCACATAGGTTTAGGTGACCAAACTCAGGTTGTCAGGCATCACAGCAAGCACCTGTGTAACACTGAGCCATCTGGTCACCTCTATATTGTCCCTATCCCCGCAGCGTTCACAGCTAACTGTGTTAGAATACTTGATTTTCAGGAGGCAGCAGGCTTCAACCAGACTCTGGAGTGAAGGTTCCCTTTCCTTCCTGTGTCTCCACGGCTTCTGTTTCTTTATCCTGCCTTAGAATACAGGAATATCTGCAGAAACAGTCTGCTAAGTTTATAAGAAGTCTATAAACTGGGACCACTTGTGTAGTACGAGAGGCCATGGACTGGCCTACTGCTAGAGAGTTCTGGGCTGGGGAAGTTCTCTACTTCGTGGGAATCCCTTAATTCCATGGCCAGCTGTTCTTGGGGCTCATGCTTATAACCTCCGTGCTCAGGAGGCTGAGGGATGAGGGAAGTCATGTCTGGTTTTTATTTGTAGTTAACCTTTTGCTCAGCACAGACTAAGCTCACTCTATTCTGGCTTGTCTGTTGCTGTGAATTGCATCGCAGCCTACAAACATGGGAAGTGGTCAGAGTGGGGGTAGAGCGTCCTGAATGGCTGCTATGTCCTGTGCTGGCCAGATATCGCCTCAACGTTCACTGGCTTATTAGTCATTGTTTCTGTGTTATAGGGCAGCCGTTTCAAACTTTATTCCTATCTAAATAGTGATGTTGTGGCTTCCTCTCTTTTCTCCCCACCTCATTTAAGCATTGGTGCCACCTCAGAAACCAGGCTATTTGCATCCTTTGACTGTAGTCAGTCCTCTGAGTGTGACAAGGGCCATAAGGCCTAAGTTACAGTTCTCTCTGCACATTGCAGACAGTGACAGGGACAAACTAGACGTAGTGACTCACTTCTAAGAAAGAGAATAAGGGAACTGTGACAGTCCTCCAGGAACGGTAGAGTCTCTTGCAGGGTGATTGTTACATAATAGCAAGTCCGGTGGCCATAAGCCCGGCAAGGAGAGTAAGGTAGGAATGTGTCTTGTGAGGTCACAGGTAGCCTGGGCTGCATGGTGCGATCTTATCTTCAAAGGAGGAGGAAGCCGGGCATGGTGGCACACGCCTTTAATCCCAGCACTCCGGAGGCAGAGGCAGGCGGATTTCTGAGTTCGAGGCCAGCCTGGTCTACAAAGTGAGTTCCAGGACAGCCAGGGCTACACAGAGAAACCCTGTCTCGAAAAACAAAAAAACAAAAAAACAAAAACAAAAAAACAAAAACAAAGGAGGAGGAAGAGGGAGTGGGCTACATGGCTACAGCTCACACCTTGACTCTTCTCTTGCCATGTGAGACCTCTGCCCGCCCCACGTGATGCCAACCTTCATATTATGACACAACTTGAGGTCCCCTACTACTCCCCTCCTGATGGATATCCCAGCCATAAAAACCACAAGCTAAATAATCCTCTTTTCTTTTACTTGGAAAACAAACCTTTTTTTTTTTTGTTTATTCATTTGTTTTTCAAAGCAGGGTCTCACTATGTAGCTCTGGCTGTCCTAGAACAACTCACTATGTAGACCAGGCTAGCCTTGAACTCAAAGAGATCTGCCTACCTCTGTTCTCCATTATTGGGATTAAAGGCATATCCTTCATAGCTGGCTAATTTTTTTTCTTTTATTAGATATTTTCTTTATTTACATTTTAAATGTTATCCCCTTTTCTAATTTCCCCTCCGAAAATCCCCTATCCCCTTCCCCCTCCCCCTGCTCACCAACTCATCCACTCCTGCTTCCTGGCCCTGGCATTCCCCTATACTGGGGCATAGAACCTTCACAGGACCAAGGGCCTCTCCTCCTACTGATGACCGACTAGGCTATCCTCTGCTACATATGTAGCTAGAGACACAAGTCCCACCATGTGTTTCTTTGATTGGGGGTTTAGTCCCAGGTTGCTCTGGAGGTACTGGTTAGTTCATATTGTTGTTCCTCCTGCAGACCCCTTCAGCATCTTGGGTCCTTTCTCTAGCTCCTTCATTGGGGACCCTGTGCTCCATCTGATGGATGACTGTGAGCATCCACTTCTGTATTTGCCAGGCACTGGCAGAGCTGCTCAGGAGACAACTATGACAGCAAAATCTTGTTGGCATCTGCAATAGTGTCTGGGTTTGGTGGTTGTTTATGGGATGGATCCCAGGTGGGGCAGTCTCTGGATGGTCATTCCTTCTGTCTCCTCTGAATTGTGTCTCTGTAATTCTTTCCATGGGTATATTGTGCTAATTTTTCTTAAATGAAGTTGCTTTGTACGTAATCTAGTCCTTGAACAGATCTTCCCTCCTCAGCTTCCTAAGAGATAAAACTTTGACTGGTTTTTCCTCTCCTCTGATTAAGCTCCTTCTTAAATTAAAATATCCAGTCTTTTTGTTTTGTTTTTTTAAATAGCAACACAAAACAAACTAAGAACGGATGGGTAGCAGCTGGAGAGATGGTTCAGCAGCTAAGAGCACTTGTTGCTTTTGTAGAGGACCTGGGTTTGATTTCCAGCACCCATATGACAGACAGCTCACAATTGTCTGCCACTCTAGTTCCAGGGGGTTATCTGTTTTCTCCTGACCTCTGAGGGCACATGCAGACAAAACACCCAAACAGAGAAGGAAGAAATAAATAAAACAAACCCAAAAATGTCCCATCATAGTAAATGGGGCCTGAAGGCCTGCTGCTTATACAGAGTAAGGGAATAGATTGCCCCAGTACTGAGCCTCAAGACCTCAGCCCTCTCCCTGCATCCCGACTGCAGGATTGTGAGATGTGAGGGGCTGGGAGCCAGAGCCACTCAACACAGACCCCAGCCCGTCAACATAGAACATAGAGCCCAGCACTAAAAACACAAAATAAAAAATGTCTGATTTTGTTTGTTTGCATTATTCTTTTAGTGTAGTTTAAGGGTTTTTTTTGTTTGTTTGTTTTTTGTTTTTTGTTTTTTCAAGACAGAGTTTCTCTGTATGGCCCTGGCTGTCCTGGAACTCATTTTATCAACCAGGCTGTCCTAGAACGCAGACATGTACCATACCTCCTTCTGCTTCCCAAGTGCTGGAATTAAAGATGTGCACCACCCCTACCCGGCTATGTTTGAATCAGTCTTAAATAAGTGACCTCACTGTGTTGTCCAGGCTGACCCGGAGCACATAATCCTCCTGCTTCAGTGTCTCCAAAGAAAGAGTATTTTCTGACTTCTTTCATCCATCAATATCAATCACTTTGTTTTGTTTATTTTATTCTTTTTCTTGGTCTTTTTGACATAGAGTCTCTCTATTATGCAGTTCTGGCTGTCCCGGAACTGTTTATGTAGACCAAGCTGGCCTCAAACTCCCAAGTGCTAGAATTAAAGGCATGAACCACAACAACCAGCTCTGGGTATTTAATGCCTAACGATATTCATTTAGACAGTGAATATTTATTAAGCATTTACTATGTCCATGCAGCAAAGATACGGTAGTGAGCAAAACAGGCACTCAGTGAATACATTGTAGTGTGATGTGTCAGATGCATACCAATGTCCTCTTAAGGCGTAAACAAGAATTGCTACACCACAGGACTTCCTTCCGGCCTTGCTTAAATGCTTCTTGATGAAGCTCCTCTTAGCCAAGCAAGGTACTGTAAAAAGCATAGAGCTGTGAGATTCTTATCTGTTTGCTCTTTTATAATTGTGCTCAGCTGTTCATGAAAGTTCCAAGAAGAAGGAAGTGTTTCTCTAGTTACTGCTGTGCCTGTGGCTTCTAATATAGTGCATATGATACTGTAGGGACTCAGGAGAGATGCATTAAATAATAAATGCTCATTTTCCCCAAACAGTTAAAAATCAAACTAACAACACCCTCCCAAATGGCTTTTCAGAAAAGAGAGCTAGGATAAGGCTGCCCCCAGCTAGGAAGAACACTTCATGGTGGGATTGCAGAGGGTTAACTTTATAATTGAAGTGTATTTTGCAAGAGCTGGGAGGAAGGCCCATTTAGTCAAGGGACAGAGGCCGGACCAAAGCCTGGAGATTCCCTTGTGATCTGTAGCCAAATGGGCTTAATAATGGTCAGAAAAGGAAAATGAAGGTGTCCAGATGACAGAGCCACTGGCAGTGGGCCCCTGCCCTGGGGAGTGGCCTCCTCTGGCAGCACCAGCTTTCTGGGTCATTGGGGTTGGGGGGTGGGGAGCACTCCTGTAGCACCTCTCCTTTGCTACCTTCCCTGGACTACGGTAGTGCATGTCTTTAGTCTCAGGACTGAGAAGGCAGAGGCAGATGGATCTCTATGAGGCCAGCTTTGGCCTACAGATCAAGTTCCAAGCCAGCCAAGGCTACATACTGAGTGTTGAGTTGTAGGAAAAACAAAACAAAGCAAAACAAACCAGATGAAAAATGGCTAGCAGTCATTGGGTGTATGGCCATAAACCTTTAATTCCAGAACTTGGAGGTAAAATAGAATTAGAAGTTCAAGGTCAGCCTGAATGCAGAGCTCAAAGCCCCATGGGCTGAAAGGCATCCAACAATTAGGATGTCCAACACAAGATTTACCTTTCAGTATCCTCGGTTTATTCATACAGACATTGCTTACACTACCCTGCTGATATAAAGGTTAAACAGACACCCCACCAAGAGAGGAACGGTTGCTTATGCAGAAATGCAGCTGCAGAGTTCCCCTGGGGAATCTTCTCTTGGGAAGCTCTTGGGGTCAACCCACGGTCCTTCAGCTATGGCAGGCTGTGAGGATGGCACTGGTGGAGGTCCAGGAAGTCGTTGAAAACCTAGGCTAATTGTTAGAACTGATAGGCCAGCCTGTGTGGGCCCTGTGGCAGCACATGAAGTCCAATGGTCACTGAGGTCACTGAATTGGACTTCATTGTTCATTAGCCATGAACAGTCTCAAATCTTGTTGCAGATGGGTAGCAGCACAGGCTGGAGAAGCCATATCTCAGAGTATGGCAATGTGATTTTAAAGACTATGCCCAAAGTTCCAATTTCTGTATCATTTCATTGGGGAGTAGCTTTGTACTACCAGTGCTCACAGCTTGGGACTAGTTCACTAGCGTATGAATGCCACCTTGGGGTTAGTTCATTAGCACATTAAGGTTCTGCCCTGAGCTAGGCTGGTATCTGAGCTGCCTGATATCCTGCCCGGCTTGCTTCTAAGGCCTATCTCTTATCAAAGCCCTCTGGTGGCAAACTTTATCTCATGTGCCCTATATTATTCTACATCACAATGAATGATTTTTGAGTCACACAACACTGTTTTACATTATATTCCTTGCATTCCCTCCCCTTGATAACTACCTTGAGCTACGTAGCCTTGCTCAAAGCAAGTATCAGAATAGTAATGCAGTCTTGTTGGGCATGGTGTGCACACCTCTGATAACAACTTCTGGGAGACAGAGGCAGGCGGATCTCTGTGAGCTCAAGGCAAGCGTGGTCTGCAGAGAGAGTTCCAGGACATCCAGGACTACATAGAGTGCCTCTCTCAAAACACAAAGCAAAACAAAACAACAAAAAGATAATTTGGTACACCTTACAATCTAAGGTGCTCCGTATTCTTCTGTGATATCCCTGGCTCCCGGAATGCCCTAATATTAGGGGTTTTGGAATAACGTGTCTTACTACCATTGCATATAAACAAAAGCAAAATCAGAACAGAAGTTTTACAATGTCACCAGTCTGTGTGTTCCGAAGCCAGGACCAACCTTGGGTGAGAAATCCAAGCCTGGTCCCTTATTAGAAGCAAGTCCGGAGAGTCGTGGAAGCCATGGAGTTAAGTGGCAGGGTTCACTGATGCCTTTAACAAACTGTTAAGCCTTTATATTGAGGACATGTACCAGAGCAGTAAAGTCATGTGCTTGTTCTGCACAGGAATTGAGGCTGTCATTATGTGTTTGCTTTATGAACTGCTTTTTAATCATTTTCTAGGTTATTTGACATTTGTTGTAGGACTTTTTAGAGTGATTTGGGGATGTCATGGCCTCTTAAAGTTTCAGCAGTGCTGTTACATATCAAATGAAAAAGGGATATTTGATAACAACTATTAATATATACTTTCCAAGGCCCAATTAAGTGGACACATTCTTGGTTTAGATGTGATTGTGTTTGGTCTCTGTCTTTATGTGATATAGTTTTATTATAGTACACAGGACATCACAGTTGTTAAAGGAGCAGAGAAGTCATTCATATGGACTAGTATTTAGGAGCTGTTTACTGTGTGGGTGGACTAAGAGAGTTTGAACTAAATCTGTATCAGATACAGGTTTAAGCAAGTTCCAGGACAGTTAGGACTACATAGTGAAACCACGAAAAAACAAAAACAAACAAAAAACAAAAAATAGATAAACAAAAAGAAGAAAACTTCAGTCCTCTTTAGACCATAAGTCTTTTCTCTCTCTCTCTTTCTTTCTTTCTTTCTTTCTTTCTTTCTTTCTTTCTTTCTTTCTTTCTTTCTTTCTTTCTTTCTAGATTTACTTATTATTATATCTAAGTACACAGTAGCTGTCTTCAGACACACTAGAAGAGGGCATCAGATCTCATTACGGATGGTTGCTGAGCCACTATGTGCTTGCTGGGATTTGAACTCAGGACCTTTGGAAGAGCAGTCAGTGCTCTTAACTGCTGAGCCATTTCTCCTGCCCTTTCTTCCTTTTTAAAAAAATCAGATTGCAATACCATTTGCTAAGGCCCAAGAGTCCATATGTATATAATCTATGGCCTCTCTTTAAGGGTTGCTGTAGAGTCCCCCTTGCTGCTTGGATTTCTGCATGCTGGACTTGATTGGGGTACATGGTGAAATTAAAAAAAAAAAAATCTCAAATTTCTCAAATTACTGTTTCTGGACCAAACTACAACTATATGCCACATACCACTGTTCCCTTGTGTCACATACCACTGTTCCCTTGTGTCAGAGTGACTGGAGAAGTACTCTGAAGTCTACACATAGAACCTAGAAATCATCCAGTCTTCAAGGGAACTCATACAGGGTGGAGAAATACACACCCTGACTGAAGGGTTTTCAGTCCATAGAGCTCTCCCCACCAGAGGTGAGAACTCAGACCGAGCACTCATCCTCTTTCAGCTCAGACCTACAGATGTCTTGTCCATCGATGTCTTTGCCTCTGGCAAGCAATGTGGATGTCTGGAAGTTAGCTGCTTTCAGACCTTCCGACAATAAAACAGCCACAGAGGATATGGGCCTGTCTTACTTTTTATTGCTGTGAAGAGACACCATGACCATGGCAACTCTTATAAGGAAAATATTTAATTGGGAATGGCTTACAGGTTCAGAGATTTAGTTCATTATCATCATGGTGGAAAACATGGGGGCATGCAGGCAGACATGGTGCTGGAAAAGAAACTGGAGTTCTACATCTGGATCCACAGACAGCAGGAAGAGAGTGACACTGGGTTTAGCTTGAGCATTTGAAACCCCAAAGTCCACCCTGCCCCCAGTGAAACACTTCCTCCAATAAGGACACATCTATTCCAACAATAAGGGCACATCTACTCCACACCTCCTAATGACACTCCATAAGCTTTCAAATATGAGTCTATGGAGGCCATTCCTCAAACCACCATGAGTCTTCAGGGGAATTAAACCACTGCAGTGTAATACATCATGCAAACATTTTATCACACACATGGACCTTTGTGTCAAGAACTAGGCCTGAGCCAGGCAATGGTGCTGAATGCCTTTAATTCCAGCACTCAGGAGAGAGAGGTAGGTAGATCTCTGTGAGTTTGAGGCCAGCCTGGCCTACAGAGTGAGTTCCAGGACAACCAAGGCTATACAGAGAGAATCTGTCTTGAAGAACCAACCAAACAACCAAGCAAACTAGACCTGAGATATCTTGGGCCTTCTCTGAAGATTCATTTGTTAGAGGTAACTACACAGCCAGGACTGAGCTTGCTGAATGCCAACTAGAGACTGCCTGCCTAGCAACCTTCAGCCAGACTGAATAAAGTCTGTCGTATTTTCCTGCAGCTTCCTCAGATCTTTCAATCTAAGCAATCATGCCTTTTTTCCCAAGGTCTGGGCACAGAGCCCCTGAAACCCTTGAGTTTTCTCCCCAGCAGTAAGAACAGGGGCTAGTGTTCTTTTCCTAGCCTTTTCAGTCATAGCTGCAATAATCCTACTGGGATGGCTTCTGGAAAATGGGACTGGCCACCAATGGAACCCATCCTGACTTGGTGAGAAGGCTAGGCTGATTCCAAGACAGGCCTCAAATTGGCAGTTTAAAAAACTAGACCTAAAAACCCAGGCTTCAGGCAGCTAGTCAGAAACTGCCCCACCACCTGGCCTGAAACAAGGATAATAGGTCATCAGCAGCTTTCAGCCAGCCCTCATGCCCCAGTAACAGAATGACCTTAGAGATAGAGTAAGACAAAGCCCATCAGCCTCCGGATTCCCCTAAGGTGTTTTAAATTGGGCCTGCGAGCTCACTTGGTGGTTTCTCTATTGTGGTAATGGGAGGCCCCAGCATGCTGGACTTCTGCAGAATAAAACACTCTTTGTGTTTACATACTATTTGAGTATGGGGTGTCATTCTTCGGCAAATCATGGACCCTTACACTAGAAGGTTGAACTCTCAGCTCTCACCTCCCCACCAACCTCCAGAAAGCTTAAGGGACCAGAAGGTGAGTTAATCTTCAAAAGCAAATGAGCTGATCTCTGAGGAAGAACTGATAACAGAAGCAGAAAATGATGCAGAGACCCCATGGAGAGCCTGGGAAGGGGACAGACAGGAGGGCCTTCACTTCCTCACCTGCCCTGTGGGAATTGGTATAGGCCAAATACGTGAAAAAGCTGCTCACTTGGTGAAGACAACAGATTTGGTTTTCTAGACTGAACTAAAGCACTAATCAGGGCACAATTTTGAAAGTAAAGGTGTTTTTTCTTGCTCTACACAATCACGATCATCCTGACCTGGAATCAGTAGCTTAACCCCAGAAACTGCTCAGTTTCTGAGCTGCTTCTGTTGTCGATGTCACTATTATTATTATTATTATTATTATTATTATTATTATTATTATTCAGACAGGATTTCATGGTTTCTAGGCTGGCCTTGAACTCACTACATAGCTAGAGGACCCTGCACTCCTGACTCTCTCGTCTACATCTCTGGTTTTTAGGATACAGGGAATAGAGTACAGGGCCTTGAGCATACCAGGTAAACACTCTGCCAATCAAGATACAGCTCAGTTTCTGTCTTTGATTTCTTGATATAGTTTCCCTGTCTCGTCCTGGCTTGCCTTATTCATATTGCAACCTTTCTGCCACTGCCTCCTAAATGTTGAGATTGCAGACATGTACCACCATGGCCAACATTTACTCCTCCACCCACTCCGATCTCAGACAACTCAGCCTGGCCTTGGACTTTACTATCTATCCAAGACTGGCTTTGAGTTTTCGGTCTTCCCATCCTGCCTTACCAGGGCTGAGTTCACAGGCCACCATCACCATATCTGGCTTGATGCCATCCTCTTCCACAAATGCTTTGTCCTCAGATTGGTTTCAGCCTAAGGATAAGGCTGAGAGACTGTACAGTCTTTATCTGCTGCACTGCAGACAAAGCCCAAGGGTGAGAAAGAAGAAATGATTCGATGGGAAATAGGCCACGTGCTGGAATTAAAGGTGGTGGCACATGCCTTTAATCCCAGCACTCGGGAGGCAGAGGCAGGTGGATTTCTGAGTTCGAGGCCAGCCTGGTCTACAAAGTGAGTTCCAGGACAGCCAGGGCTATACAGAGAAACCCTGTCTCAAAAAACCAAAAAAAAAAAAAAAAAAAAGGTATGTACCACCACTGCCCAGTCCCAAGTTCTCTTATAGTCTTGGACTAAACATTTCTCCCATAAGCAGCATGTCTTATCTGCAAAGCAGAGTAGAATTTAGTTCTAACTGTAAGGAAGCAAAAGGGGCGGGAACAACAGGAGAAGAGACCTGCAGAGCTTCTTATCTCATGTTTATGGTCCATCTATAGGCTCAAGTGATCCCAATGCTACCAGAAAAAGCAGCCTTCAAGTTCCTGTAAAGGAACCTAAGCAACTGTCCTCACAGGCCACAAGTTAGAGATGGCAAGGCTGACGGGAGTCGGAGTCAGCAATGCGTTGACTAGTTGTGTTACCTCCAAACAGTGATTTTTAGGTCAATTAAGAGGAAACAAGAATTGAGAGTTTAGCTCAGTGGTATAAGCTATAGCATGTGCCAAGGCCCTGTGTTCAATCCCCAGCACCAATGCACACATGCGCACACACACACACACACACACACACACAGAAGCACACGCGCGTGAGCACACACACACACACACACACACACACGCACACAGAGGCTTTGTGGGTTTTGCTCTGACAGATTGTCTGAAATCTGAGTTGATTCTGGGGATTTACCAAGGACATTTTATGGGACAAAGTTTTTTCTCAATAACAATTCTACTCTGCCTTTGTCATTTGTATAGCTATGTCTAATTTTAGCTTGGGTACATCACAAGGGGCTTCTCTACTGTAAAGCATTCTGTCCGATGGCTTTTGTTTGTTTGTTTGTTTGTTTTGTTTTGTTTTGTTTTTGAGACAGGGTTTTTCCGTGTAGCCCTGGCTGTCCTGGAACTCATTGTAGACCAGGCTGGCCTTGAACTCAGAAATCCGCCTGCCTCTGCCTCCCAAGTGCTGGGGTTAAAGGCGTGTGCCACTACTACCCGGCCTAATCGAATGTCTTATGGCAAAGCTTATGGAGAGTGCCAGGGTGAAGGCAACCACACATCATGCTTTCATTGCACAGGGCCCAGAGCCAGTTTGCCTTTGTGCCCTCTTGTGGCAGTCCCTGACCTAGCTCAGTGGGTCGGAAGTGAGGAAGGCCTAGGCTTTGACTTGCCTTCTATGGTCTTGTAGAATTTGGCCTAAACTGTGGAGTCTGCACTAAATTCATATCATAACAGTATCAGGTTAAATCACAGGACCTGCTGTAGGCGTCCACAGAGTAGTGTAGACCGTTGGCATGGATTTGGGGTAAAAGCTGTCTGTCAATACAGAGAACAGTGGGAGGCAGCGGGAGCACCGGACACTGCACTTACTGAGTCCACTGTAAGATGAAAATATAAATAGGAAATGCAAAAGTTGGGGGTGTTATCACACACCTGCAACCTTAGCATGGGGGAGCTTGAAGCAGGGGAATCATGAATTCCTGGCCAACCTGGGCTATACTGTAAAACCTGTGCACTGGTTAGTTCTATTGTCAACTTGACACAAACCAGTCACCTGGGAATTATCTGGATCAGACTGGCCTGTGGACGTGTCCGTGGGTTGTTTTCTTGGTTGCTGATTGATGTGGGAGGACCAGCTCTCTGTGAGTGCATCCCTCACCAGGTGAGTCCAGGCTGCACAAGCTGGCTGAGGGACTGAGGGAACTGTGCTCAGTGGTTTTAAAAATAGGGAGAGGCAGGGGCAGCCAAGATGGCTCAGCAGGTAAGAGCACTGACTGCTCTTCTAGAGGTCCTGAGTTCAAATCCCAGCAACCACAACCACCCATAATAAGATCTGATGCCCTCTTCTGGTGCGTCTGAAGATAGTATACCTATTTATAATAATAAATCTTTAAAAAGGGGGGGGAGGTAGCAAAATGGCTCAGCAAGTAAAGGTGCTTGCCACCAAGCCTGAGTTCAATCCCCAGGACCTACACTGTGGAAGGCAAGAAGTGACTACTTTAAGTTGTCCTGATTTTCACACTTGTACCATACACACAATATATAATAAGTGTAATTTTTAAAAAGTTAAAATGCTGACTTGGAGCTATGGCTCAGTTGATAGAGTGCTTGCTTAGCATGCATGAAGCCCTGGGTTTGATCTCATCACCTAATAAAATTCGGAGCAGTGGTGTGTGCCTTTTGGGGTGGGTGGGAGAGACTGGATCTTTCTATATAGCCCCAGTTGTCCTAGAACTCACTCTGTAGCTCAGGCTGGCCTTGAGCTCACAGAGACCCACCTGCCTCTGCCTCCCACACACTAGGATTAAGGGTATTTTCTCATTCTGGGCCAGCTGAGTTCACTTGTAATGCCAGCACTCAAATGATGGAGACAAAAAGTTCAGAAGCCCAAAGTTTGGAGCAGCAAGACAACTCAGTGGATAAAAGGAATGTGCCAGGCAGTCTTAACCCTAGTTGATTCTAGAATGCTTGTAAAGGTATAATGAGAGAACTGACCCCACAAAGTTGTCCTCTGATGTCACACACACACATCTAGACCTCCCCTCAACAATGATACTTAAAGAAGTTCAAGGTCATGTTCAACAAAATATCCAGTTCACAGCCTGGGTACCAAGAGACTGTCTCAAAACAAGAGTACATCGGGCAGTGGTGGCGCACGCCATTAATCCCAGCACTTGGGAGGCAAAGGCAGGCGGATTTCTGAGTTTGGAGGCCAGCCTGGTCTACAGAGTGAGTTCCAGGGCAGCCAGGGCTACACAAAGAAACCCTGTCTCAGAAAACAAAAACAAAAGCAAGAGTATATTTTCTGTTGAGTGTGAATGACTTTTGCACCACTGTAATGTAAGGGAGGCTAGGCATGTCTTTAATTCCAGCATTCAGGAGCCAGAGGCAGGAGGATGCCAGCTAGGGGTATGTAGTAAGTGAGACCTTGCTGGGCGTGGTGGCGCACACCTTTAATCCCAGCACTCGGGAGGCAGAGGCAGGCGGATTTCTGAGTTCGAGGCTAGCCTGGTCTACAAAGTGAGTTCCAGGACAGCCAGGGCTATACAGATAAACCCTGTCTTGAAAAAAGAAAAAAAAAAAGAAGCTAACTTTGTATATAACTTTTGTTTGTCTTGTGTTTTGAGATTGCAATCCCCCTGCCTCTGTCCCCCTAAAGCCAGGCTTACAGTGGCAAGCACCTTGGCCAGAGTGAACTCGTGCTTATGAGCGTCATGTGGCTTCCTAGGTAGGGTGGTTACATCATTTCCTTTTTAAATGCAATTGAGTAAAAAAGGTAAAGGGGTGATTTTTCATTGCCAAGTAGATACAATATAGCACGTGAGCCTCATGGGACAGACCTGGAAGGAGCACTGTGTGAGAGATGACGTTGGGGAAACCCCATGGCACCCAGTGTAGCGGTTGCTACGGCTATGACTGTTACTAGCATTATCTTTAAGGGGTATTAGTTGAAAATTAACTTTGAGTCATCCTGAAATTTATATGAATGTATGCACATACATATATATGTACACACATACACACATGCACACACATATATGACCAGTCAGGCCTTGAAGTTTTGAGAAAGAAACCACAAAAGTTAAAAAAATAGTGAGTTTCTCAATTCTCTGCAAGATGCTGGGAATCCTTTCAGCTACGGAAATCTCAGAAGTTTCTGGAAGGCCCTGAAGGGAAAGATGTCAGTGATTTCTCTAGTTCTAATAAGGAATCCCTGAAACTGAGAGAATCAGAAATTATATGCACGAGATGAAAACAGGGTAGAAAAGAGGGACATTCTGCTCTGGGTCCTTCCTGACCTGAGATCTCTGAGGTTCTAAGAATTGCTGTAACAGTTCCTGGCACAGAGGCTGTGCCAGAGACAGGTGAGGCAGAGGGCTGTCAACCAAAGGTCAAGAGTAAGTGGTGGTGTGTTCATCTCCTAAGAAGCAGGTGCTCAAGGGTCCAGCAGCAAGGACTGGCCATGAACGCTGAGGATGGGGTGTTCCTGACCTTAATTTTCTCTCTGACAGAAGAAAGGTTGTTTTCAAACCCATCCTTAGAAGATCTACAATCTAGGGTTGCTCATTGCCCAGGACCCTGTGTTTCTTAGGCATGCCATCAAAGGGGAAAAGGTTGAGGCTGTGTGTCTCTAAATGAGCCATGACATACAATGTAACTTACTATATGTGGTGTAGTATGAACTTGCAAATATCTGGGCCTTAGATTTCTGTTTGGAAAAATAGGAACACTAGTAGTGTATCCTACTGGGTTACTATAAGGATTAAATGGAGACATAACTGTAAAATCCTGTTGCAGGGCAAGTGCAGATGCCACGGTCAGACTGCCATCTTAGCATGTAACCCTGTGTGTGATGCCCCGCAGAAAACAAATGCTACAAACAAATGAACAAACCTGTCTGTCCTAGGGCAGGCACCCAAAATATGGGTGCTGTTGTCTCTGAAGCCGGACACCCAGATGCATACTACTGCAAGCACGCTGCCCAGAGGTGGTGCTACCAATGCTGTTTTAGGTTCTAAAGCTGAAAGCTGTACCATGTGTCCCTCTCTACAAAGTTTGTGCTTCGGCCCTGCCCTTGTAAAATAACAAGCTACTAGCAGATATCAAAGCAATGAATGATTTGGGCTAGGTAGGGTGGCTCACACTTTCAATATCAGCATTCTAGAGAGGCAGAGGCAGGCAGATCTCTATGAGTTCAAGGCCTGACTGGTCTACATAATTCCTGCACAGCCAAGGCTACATAGTGAGATCCTATTTAAAAATAAAAGGCCTACTCCATCTCCACCAGGACAATTTCCCCAGAACCACCTGCTAAAAGAAATATCTGTGAGCCCGTTAGCTGGTGTGGCATCCCAGGGGAGAGATCAACAGAAGGTGGGGAGAGGGCACAGCAGTGGACAAGGGCACAGCTGAAGACAAGGCCTTTGACTCAGCCTTGCAGGCTGGGTGACATCACAGGCATCCTGGACAGAGAAGCAGAACCTTCCAGAGCAGGTGGTTGGCTGGTAGTCAGGATTCTGTCCACAGAAAGCAGTTGCCCTGAGGTAGAACTGAACACCCTTCAAGGAAGCCAATCCTATTCTTCTTGTTCTTCTTGGCACTAAGGAAACCAGACATTCTTGAGAGCGCTGAGATAGGACCAAAAGCACGCTCGGTTGCTTGATTTATTGGGTATCACTTTGAGTCCTGGCTGGCCTGGAGCACTGAGACTATAGGACCAGAAGCAGCTTTCCTTCCCCTCCCTCCCTCCCTCCCTCCCTCCCTCCCTCCCTCCCTCCCCCCACCCCCAATAGGGTATCTCTATGAGTCCTGTCTGGCCTGGAACTACATAAACTAGGCTGGCCTCGAACTCATAAAACTCTGCCTGCCTCTGTCTTCTGATTGCTGGGACTATGGATGTGAGCTACCATGGCCAGCCAGACCAGAAATTGTCCTAATGTTCCCAGCTGCACAGGAGGTGGCTGGATATGTCTTTGAGAGTTCCAGCTGACCCACAGCCTACTGTGAGGCCACTGATTCAGTAGGTACCCTAGCTTCCAGCCCTATCTAAGTGCAATGGGCTCCAAGCTCTACAAGCTGGGTTTACAAGAAGGGGCAAAGGCTCAGCGCAGAGCTAGAGCCAGAGCTCTTTCCTCCCACTTTGGCTGAGTCTGAGTGTTGAATAATGTTTCTGCTCATTTCTTCCAGTATTCTCCATCTTCTTTCTCTAATTAAACTCCGCCCTCACCTCAGCCTGGGTTAGCAAATGGCTGGCAGCTAAGAATGGCATTCCCCGGCCTCTCTCTTCAAGTTGAGAGTAGTATGTGACTAAACTGTGAGCAGGTGCTATGTGTTCTACTATCAAATGGTATCCTTAAAAATAAAGAGGGTTGGGCTGGAGAGATTGCTCAGTGGTTAAGAGCACTGACTGCCTTTCAGAGGTACTGAGTTCAACTCCCAACAACTACATGGTGGCTCACAATCATCTGTAATGGGATCTGATGCCCTCTTCTGGTGTGTCTACAGATAGCTACAGGGTACTCATATAAATAAAATGAATAATTATTTTTAAGAATGAATAGGCAGCCGGGCACGCCTTTAATCCCAGCACTCGGGAGGCAGAGGCAGGCGGATTTCTGAGTTCGAGGCCAGCCTGGTGTACAGAGTGAGTTCCAGTTCAGCCAGGGCTATATAGAGAAACCCTGTCAAAAAAAAAAAGAATGAATAGGCTAAGTGGGAGTGGTGGTATGGATGCCTAGAAGTTGAGGCCACAGGGCCACTTAAGTTCAGGAGTTTGAGATCAGCCTCAATAGAATAGACTTGCCACCTGTAACTTAGGCGTATTTACTCATAGAACTTGTGTGTGTGTGTGTGTGAGAAGAACATTGTTTTGTGTGAGTGAGATTGCAACGTTCCAGATTCAGACCTCTACACTTGGCTCAACCATCTTCTCATTTGCTTCACATTCACCTGGAATTCTGGTCCTGAGACTCATCGGCCCACCATGCTTAAGGAGAGCTTTCTCGCCAGCTCACCAAGCACCCTGTCCTAGAAGCCAGCCTGGTATTCTATGCCTGAATTTGAGCACTTGGTCCCTTAAAACAAATCCTCTGCATGTTTGAAATCTCGGGTGTTGTTTTTTTGTTTTTGTTTTTCATTTTGCAAATGGTAGTAATAGAAACATTCTCTTCCAAAAGCAGTTCTATATAATAGGACTTCATGGTGCTCAGGAATATGTAGGGGACTGGCCACAGTTTGTCTCTGGGACAGCCCTGCAAAGAAACAAAGTAACTTCCCTGGAAGAAACCATAGCAACGGGCTCCTCAAAGCACCTGCATACTTTAGAACCAGGCAGCGAACCGGAGAACTGTTCAAGCCCATATGCTACTCAATAAGGACACTCCCATTCCAGATCCAGTCTCCTAGAGAGACACACCATGGACACAGCCAGACACAACACACCCAAAAACAACAAAGACACACAACACACGAAAAAGCTGTCACTGCTGTACGGTTTATTGTTGCTGCCATCCAAGGGCATCCGATTTATCCCCCCCACCCCACCCCGCAGTTCTTTTG
Organism: Mus minutoides; assembly: GCA_902729485.2. NCBI lineage: Eukaryota > Metazoa > Chordata > Mammalia > Rodentia > Muridae > Mus > Mus minutoides. The sequence continues at coordinate 4,629,652 of LR749500.1, forward strand.
GGGGCTGCTTTCCTAGCTCTACCCATCAACCCTCTGCTTCTTGCTCTGATCTTGCCCGTTTGCTGGGTCTGATCTTGCCCGTTTGCTGGGTCTGGAAGGGCAATTTATATTTTTGATGCTCCCTCTCCAGAACCTCGCCAGGGTGGGAAAGAATCAAGCAGGCCTAGGTCCTGCTTACAACTCCTAATTTCTCCAAGGTCCTGTATCCATTGCAGGGTGTGGTGTCCTGTATCCATTGCTGGGTGTGGTGTCTGTAGTCTGGCCTCATCTGTGCAGAGGGAAAGCAGGCAATGAAAGGGACAGAGATCAGAGTTTGAATTCCACCTTTCCTACTCATATTTGCTATTACCTTAGAGAAGTACTTGACTCTGCCTCAGCTTCCCTTTCCATAAACCAAACTTCTCTCCATTGGAAAGGCTCTATGGGAACTCCCCCCACTTCTGGTTACCAGGGAGCTCAGTCAAATATGGGTCTCATATTATTTTAGATGTAGAATAAAAATAGTGTCATAACACTATTGTTTGTTTTTGTTTTTGTTTTGTTTTTTGAGACAGGATTTCTCTGTGTAGCCCTGGCTGTCCTGGAACTCACTCTGTAGACCAGGCTGTCCTTGAACTCAGAAATCCACCTGCCTCTGCCTCGCAAGTGCTGGGATTAAAGGCGTGTGCCACCATTGCCCGGCCAACACTATTTTTTGTATTTATTGATATGCCAGTGTGTTTGCATGCATGTGTGCACATGCGTATTCTCATGTGCTACTTTGAACATAATGGAAGTCGGTGTTGTACTGTGTTTTAAATATGCTGACAGTGAGCCGCCTGGCATTAGATGCCCTGAAATCTGATCCAAGCTGATGAAAGTAGGTCTGAATGGGGTTTTCATTCTCATCACTTCCCTGCTTGGACATCTGCAGGGCTCCCTCAAGAACACAGCTTGCAGTTGGTTCTCTCCCCTTTCATGGTGTGGTTTCATCCTGTGGGTCCCAGAGATCAAGCACAGGTTGTCCTGCTTGCCTGCAACTACTTCTACCTGCTGTGCCATCTCACCAGGACCAGCTTTTGGGCCCCCACTTCCCACTCCGCACACTTCCTGTCTGTCTCCTCGGCTGGCTCTCTGGCTCTCCGACTCCTCACCTCCAGCTCTGTCTCAGCGCCAGGCTTTTTTCCTTTCAGAGTTCTGGAACTTGGTAAGCAGCTTCCTCTCATGCCCGCCAGGGCTAGGGCGGTTGGTATTGGCAGCAGCTTCTCTCTTGGTCCGACCTTTCCGACCTCCCCCGACTGGTGGAGCAGGAGGTAGAGGAAACACGGGCAGAGGAGGTGTGTGAGGTTAGGACGGCATATAAATGGCCAGGGCTTAGGGGTGGGTAGGGCAGAAGGGCCAGAGTGGGGCGGTCACCCCCCCCCCCCGCGCGCACATCTGAAGCACTCTATCCTCCGTGTTTACTCAAGTATAGAATAAGAGATGCTCACTTGTGAGTTCTTGGGGTTAAGGAAGACAGAACTCAGTAGATGAGACTAGAAGGGGTTACTTGGGAGTCGGGAATAGATTAGCTAGGAAAGGTAAGCCGGGTAGGGGCTGAGAAGTGGAAGGGCTGACCGAGGAGCTCCCTTGAAGACCTTACCGACACAGGGATGGGCCAGGCTGTACTGATCGTATTCATCCAGGATTCCATCTTCATCCTCTAGGTTTAGAGGTTGCTGGGAAGGGTTGGCTGTTGGTGGCAAGGTGGCCATTATGTCTAGTCTGCTTTCTCCAAAGTCTTGCCTGTGTCTCCTTTTCTGAATGTCTGCCCTCTCCCAGTTCCCTCACCCCTACTTATAACGCTGTCTCCTCCCCAAACCTCGGGGCTGGGCCCCCGCCCTCAAAGCCCTGTCTGATGCAATCTGGCACTTTTCCAGAACTGGGCCCATAGACAGCAGTCCTGAGCAAAGAGGAGCTCCCTCCTCCCTCACAGGACTCACCAAAGCCCAGCTGTGTTTTTCCACGTGGAAAGCTCCCGCCTCTGGGGGTGGAGAGAGCAGACAGGATCTGGGCACAGTCTTTAGGATGTTGGCCAGGGAGAAAGCAGAGGGCCTCAGAGGGCCAGTCCTTTCTGTCATTTCAACCTCTGCCACAAGCCCCTCCTGGGCCTGGGTCATAGTTACACACACACACACACACACACACACACACACACACACACACACACACACTGTAGCCTGGTTCAGACTCAGGAGATAGTGGCAGCATACATACTGAAAAGGGAGGGAGGAGGGACACTGACCCACTTCTTGCTTGGTCAGCAGTCACACCTAAGGCTTCTATTTTTGTGGAAAGTCCCCTTCAACAGAGTCCCCAGGGACTTCCTCCTCATGCAAAATGGAGGATAGCTATCTGGTAGAGACAGCAAATACTTTGGATTCCACACTCTGAGTCCTGATCCACCTCCCTCTACCCTTCTTTCTGACAGAGTCCTTCTATGGAGCCCAGGTTAGCCCTTGAACTTGCAATTCTCTGGTCTCCTCATCCTAAATGCTGGGATCACAAGTCAGCTCAGATCCAGTGTCTCCTGCTGTGTGACCTTGGACATCTCTCTGCGATTGCTTCAGGTTCCCCCTTAACAGAGGATAACTCTATCTGCCTCTGTTGGTGAAGAGGCTTCAGAGTCACGAGGCCTGGAAAACCTTCACAAGCTGGAAACAGTGTAAGGATTAGTCACAACTTCCCATGGGTTCCCATACAGTGCCCTTGCCTTGACCCCCACCACCACCAAAAAAAAAAAAAGAGTGGAAAAAGGAATTTAAAATAAAATATTGTGGGCTGGCAGGATGACTCAATGGGTAAAGTACTTGCCACCAACCCTGACAACCTGAGTTTATTGGTTTCCAGGACCCATACAGTATGGGAGAGAAAAATCTCCCATAAATTGTCCTCTGACCCTCCAATGTACAGTCACAATAAATATGTGTGACTTCTAAAAATTAGATATTGAGGGCAGAATGAAATAAGCAGGTATTTGTGCTTTGACACCCCCTGCCTTGTTTTTTAGGCAGAGTCTCACTTTTTTAGCTGTGGCTGGATAGGAACTTGTTCCATTGACCAGATCGGAGTCTAGTGTTAAACTCAGAGATCAGCCTGTCTCTGCCTCCTGAGTGCTGGGTTTAAAGGTGTGCATTACCACACCCAGGCAGTATGAATTCAAGTGTGAACTAATATTAAACTTTTTTTCAGTCCATACTGGCCTCCCTTGGGTTATTTGTGTGGATTTGATAGGAATTAGTATGAATTTTAAGTTCAAATAAAAAGCATGTGAAATGGAATTTTCTACTGTTTTTTTATTTTAAAAGAAGTTTTCGTACAATGTATTCTGATCAAGGTTTCTCTTCTCCAACTCCTCCCAGACCCTCCCCACACACCCAAATTTTACTCTTTAGGAAACAAACAGGTAAATCATCGTCATTGTCGTTGTCATCAGAAATATGAATGAAAAAATTGCCGGGCAGTGGTGGCGCACGCCTTTAATCTCAGCACTCGGGAGGCAGAGGCAGGTGGATTTCTGAGTTCAAGGCCAGCCTGGTCTACAAAGTGAGTTCCAGGACATCCAGGGCTACACAGAGAAACCCTGTCTCGAAAAACCAAAAAAAAGAAAAAAGAAAGAAAGAAAGAAAAGAAATATGAATGAAAAAATTAAAGACAGAGGCTATGCAGCTCCTAGGTATGGTGGAAAAGGTTTATTGGAGATATGAGGGAGAGCACAAGCAGAGAGAGATATCTGCAAATGTCCAGAGTGAACATGGCCAGCAGACTGAACAGGGCCTGTGGAAGACAGAGAGAGACAGAGATGAGGGAAGAGAAGAGAGAGGAAGGCTGACAGAGGAACCTAGGACTGAGTGGCCAAGAGGTAAAAAGAGTTCCTGAGAACCCAGAGACCAAGAGGTAATAAAAAGGCAAAGATACTGGCATAGCCATGTTATTTAGGAATCAGAGAAACTGTGGGAAGGAAAGCCTAGCCTTGGGCTGGAGAGTTTAGGGTAGTGTGTGGGGTAGAACCAGCCAGGACAGCTCCATAACATGACCTGGTCCACGGGTCAGCCAACAGGGTCTGCAAGAGAGAGAGTGGGGACTGAAGGGCTAGAGACACAAAGAATGGAGACAACACAGGCTATAGGCTCAAGGCTCGTCTATAGAAAGGCAACTATGGGTATATAAGCACTATTGGGGAGTACAGCTGGAGACACTTAACCACAGGTCCAGGATATATAGGAGAAAAACAAGATGTTACCAGAGTGTGTTCAGCTATTGTGGGCTTCTTGCAAAAACATCAGGCTAGGAAAACAAGTCTCTTGTCAGGGTGGAAAAGTACCACCTGTAAGTAAATAGCCCAAGATGGCTGCAGAGATGATGGCCACTTTCTGCTAAGAGTCAGCTCCCAACAATAACAGGTGCTGGCAATGCTGAGAGAGGTTGGCAGACAGCATCTCAGCTTGATATGTTAATAGGCACGTCAGTTAGCCATTTGTCCAGGGGTTGAGTCCTGACAAAATACACACACAAATCCATAGAAACACAAAATCAGAAACTATAATATGGCAACAAAGATCCAATAAGACCAAAATATGTCTGAACAAAACAACGTGAGATTAAAAAGTCTACAAAAGTACTGCTGTGTTGGCATCTATTGCTGGCCATGGGGCCTACCCTTACCTGTGATTAATACAGCCAGTGAGACTCTATTCTTTGTAAGCAGGTGTCAATTTGGTTAGGGGTGGGAGTCCATGTCCACTTTCCCTTCTCCGTACTGGCACCCCATGTGGCTTGAACCTGGGCAGGCTGCCAGCCTGTGAGCTCATATGTGTATCAATCAGTCCTGTTGTGTCTGAAAGACACCGTTTCAATGTGGCATCTACATTCCCTGGCTCTTACAATCTTTCCACGTCCTCTTCCGCATAGCTGCTGAGCTTGGAGGGAAGGGGAATTTTCTACTCTTGATGGAAGGATATGAACCCTGTGAGTCATGTTAGCCCAGAGAGGGTGCCCACACCAATTCTATCTGCATTGCTGTCTCCAGGCAGGGAGTTAGACAAAACATTCCACATCTACAAACAAAACAAAACTGGATTCCAGTAAAACCAAACCCTCTCAACCTTGGCCAGGCATCAAGTCCTCTGCCCACGTCCACAGGCCGTGAACCTCCCAGTGGCTTCTGTCAGCACAAGGCTCGGATCTGACCCCAGGCCCGCTGCAGGCCCATGGTTACCCCAGGCCCGCTGCAGGCCCATGGTTACTCTGGTTAAGAGGCTGTGTTTCTGTTTGCGGCTCGCTCCCCTGAACATAAACAAAACCTCGCTTCTGTTTTCCAGATCCCTGTGTCAAAGCTGCTTTAAGCCCTGGCCTGTGCGTGAGAGCACTGCTGCACAAGAAGGCCTGCGCTAAGATCCCAGCAAGTGGGTAAAAGGCCAGGCATGGCTGTGTGCACACCTCTGCCCACAGCACTGTGACACTAGTGAAGCAGACAGAAGGACTGCTTATTAGCTGCTGCCTGGCTCCAAGCTCAGTGACAGACCCTGTTTCAGGGAATAAAGCATCCTCTGTCACCATGTGTGATATGCTTATAAAAAAATAAAAAAAATAAAGAAAAGGGAGACATGTTCTTTGGACGTGTGGTGAGGTATGGGGGAAGTGGGTGCCTCAGTGGGCCCATGCTAAGGCATCCATTTCCCCTGAGGAACCAGCCACATGACGGTATAGTAAAAAAAATAGGTTATTCAGGGCATGGGGAGGGGAGTTAAGAGGGTTGTATAAGCAGAGAGAGAAGTAGAGGAGTAAAGGCCAGCTGTGAGCACATGGAGAGAGGGGGGAAGGGAATGCAGTGGGGGAGGGAGGACAGAGCAAGAAGGGAAGAGCAAGAGAGGGAGGAGGGGGCAAGCAGCCCCTTTTATAGTGGGCCAGGCCTACCTGGCTGTTGCCAGGTAACTGTGGGGTGGAGTGTAGACAGAATGCTAACTACATACACACATACACAGGCACACACATAGAGGCATGCACACATGCAGGTAAACACACACAGGCACACACACTCAAGCACACACAAGCATACACACAGGTGCACATGTGTGCACACACACACACAGGCATACACACAGGGGAGCACATACACAGGCATACACATAAGCACACAAACTCACACATGTACACACACAGATGCCCACAGAGGCAGTGCTTACATCACAGTCCCACACAATTACATATATACACATATGGTAGATAGGTAGGTAAATGGACAGACAGACAGACAGATAGGGTAAATCAAAATGTAAACCTAGGATATGAGAATAAAAACAGCAGGTCAGCTGGGCAGTGGTGGCGCAGGCCTTTAATCCCAGCACTTGGGAGGCAGAGGCAGGCAGATTTCTGAGTTTGAGGCCAGCCTGGTCTACAGAGTGAGTTACAGGACAGCCAGGGCTACACAGAGAAACCCTGTCTCAAAAAACCAAAAAAAAAAAAAAACAAAACAAAACAAAACCAAAAACAAAACCCAGCAGGTTGCTTGAATCAGAGCAGAGCTGGGCTAATCGGAGATCTTATGAGGAGACTCCAGAGAGGATAACATTATAGAGCCTGGCTCTGGTGTTGAGAATGAGAAATTTCAGTTACTGAGGAGACAAGGCAAATTCAAAGCCTGCCTGGGCTACAAAATGAGTTCAAGTCTAGCCTGGGAAACCTGGTGAGACTCTGTCCCAAGGCAGAAAGTTAAAAGAAGGCTAGGGATGGAACTCAAGTAGAGAGTAGCAGGTTTGAGACTCTGGGTCTAATCCCAAGGCTGGAAATAAACATAAAGAAAGAAGCCCTGAAGCAAGGCTGCCCGGTGTGGTGGTGCCAGCTTGAAATCCCACCTCCGGAGGCTGGAACAGCAAGATCTCAAAGCTAAGGCTCTAAGAAACTTTTTTCCACCTAAGGTGGCTAGCCCACCAAGAGCCAATGTGCCATAAATCTCCCCACACTGTAAAATGTTTCTTTTTTAAATCTTTTAATCTCCTCTAGTTGGTGTAACTCTTTTTATACAAAACCTCACTAAGTCCCAGAATGTGATGACACAGAGCCCTCTGTTCTTTCAGTTCCTTTGTGTGTAATTATAAATGAGCCAGTTTTTCAGATTATGAGGCCAAGCCGCACCTATGAGAGGTGACTCAGTCATCACTTGCAGTTAGAATAACAATTAAGTGAACTTCCTGCTCCGGTGTGCTTGCTAGCCTGGTTTGGGTCACGACTCTATAAAAAGAAACTGCCTTGCTAGATTATGTCAGATTTGTGAAGTTTTTTAATGTGATACTAAGATTAACAAGGCCAGCCTGGTTACCCAGTGAGACCCTGACCTCAAATCAATATTTTTAAAAAAATAATAAGTTAAAATAAGCAAAGAAACAAAAACCAGGGCTAATATATCAAGACAAAGGTACAGAAAATGATGTCCTTGGTACCTGTGCGGCTTTATCACCATGAAAGGAAATATTTCCTTTCCTTTGACATAGGTTGGCATCAGGTTATAGGGAAACAGACTGTAAAAAAGCTTACTAGTGGCCGGGCGTGGTGGCGCACGCCTTTAATCCCAGCACTCGGGAGGCAGAGGCAGGCGGATTTCTGAGTTCGAGGCCAGCCTGGTCTACAAAGCTAGTTCCAGGACAGCCAGGGCTATACAGAGAAACCCTGTCTCAAAAAACCAAAAAAAAAAAAAAAAAAAAAGAAGCTTACTAGTGTCCTGAATGTCCGGGAAGACAGCAGGACAATCAGGATGTGGGACACATGGACACACAACTGTCCTACCTTTATTTTCCTTCCTAAAGGCACACAGAACTCCCTGCTTCATCATGGCACACCATGCTGTCAACTTCCAAGTTTCAGTTTGTTCCTGTGTAATTCCAGGACAATGAGAACACCTCTATGTGCATGACAGGGCTTAGCCCAGAGCCAACATGTGACATCCTGTTATTTCCTTATTCCTCAAAGAGGCTCCAGGGGTATCTGTTTCAAGGTCATAGGACCCATGATCTACACACAGACCCCAGCTGGGCAAACAGTGACAAGGGTTTACACTGAGTCACCTGCCAGGCCTCTCCCTCTGCACTCCCTTCCTTCCCAGGCATTTGAGTCTTCTCAGGACCAGGCCTTGTACAGAGCCTGTGGAGAACTTCATGTGCCTTTTGAAAGCTCTGTGACCTAGGGAGATAGCTGTTCAATGTAGCAGTACACACCTCTGTCCAAAGTATCACATATATGCCAGCCATGGTGACACATGCCTGTAGCCCAAGCACTCAGGAGGCTGAAGCAGGAGGATCTCAAGTTCAAGACCAGCCTGGGCTACATAATGAACCCTTATCAAAAACAACAGACAAAACCAGGCCAAACAATAAAACCTCCACACACATCAGCAGCTGTAGTCCTGAGCCACCCTGTTCTAGTTTACTATCTGCTCAGCATCCACTTAGCATTAACAAGGTATCTTACCAGGCATGGTGATATTCTTCGCCAGTAATCCCAGCACTCGGGAGGCAGAGGCAGGTGAATCTCAAAGTTCAAGCCCAGCCTGCTCTACAAAGCCGGTTCCAGGACAGCCAGGGCTACACAGAGGAAAACAAACAAAATAAAGTATCTTTTTCACTTTTTAAATTTTTGTCTTTATTAGAATCAAACTATTGATTAGTCAGTGGTTAAAGGAGAAGGTTCTGGAATCTGGCTGCCTGGAGCCAAAGTTTTAATTCCATCCTTTGTTGGCTGTGTGTCATCAAACAAGTTATTTAACCTCTCTGTGTCTTTGTTTCCCCATTCGTAGACCTCAGTGGGGTCTCTGGGAACTTTAAAAGGACAATTCTTGGGGCTCATGAGATGGCTCATCAAGCCAAAACATTTGCTGTCAGGCCTGAGGATCTGAGTTCAGTTACCAAGACCCACTTGGATAGAAGGAGAGAACCAACTCCCATAGATTGTCTTCTAACCTATATATGAGCTCTGTGAAATACCTGTGTGCCTCTTCCCTAACCTCCTTCCCCCAAGGCTCTCTTGAACATACACATGCATATATATATATATATATATATATATATATATATATATATATATATATATATANTTTAGTGCTGTGGTGCACACCTGTGATCTCAGCTGTTTGGAAGCAGGGGCTCATAAGTTTGAGGCTGGCCTAGAACACACAGCAAGATCTTGTCTCCTCTCCACATTATCCTTTTTTTCTCTTTCTTTTGCCTTGAGACAAGGTCTCACTTTGTAGCTCTGGCTGGCATGGAATTCACTGTGTAGAACCAGCTGGTGTTAAATCTGAGAAAAAAACATTTCCACAACTGTCAGATTAAGAGAGCTGTATTGAAAAGTGCACAAGGGACTGGCCAGATGGCTGCCTTACCCTAAGTTGGGGTTTCAGAGAGCAGCCCCTCACTGGCTTTTGGGAACCCTTTTATAAGGAATGGGTTAGGGTTGATAGACACAGCTGTCAATGGTGGCAGTGGTGGTGCATGCATATTTCCAGAGCTCAGAAGGCAGAGGTGGGCAGAGGCAGGCAGGTCTCTGAATTCAAGGCCAGAAAAACAAAACAAAACCCTGGGGGGCACAAAAGAAGAGGAAAAGAAAAGGCAGAGGTAAAGGTATTTGGCTGTTAGCACTGGACAGAGAATAGAGGCACTCAGGGCTCAAGGCTGCCTTAGGGTAGTATAGTGTGACAGGAAACAGCTGTCAGATAAGTGGCTGCTAGAAAGGAGGCAATAAAAATAAAGAGTAAGAACACATTGCGTCAAAGAGGAGCCATCAAGGTACCTGGGAAGTCACACTTTCATAAAGCAAAAGGGTGATCATATATCACAGGCCCAGGAGTTTATTAAGACAAAGGTGTGGGCACAGTTCAGGGTAGATTGAAAACATAGTTTGCAGGATACATTAGGCTTAGGAAGGGAAAACTTATTCTTGTAAGGTATGGAGACTTAATAACAATGTATAACAATGTAGCTCCTGGTTTGTCTCACACACGCTTTAAAGTCAGAGATCCTCTGACTCCTGGAGTGAGGAGTCAATGAAACCAAGAGCCTCAGGTGAGCTGAGGAACTCTGGCCTGAGCTCCAGATGAGCTCAGCTGCCTGACAAGTCCACCTCTCTCTCTCTCTCTCTCTCTCTCTTTTTTTTTTCTTTGAGACAGGGTTTCTCTGTATAGCCCTGGCTGTCCACTACTGTCCACTACTCACTCTGTAGACTAGGCTGGCCTCGAACTCAGAAATCCGCCTGCCTCTGCCTCCCAAGTGCTGGGATTAAAGGCGTGCACCACCACGCCCGGCAAGTCCACCTCTCTTAAGAACCTCAGTTGTATTTACCATGAGACTGCAGAGAACAGATCTGCGTCTCCTTGGCAAGAGAGGTTCCCATTCCTCATCCTTCTCCTCTTTTTTATTTTCACATCACCTCATTAAGCCTGAGCTAACACTGAGTGCTGGGGCATTTAAGGCATTCACCACCTTGCCTGGCTTTGCTTGTGTGTGTGTGAAACAAGTTCTCTCTACATATCCCTGACTGTCTTGAAACTCACTATATAGATCAGGCTGGCCTCAAGATCACAGAGATCTGCCTGTCTCTGCCTCCATAGTGCTGGGGTGCTGGGATTAAAGGTATACTCCATCACACCCAGCATGCTTTTTTTTTTTTTTTCTTTTAAGACTAGGGTTACTATGTATGGTAGGCTGATCTAGAACTCATGATTCTGCTACCTCCTCTGTGCTTGGATTACAGGCCATTGCATCCAGCTAAGACTCCTTCTTAAGAAGAAAAAAATGGGGGATGAGGGGAGCTTATTAGCACAGTGCCTTGAAGATAGTATTGCTATTCACTAGGGCAGGCAATTTGTTTAATCTCCATGTCTTGAACACTCAGCAAATGACACCCAAAACACACAAACTTTGACAAGGTGCATCAGGATTGTGTGTCCTGCTTCTAGATGTCCCCCCCCCAAAAAAAAATCAGGTCCCACAGATGACCTCGAAGACCCTAGGATACTCTGTGATGGAGTAAGGGTAACAGCTCTGGCTGGGATCTTCAGGAATAAAAGACCCGAAATGTAAACACTGGGGGAGGGGGAAGAGGGATGGGTGCTGGGTGCTGGGTGAAAGAATAGGAACCTGAGAAAGGGATTTGTGGAAAAATTTAAAACTCCACTAAAATCAGTAGGAATTCAAAAGTGACTCATTGGGAAAGGAAGAGTTAAGTTTTCACATCCTGTGGCCTCCAGGTAGTCAACCACAGGGAATTCTGGGATTTTGTTTTGTTTGGGGGGAGGGGATTGCTATTTATCATTCATTATACCTTTATAATTCTCCAGGAAGTTGCCAGGAATACCTAGTACAGCCCAGTAACTACAGCTTGTGCCTGGTCCATAAAACCCTCAAACCCAGGGCTGCACTGGGGATCAATTTCTCTTAGTTCTGAGATTGTAGGGTTTTGTTGTTGTTGTTGGTTTGGTTTGGTTTGGTTTGGTTTTGGTTTTTTGGTTTTTCGAGACAGGGTTTCTCTGTGTAGCCCTGGCTGTCCTGGAACTCACTTTGTAGACCAGGCTGGCCTCAAACTCAGAAACCCGCCTGCCTCTGCCTCCTGAGTGCTGGGATTAAAGGCATGCACCACCACTGTTGGGCTCTGAGATTGTAGTTTTAGCATAAATGGATGTGGCTGTTAACAAGTGCTTAGGAGATCCCGGTGAGATCCTGAATTGTCCAAACCTCTGTGATACTCTCATACTACATGCAGAGTTTCTTCTACAGCAAGTAAAGAGGCGAGGGCTTATGGATGTAGTTTGGCCAAGTGCCTGCCTGGCACACCTGAAGCTCTCAGTTCTATCTCCAGAACTTCATAAACTGGGTGTGGAAGTACACATCTGAAACCCAAGATCAGAAGTTCAAGCTTATCCCAGCTACTTTTGCTAAAATTCCTTCCCTGGAGACATAAACACAAAGTCTGTTTCTTCTAAGGTCCCCTATCAAAGGAAGGCATGATTCTGTCAAAGCTCACCCTAGGGAAATAATGCATTTCTTGGGCTTCCTTCCAGAGCAGAGAGGTAAGGGGTGTTACCTACCTGGGCATAAGTGCTCCTTCCCCTACACCACCCAACAAGGATGGGCTCCCCTTCCTCTGTGCTACCCTGGACCATATACTCTAGCCTCTTCCCAGGTCATGTGCAATTACAGCAGAGTTGCAAACAACAGATGCTGGAGTTTTATTGCTTGGAGGAACAAGTGAGGGTCTCACGAACCTCCTCACTCCTCCTTGAGGAGGTGTACGGAGTCAAGAAGCCCAGCTAGGATACTTTTTGTTGTTGTTGTTTTTGCAAGGGGGTACAGTTGAACTCCTCAAGACTGCAGTTGCTTGGCTGGGACAATGACAGTCACTTAGAACAGCTACATAGCAAGTTCCAGGCCAGAGCAGGCTACATGATTATCAAGACTTTCTCAAATCAACCAACCAACCAGGTAATACTATTTGCATGAAATTTAAGAACAAGTGCCTATGTGTTTGTTATACATATTTCAGCAAAATATAAGTGTCATACATTTTTCCTGGTAACTAAAAAAATAGTGGACAAATAAAGCAACAAACTAGAAGAATCTAGAATAAAAATGCAACTCCTGGATTTAACACTAGCAATCACAATCCCCTTTTAATCTTTTCAGAAAAGATTTATTTATTGTATTTTATGTGTGTGTGAATGTGTTGCTTGAATTTTGTCTGTATCGTGTGCACCCTGGAATTGTGGGCAGTTGTGAACCACCATGTGGGTGCTGGAATCAAACCTGGGTCCTCTGCAAGAGTAAGAGCTCTGAACTGCTGAGCCATCATCTCTCCTTCCCTTCCAGCTTCATTTATCAGACAAGGAAATCAAATCCCATTTAACAGAAGAGGAAAGGAAGGACTGAGCATGGAGTTCAAGGCCAGAGCATGTCCTTAGCTTTGAGAAGACCAGATGTCAATGTCTAGATCTGCAAGACATAGAAAAAGAAAATAAGAATCAGAGAGGCATTCTCTACTGCTTGAGTGTTTGGGCATGGGCCATTGCAAGACCCTTGCTTGGTTCTGAGGATATGAAAACAAACCAAAAACAAAAAAGAAAAAATGGGCAATGCTCAGTACCTTGTACTCCAGGAGCGTCTAGACTGGATGGTGGAAACCAGTGTCCAGGGAGGAAATTACCACACAACACAGTAATTAATGGGCTGCTTGATATATACCTGTTCCAGAGAAGGCCATGGGAAAAAGACAGTGCAAATTAGCAGGACCAGGACATCCAAGAAGTGTCTCGGGAAATTAAGAAGAAGAGTTTAG
>LR749500.1:4643541-4690537 GCA_902729485.2 Mus minutoides
TCAGTACCTTGTACTCCAGGAGCGTCTAGACTGGATGGTGGAAACCAGTGTCCAGGGAGGAAATTACCACACAACACAGTAATTAATGGGCTGCTTGATATATACCTGTTCCAGAGAAGGCCATGGGAAAAAGACAGTGCAAATTAGCAGGACCAGGACATCCAAGAAGTGTCTCGGGAAATTAAGAAGAAGAGTTTAGTTAATCAAAGGAGCCTAGTATAGGGAATTCTAGTCCTGGATTCAGAGGCAATAACCCAATCTCAGCAATCTCAGTTCAGGGAAGCTCTAAAAACTCAGCCTGTCAAGTTCACTATAGTGGCACACACCCGTAATTTCAGCTCTCAGGAAGCTGAAGCACAAAGATCATGAGTTCAAGGGCAGCCTGGTCAACTTAACAAAACCCTGTCTCAGAAACACAAAAGTACCCTGTCTCAGAAACACAAAAGTAGGCTGAGCATGCTGACTCATGCATTCAATCCCTTTACTCACAAGGTAGAATCAGATGGATCTCTGGGAGTCTGAGACCAGCCATGTCTAATGAATAAATAAATAAATAAATAAATATCCAGGCCAGCAAGTTGATTCAGCAACTAAGTGTCGGGTCACCAACCTAAGAGCCTGACTTCCATTCTCAGGACCCATCTCAGGTGAAGGGCAAGGAGCAGCTCCTGCAATTTGTCTTCTGTCCTCCACATGTGTGTGCTGTGACCTGAAACACGCCCCCCACACACACACTGCACATACACTCACATAATAAATAACCCAATAACCAACAACAAAAGTCATATCCCTCTCCACTCACTGATAAGGATCAGCACATGCAGGTTCTTATGCAGGGGTAGATACTAAGATTTGCAGGCCCTCTATTTATTTGGGGGGGGGGGGATTCAAGACAGGGTTTCTCTGTGTAGCCCTGGATGTCCTGGAACTCACTCTATAGACCAGGCTGGCCTCAAACTGAGAAGTCCACCTGCCTCTGCCTCCCGAGTGCTGGGATTACAAGCATGTACCACCACTACCTGACAGCCCTCTACTTTAAATGTTACGATTTTTAGAGAAGTAGTTCCTTCATAGCATAGACTTTTACTTGAGCTAAAAATGTTTGTATTCAGCCGGGCGTGGTGGCACAAGTCTTTAATCCTAGCACTCTGGAGGCAGAGGCAGGTGGATTTCTGAGTTCAAGGCCAGCATGGTCTACAAAGTGAGTTCCAGGACAGCCAGGGCTATACAGAGAAACCCTGTCTCAAAAAATCAAAAAAAAAAAAAAAAAAGTTTGTATTCATCAAATCTAGAAAAAAAACTGTGGCTACGTGGGAACACTGTCAGGTGCCTGCTACAGTCAATAAAGAGATTGCTGTTTATAAGGCACTTACTTAACCTTGTTTGATTTTGAAACAGGATATCTCTATGTTGTCCAGGTTGGCCTTGAATCTCTAGGCTCAGGTGATCTGCTTGGCTCAGCCTCTGAAGAAACTGGTATTGCAGTCCTATGTCACCACACACCTGGCAAGAATTTAATAAGACTGATCTAATCAGTCTGGAGCTGCTCTCTGCCAGGGCAAACTGTATATATACACACACACACACACACATACACACACACACACACACACACACACACACATATATATATATATATATATATATATATATATATATGCACACACATATATATGTATATATACATATATATGTTATATATTATATAAACACATACACATAATAAATTGTATATATCTACATAGTAATTAAAAAAATGGAACCCCAGGACTAGAGCAATGGCTAAGAAGTTAAGATCTTCCAAGGGAGAGTTCAGGTACTACAC
The DNA here is from genome assembly GCA_902729485.2 of Mus minutoides. Taxonomy (NCBI): domain Eukaryota; kingdom Metazoa; phylum Chordata; class Mammalia; order Rodentia; family Muridae; genus Mus; species Mus minutoides. Next base: position 4,645,367 of record LR749500.1, read on the forward strand.
TTATTTTTGGTAGTGAATCACCTGAAATTCCAATTCCAGGGCATCTTGTGCCCTCTTCTGGCCTCCCAGGGTATGTGCAAGCACACTTCCTCTGGTTCTGGTTCATGCATGCACCTACATGGCCCCCCAGGGAACACTCACACATACACATAAATTAAAAACACCTAAACATGGTGGTGTTTCAAATCATGGAGATTCAAAATCATCCATGGGGGTGGAAAAAAAAAAACAACAGACCGTGTACCTATGTAATCCCAGCATTTATAGGTGGAGGCAGGAGGATGGTGAGTTAGAAGCCAGTATGAATTACATGGTGAGATCTTGTTTCAAAAGGTAGTGCTTGGCCGGGCGTGGTGGCGCACGCCTTTAATCCCCGCACTCGGGAGGCAGAGGCAGGCGGATTTCTGAGGCCAGCCTGGTCTACAAAGTGAGTTCCAGGACAGCCAGGGCTACACAGAGAAACCCTGTCTAAAAAAAAAAAAAAAAAAAAGGTAGTGGGAAAGATGGACTGGCTCTCAGAGTGCATGCTGCTCTTGCAAAGAACCCAGATTTGGTTCTCAGAGCTCACAATGGCCAGTTACTCTGATTCTATGGATTTTTGTCTATGTGTGTGTTCATTGTGTGTACCTGGTCCCTGAGGAAATCATAACAGGGCATTGGTCTCCTGGAACTGGAGTCAGGGACGGTTGTCAGCTGCGGTGTTGGTGCTACGGACTGGACCTGGGTCCTCTGCAAGAGCAGTAAATGGACTAACAGCTGAACCATCTGTCCAGCTCCCCCTCTTTCTGCTTTTGTATGGGGCAGGTTTCACTGTGAAGCCCTGGATGGTCTGGAACTCACTATGTAGACCAGGCTAGCCTTGAGCTCATAGAAATTCACCTACCTCTTTAGGGATTAAAAGTATATGCCATTATGCCTAGACAAAAAAAAGTAAATTGTGAGAAAAGAAGGAAAGAAAGGAAGAAAGAAAGAAAGAGAAAAGATAAGAGAGAACATTATATTCATTTCCCTAAAATTATGCTATCTGGCTCCAGCTTTACATCCATGTCCAACTGTAGCCAACTTAAGACTTAAAGGTGAGAAATCACTCCAATGCACTTCAGAGATTAATAAGAAGAACTCTAATAAAATCATGATCTGGGGCCTGGCTAATACTATGGGATGTGAGCTACAAACAGAAATCCACCATAGCTTATCACACTGTAATCCTACATAGGCATTCATCTGAGGGTGGATTCTTGGGTTCCCACCCCAAGTTACATTTCTGAGCAATTAGTTCTACAAAGGCAGAAAGACGCTGCAGTTTTCGGTTATATTTAGATTTTAGATTACACTTTGGGGGACTGAGAAACAAATACAGTGCGATTTCTCTCAGAAACCATCTCTCCATTATGTAGGTCTGGCTGTCCTGAAACTCACTGTGTAGACCAGGCTGGCCTGGAACTCACAGAGCACTGGTCTGCCTTTGGCTGCAGAGTGCTGGGATTAAATGCACGTACCTCCATGCCCAGACTGAACCTGTCTTCTAAATGGCTATCCTCCTTGGCTTCCTGCATGCTAAGATTACGGTCCTGTGCCACCATGCCCCATCTTGGAGGAGACTTAAATGTCCAGTGCCAGGGTAAGAGGTATGTGAGTAGCATGGTACTGCTATTTGTGTGTGTGTGTGTGTGTGTGTGTGTGTGTGTGTGTGTGTGTGTGTGTGAAGGCTTCTTGGAAAAACTAACAATGCAGGTTTAATTACTAACTCTCAGGTTAACATTGTGAGCCCACAGCATTGCCAGGGTGTGTTTCTGGAGGGTAGGGATGCCCAGGGTAGCACTGAGGAACCTGTCCTAGACACTGCCCCCTCACCCTGGAGTCTCAGTGAGGAGAACAATGGCTTCCCTTTGGTTCTGGCCTGAAAGGGTCAGAGCAGTTAAACTAGGGGAAAGTTCAGGGGCCATCCCTCCTGAAAGGGAGTAATGTCCTAACAACTTTCTGTGGGCCAAAGTTATCTCCTTGTTTCTATCAAGAGTCATTATTTATCCAGTGAGGAGAATGTCCTTGGGTCTGCTGAAAAACAGTTCCTTCTTCTTTCTTATTATGAGAAAATGAATTCAAGAATGATAATATTGTGTGTTAAGTTTAACGAAGCAAAGATGTTATTCTTTGAGCAAAAACTGCAAAGTCATACCCCATGTACTTAAGCTGAAGAAATCAGTAAAGCTTTGCTACTTGCCACCAGAGCAGTGGTCCGGCTGTCTCTTTTACAGGTGTTCGTGAAGCTGGTCTTCATCATCTCAGCACTACCCAACACACCCAGCAGGCTCCCATTAGACCTGTCTGTCTGTCTGTCTGTCTGTCTGTCTGTCTTTGAACAGTCTTGATTTGTAGCCCAGGCTGACTTGAACTCTGATCTTCCTGCCTTAGCTTCCAGAGTGTTGGGGTTGATTCTGGGCATGTGACACCACACCTGGCTTTAAACTATTTTGTGTTGTTTTTATACCAAAAGAAAAATGTTTTTTTTTTTTTTTCATTTACTGAGCATGAAAAGGAAAGCCAGTAAAATATATACCAGACTCTCTATACTGGCTATAGCTTAGGCAGGGTTTATGGAGAAGTTTATTTTCTCCATTATGTATTGTTGATCGCAGACTTTGTCCAAGTTTGTAAAAGATAAGCAGACATAAGGCAATTGTCATGAATTCCTGTATTTCACTCCTTCCTTCTGTTCTTGGATTCCATGCATACTATGCCACCTTCTGGTTATAATGTGACTTTTGTCTGTGCACCAGGCTCCAACCTCATTAAATTAAAATCACTTTCCTCTACCAGCCTGCAAAGGGAGGCCATATATGATGAAATGAGTGTTGTGTGGGCATGGTCAGGGAGAGACTGAGAGATGCCCACAGCCTCCAGGCATAAGGACGTTTCCGGTGAGAGGAAAGCAGAGTGATGCTGAGAGCAAAGCTTTTGCAGTGGAATTCAGCAACAGGAGGGGTTCTGGAAAGCAGCTCTTGAACGTCTCAGTGTGCTTCTGTAAAGATCTCTGTAACACCTCCACTCCCAACCCCATTCCCCCAGTGCTAAGGAGTGAGCATAAGTCTTTGCGTTCCAACACACCATTTTTATTCCCCACCCAATGTTTGAGACAGTCTTGCAACATAGCGTATGCTGGCCTGGCATCTTCTGTATAACCCAGATTATTCTCAAACTCACAGTCCTCCTGAAGTTGCTTCCCCTGTGCTGAGATCACAGACATGGTCTGCCATGGCTGCCTTTTCTATGATGTTCCGAGATTCTTTGGAGAAGGATTTGAATGTAACATTCTGTGCCCATGACATTAGAGGGGATTGCACAAAGAAACTGATTTCTTTTTGTTGTTGTTGTTGTTTTTGTTTTGTTTTGTTTTTCGAGACAGGGTTTCTCTATATAGCCCTGGCTGTCCTGGAACTCACTCTGTAGACCAGGCTGGCCTCGAACTCAGAAATCCGCCTGCCTCTGCCTCCTGAGTGCTGGGATTAAAGGCGTACACCACCACACCCGGCGAGAAACTGATTTCTTTACATGCTGAGACTTTACATGAATTACATGAATCAGGAAAAGGGAATATTCTGGTAAGTTCCACTCTTCTCCCAAAATGACTCAGCGGACTCAATCTCTTGAATTATTGGGAATCTATCCTGAGAAATTGATGATAGAATGCAATCAATTCCTGGTCCTGCAAAGCTGAAGAACAAAGTCTGTAGCAGTTCTTCCACCAAAATGCTGCTTGCCACATCCTTCCCAAGCAAGAACTGCACTTTCATGTGCTCTTTTATTTAAGAAGAAAATGTCTCAGGCTGGAGAGATGGCTCAATGGTTAAGAGTGCCTGCTGCTATTCCAGAGATCCTGAGTTCAATTCCCAGCAACCACTTGGTGGCTCACAACCATCTGTAAAGGGATCTGATGCCCTTTTCTGGTGTGTCTGAAGACAGCTATAGTGTACCCATAGAAATTAAGTAAGAAGAAAATTTCTCACTATGTAGACCAAGCTGGCCTCCGACTCTGAGACTGGCCTGCCTCTGCCTCCCAAATGCACCACTGCCTGGCTTACTTAAATATTTTCATAAATGCCATGCTGAGAATGCAGAAAGGAGCCTAGCCTTCACGAGTTTAATATCCAAGGAATAAAAGACAGGGCAGACATGAATCAAATACCATAACTGTTAGATGGAAGCTATAGCTTCTTGCTCAGGAGAACTTGCCTAGCATACCCAAGGCCCTGAGTTCAATCCCCAGAAACACACACCTCTACCACGGCCTATGCCTCCACTGCCTAAAACAGTGACAGATCTATACAATATTGTGAGAGACTGGAAGAGAGGTTGACCCAGTCAGGAAGATCTGTAGTGTATAAGAGCCATGAAGGTAAAGAAGGGAGAGATGGGGCTGGAGAGAGAGATGGCTTAGCAATTAAGAGTATCCTCTGTTTTTTCGGAGAACCTGGCTGGGTTCCCAGCACCCATATGACAACTCACAACCATCTGTAATTCCAGGTCCAGATGATCCAAAGTGCTCTTCTGGGTGCTGCTCACATATGTACGAGTGTATACACCTGTTTACTCATGTGTATAGAGTCATAGAAAAAGGAGGAGGGGGAGAAGGGGAGGGAGGAGGAGGAAGAAGAAGATGAGCCTTTACAGAGGCTCTGCCGGAGGGGAGTACTGAAGAAGACCAAGCTGCTGGCGCTGCTTGGAGCAGCTGCTAATGTGGAGCACGGATGGTTGGGAGAGATGGAAGTGGGACAGGAAATAGGGATACAAAGACATGAACACACCTGCATTTCAAAAGGACCACTCTGGTCAGAAGAGACTCTGAGAGACTATTTAAGATCTTATTGTTCGTGCCAGGCGTGGTAGTACACTCCTTTAATCCCAGCACTCGGGGAGACAGAGGCAGGCAGATTTCTGAGTTCGAGGCCAGCCTGGTCTACAAAGTGAGTTCCAGGACAGCCAGGGCTATACAGAAAAACCCTGTCTCGAAAAACCTAAAAAAAAAAAAAAAAAAGATCTTATTGTTCTCTCTTACTAGTAGATATACGTTCTAGAGAAATCTTACAGGCCACAAGGGAACAGGCATGAGGTTGCTCAACATAGCAGTGTGTGTGACCTCCAAAAGTTGGATACAATTTAGAGATTCCTTATCAGGAGTCTAAATACCTTCAAAACTAAGCTTGGTGGTACAGGCCAGTGACAGCAGCATTCAGCAGGCAGAAAGAATGCAAATTCAAAGCCAGCCTGGATTACCTAGCTCATCTGTCTAAAAAATACAGAAAAAAAGAAAGGATGGCAGTAATTGTTCTAAGTCACAATGCAGACACAGGGCTGGAGAGATGACTCAGTGGCTAAGGGCACTCTTCAGACAGCCCAGTTTGATGCCAGTACTCAAATGGTGGCTCACAGTCATACATCACTCCAATCCTAGAGGATCTGACAACTTCTGCCCTCTGTAGGCTCCAGGCATGTGAGCGGCAGTACATAGACATACAGAAGGCAAAATACCCATACACATAAAATAAGATAAAAATTAAAAATAAAGTTTAAAAATATAGACACAAGGACAGTTTTAGAAACAAAAGAAAAGACATAAGGAGGCCAGGTGTGGTGGTGCATGCTAGTCCCAGCTCTGGGGAGGCAAAGGTGGAAGGAGCTCTGTGAGTTTGAGGCCAACCTGGTCTACATATCTAACTCCAGGACTATATAGAGTGACCATGACTTAAACAAACAAGCAACCTGGGTTAATGTAGAGGTGTGACCCTCTACACCCTACCCCAGCCATTCAGGAGTCTGAGGTTGGAGGATGGTTCTAGCCCTGGAATTCCAGGCCAGTCTTACTAATCAAAACCAGATAACGGGATCAGCGAGATTGAGTAGAAGGTAGAACATTTGTTACCAAGCCTGATGATCTAAATTTGATCTGAATACCCACAAGGTAGTGAGGTTCTGCTCCCACGGCTCTCCTGTGATCTCAGCACAGCTCCATGGCTCTGGCTGATGAATGCCACACAGTGCATCACGGTGACCAACGAAAGCCACACAGTATCCTCATAAAATAGATAAGGGAAAGCCAGTAACTGCGATTAGAACAATAGGAAGCTTTTTAATTCATGTTTAGATTGGGCCTCTTGTAGCCTGGACTGTCTTGGATCCCCTCTGTTGCTGAAGACAACTTTAAACTTCTGATCTTCATGCGCCTAAGTACCATACTACAAACCTGATCCATCATACCCAATCTATGCACTTGAAACTCAAACCTGAAGCTTTGTACCTGTTAGGCAAGTACTTTACCAACTGAACTACAGCCTCACCCCAACTTTTTTTTTTTTTTTTTTTGGTTTTTCGAGACAGGGTTTCTCTGTGTAGCCCTGGCTGTCCTGGAACTCACTCTATAGACCAGGCTGGTCTCGAACTCAGAAATCCACCTGCCTCTGCCTCCCAAGTGCTGGGATTAAAGGCGTGTGCCACCATGCCCGGCTTCACCCCAACATTTTAGGGGACCTTTTTTGAGACAAGGTTTTACTATGTAGCCCAGGCTGGTACAGAACCCGGGAACTCACTATGTACCAAGGCTAGCCTCAAACTGGATTTTTTTTTTAAATTTTGAGACAGGGTTTCTCTGTGTAGTCCTGGCTGTCCTAGAACTTGATTTTTAGACTAGGTTGGCCTCAAACTCACAGAGATCTACCTGCCTCTGCCTTCTGAGTGCTGGGATTAAAGGTATGTGCCATCACCACCAGGCTCAAATTGGGAATCTTAGAAAGTTATTTTTGTCAGTGGGGATGTCTCTGGCTATGTTGCCTGCTCTTGGGACCTTACTCCTCCTACTGGGTAGCCTCGTCCAGCTTTGATGTGGGGTTTGTGCCCAGTCTTGTAACTTGTTCTGCCATGATGACTGGGAGGCCTCCTTTTCTGAAGGGAAATGGAGGAGGAGTGGATCTAGGGGAGAAGAAAAGGGGAGGGGAGGGACTGGGAGGAGAAAAGGGAAGGGAAACTTCGGTAGGGATATATGAAAGAAGAATAAAGTTTGTTTGTTTGTTTTTTAGATTATTTATTATGTATATAGCATTCTGCCTGCATGTATGCCTGCAGCCCAGAAGAGGGCACCAGATCTCATTACAGATGGTTATGAACCTCCATGTGGTTGCTGGGAGTTAAACTCAGGATATCTGGAAGAGCAGCCAGAGCCATCTCTCTAACCCCCTAAGAATACATTTTAAAAAAATTTATTTTGTGATATGTGATATATTATTACTTCGTGTATATTGTGCATGTAGGCACTTGAATGCTGCAGTTGTTATGGTGGACACCATCTTCTTCTAGTTAATGTGCGCGTGCAAGTGTGTGTGTGTGTGTGTTTCAAAGATGGGGTCAGGCTATGTGGCCTTGGCTGGTCTAGAACTGTCTGCCTCTGCCTTCTAGGTTGAGGAACTAATGCATGTGCTCCCACTCCCGGCCTTAGTTAAAGTTTTATCACATGTCACATTTATTTATTGTGTGCATGCACAGACGCATGTCTGCTGTGACACGAGTATGGAGCTCAGAGGACATCTTGGAGGAGCTGGACTTCTCTTTCCACCATATGGGTTCTAGAGCTCGAACTCTCAGTCAGACTTGGTGACAAGTGCCTTTACCTGCTGTACCATCTTGCTCTTCCTCAGACTCTCAGTGCAGACTCCTGGGTGTTGGAATTAGAGGCATGTTCCATCCACCACACCAGGCTGAAGGCCTATAGTTACAACTGCAGAGGCCAGTGGACTCCATGGATATGAAAAGTAGATGAATTGTGTTCTACAACTGAATGGACATGCAAAGCATTTCCAGCGGGGCCAGAAGCCTGACAGACAAACGTGTTTTTATTTTACAGGCACTTGGTGTGCTGACTGTAAGGTTGGAGGGAAATGGGGATATTAAGGACAACCTCCAGTCTCTGGCTCTGTACAGTATGTTAAGTGAGAGGCAAGGAAATGAAAACCAAGGACAGGATGGTATTTTGTGTTGTTTTGTGACAGGATCTCTATTGTCCTGGCCTTACCGGAATTTGCTATGTAGATAGGCTGCCCTCAAACTCACAGAGATCCTTCTGCTTCAGCCTCCCAGATTATGGGACTAAAGACATGAACTACCATGCCCAGTTTGTTTATCTGTTTTGAGACACATGAGGAGGAAAACTCTATAATCACACACACACTGCTTCCTCCTTCTTCCTTGACCTCCTTCCTCTAAGCTGGCCTTTAACCCCTGGATACAAATGATTCTCCCTGGGGCTGGAGAAATGGTTCAGCGGTTAAGAGCACTGACTGCTCTTCTGAAGGTCCTGAGTTCAAATCCCTGTAACTACTACATGGTGGCTCACAACCATCCGTAATGAGATCTTCTGGAGTGTCTGAAGACAGCTACAGTATACTTACATATAATAAATAAATAATCTTTAAAAAACAAAACAAAAAAACAAAAACAAATGATCCTCCTGCCTCTTCCTCAGTAGTAGCTGGGACTACAGATGTGAACAATAAGGATTAAATAAAGCAATAATAAAAACAAATGAACAAACAAAACCATTAACATATATAGAAAATCAGGAATTAAAGGCACAAGGGATCCACCAGACAGCTGCTTCACCCCAATTCAGTATTTCAGATACCAGCCCCTCCCTGGCTTTTGGGGTCCCTTTTATTGGGTTGATAGAAAACAGCTGCTAGATAATTATTAACAACTAGATAATTAGCAACTAGATAACTGGCTGTTAGCACTGGGCAGAGAATGGGGCACTCAGGGCTCAAGGCTGCCTTGGGGTAGATAAGTGTGACAGGAAACAGCTGTCAGGATATGAGGCTGCTAGAATGGAAGCAATAAAAATAAAGAGCAAGAATACATCATGTCAAAGGGGAGCCATCAAGGTACCTGGGAAGACACTTTCATAAAGCAAAAGGGTGATAATATATCACAGGCTCAGGAGTTTATTAAGCAAAGGAATGGCCGCACATCATGGGATTACAGGTTCAGGGTAGGTTGAAAATTATGGTTTGGTTTTGGTTTTGAGCTGGGAAAAGAGATTGGAGGTGCATATTTTACATATCAAAGCAGATCTGGCCTCTAGGTTCTTCCAGCATCCCTCAGTCTATACCTCTAACCTTGAACTTTCCCCCAGAGGCTCCTGCCCATAGAACCCAGACTTTCTGAGGTGGAGAAATAACCCATCAGTTTGCAGGATACTTAGGTTTAGGAAATGGAAACTTTTTTGTAAGATATGGAGACTTAGTAACAATGTATAACAATCAATGTGTCTCCTTAATAGCAATGTAGCTTCTGGTTTGGCACACACTGGCTTTAAAGTCACAGAGATCCTCTGCCTCCAGAGTGAAGGGTTAATTAATGACACCAGCAGGCAACTCTGTTTCTTAACCCAGGTTCTTGGGACCCTGGCTCCTGCTGTTGGGACTTCCCCAACTGTAGCTAGTGGCTAACAACTTAAAAGCCTCAGGGGAGCTGAGAAATTCTTGACCCAAAGTTGACCGGCATATAGCATCTTCAGGAAGTTCTGAGCCAGTAAACAGGAAGGCCAACATTGATTTTAGGGAGGAAATCTGCTTATGAAATCATGTACCAACATTTCTGAAACTCCCAAGTCCCCTGTGCTTCTGTGCAGTCTCCACTCTCAAGACAGGCTGCTGCCTCCATTGTTCTAATTAAAGACAATCTGCTTCTTTGCAGGTAGGACTCTTCACATCACCTTGATCAGTCCTGATCAAACACTAACCACAATAAAACTTTCTTCCTTACATTACCTTTTAAAGGATATTTTAAATCACAGCACCAGGAAAAGTAACAGAAACCACAATTATGAACCCTAAATGTTTCAGGATGAGCAGCTATGTCCATATTTGACATTCAGGAGAGATAGTTGCTTTGCTCTTGGCAAATGGAAAATCTGTAGGAGGGCATGGTGCCCTAGGTTTGTTATCGCAGCACCCGAGAGGCAGAGGCAGTGGGATTACCAGTGCAAGGCCCATCTGCCTCAAGCAACAGAGCAGGGGGGTAGCAGAGACAGGCAAGTCTCTGAGTTCAAGGCCAGCCTGATCTACAGATCAAGGTCCAGGCCAATCAAGACTACAGAGTGAAATCTTGTTTCAAAACAAAACAAAACACAAACAACAAACTAAACTGTTAGGGTACGTTGTGTGAAGATGTGCCTCTGAATATTCAATTGTTGATGTTGTACCTGAAGAGAGCTAAATGCTGACTCGATCTTGGTATTGTTACTTCTATGGCCCATTACAGTCCTCATATTTTATAAATATTCATCCTTCCTCAGTAGCTATGGACAATCTAGACTGAATCTGATTGCCTGTAATAAAGAGCTGATGGCAGGCCAATTGCTGGCAGGAAGCGGAGGGTGAAACTTCTGAGAGAGAAAAAGAGAGGGAGGGGTGGGGAAAGGGAGGGACAGACAGAGGCAGAGACAGACACAGAGAGGCACTGAGAAAAGAATTGAGAATCAGGAGGTTATACAAAGGACAGATCAGAGATCAGAGAGATAGAGCTAGCCAGGTGTCAGGAGTAGTTGCAGGATTAGTAGGGTTAAATAAACTACATGGCTTGCTGGAAGACTGCCCTAGCTAAAAGGCCTAAGCTTTAAAATATTAAAAAGACTCTGTGTTATTACTTATACCACTGGCAGGTGGAAAATCCTGCTATACCAAACAGTAAAAACTGTGTAGTTGATTGAGACAGTGTGTCCTGCTTTTCTATGTAGTCCAGGATGTCCTGGAGCTCTCTGATTAACCAGGTTGGCCTCAAACTCACAGACTTCCTCCTGCCTCTGCCTCTTGAGTGCTGGGGAGTGAACTATCACACTTGGCTCTGGAATTCTTCATAATATGATTTTCCCAAACTCACAGATGTAGAACTGAAACAGGATGGGTGATAGAGCCATTCACTGCACCTTGATAAGAACTACAAGTGGTGATGGACACCTTTAATCCCAGCACTTGGGAGGCAGAGGCAGAGGCAGGTAAATCTCTGTGTTCAAGGTCAGCCTAGTCTACAGAGTGAGTTCCAGGACAGGCAAGACTACACAGAGAAACCCTGTCTTGATGCCCCTTGCCACTTGTTTTTTGGTTTTTTTTTATATTGCTCTTTTATTCTTAAAAATTTTTAATTTACATTTCAATTGCTATCCCCTCCCCCTTCCCCCCTCCTCCCTCCCTGCTCCCCTGCCCACCCACTCCCACTTCTTGGCCCTGGCGTTCCCCTGTATTGGGGCATATAAAGATTGCAGTACCAAGGGGCCTCTCCTCCCAATGATGGCTGACTAGGCCATCTTCTGCTATATATGGAGCTAGAGACACGAGTTCTGGGGGTTCTGGTTAGTTCATATTGTTGTTCCTCTTCTAGGGTTGCAGACCCCTTCAGCTCCTGAGGTTCTATCTCTAGCTTCTCCAATGTGGGCCCCGTGCTCCCTCTTATGGATGACTGTGAGCATCCACTTCTGTGGGAGTCAGCTATATCAGGGTCCCTTCAGTAAACACTTGCTGTCCTATGCAATAGTGTCTGAGTTTAGTGACTGATTATGGGATGGATCCTTGCCACTTGTAACAACAACAACAACAACAACAACAACGAAAATGTAAGATTGATGCTGAAGGGGGCTGGAGAGATGGCTCAGTAGTTAAGAGCACTGAATGCTCTTCTGAAGGTCATGAGTTCAAATCCCAGCAACCACATGGTGGCTTACAACCACCTGTAATGAGATCTGACACCCTCTTTTGGTGTAGCTGAAGATAGCTACAGTGTACTCATACACATAAAATAAATAAATAAATAAATATTAAAAAAAAAAAGATTGATGCTGAAGAGATGGCTCAGTAGTTAAGAGCACTTGTTGCTTTTGCAGAGGATCACAGTTCAGTTCCCAGCACTCACCTGGTAGTCCAGAGCCATCTATAACTCTAGTTCTAGAGGATCTGATGCCTTCTCCTGGCCTCCTTGAGTACTAGGCATATATGTGGACACATATGTAGACAAACCAGTCACATACATAAAATATAGACAAATACTTTTTAAAAGAGTAGAAGGTAGTTCTCTTAGTTGAGTTTTTTTCTTTTTTAGGTTCATTTTATGGCTATGAGTATTTTGCCTGCAGTTATGTACGTATATACACTGCAGCAGAAGGCATCTGATTCCCTGGAATTGGCTCTAAGTATGACTGTGAGCCCCCATTGGTTGTGGGAATAGAACCCAGGTAAAAAATGTGTAATTCTTTGTTTGCTGGAGACAGTGTGTCCTGTCACAAGAAGAAGGACTCATCTTGTAGTTGAGCATTCTCTGAGCCTTGGCTTTTGAGCACACTCTTGTTCTGTAACCATAGGTAGCCTAAAACTCACGTTTACCAGGCAAACCTTGATGCTCTGCCCCTGCTCCAGAGAATTAGCACAGCTTACCTTAGCACAACTGACTTCAGGCTGTAAATCTCGGCAGGTAGGCAATGTCACCTAGCAAAAATGAAACCAAAGGCCTAATCCACCAAAGTCCATAGTTGTGGGAAAGCCTCTTAATATACTGACCTTTCTCTTTGGCTTCTGTATTTCTGCCTCTTGCTAACTGTTCTTGTTAACTGAAGCATGTCAACCCAGACCATGTGTTTTGTGTTTAAAAGCTCACCCTGAGAAAAGCTCAGGACTATACACTGTTATACCAAGCACCCAGGGTAGTTGCTGGCCAGCTAATAAAGACTTCCTGTTGGCTTATACCCATTTCTGAGTAGTCTTCTCTGATGAATATCCCTCCAACAGGATTATAGGATTATAGGAGTGCACTACCATGCCTCGTGTTCTAGTTTGGTTTATTTATCTATTTTTGAGACAGTGTTTCTCTGTGTGGCCTTGGCTGTCCTAGAATTCCCTCTGTAGACTGAGCTGGCCTTGAAGTCACAGAGATCCATCTACTTCTGCCTAATTTTAACCAAAAGCAACTTAGAGGGAAAAAAAGGTTCATTTGGCCTTTTATAGTGACAGTCCATCGTGGAGCATTGTTGGAGCAGGAATTCAGCAAATATGGATGACTGCTGCTTGCTAGCTTGCTCACTGGTCCAAGTTTAGCTGCTGCCTGCCTGCTTTCTTTCTTTCTTTCTTTCTTTTTTGGGGGGGGGGCGTGTTTCAAGGCACAGTTTCTCTGTGTGATAGCCTTGGCTGTCCTGGACTCACGTACACCAGGCTGGCCTCAAACTCATAGAAATCCACCTCTCCTTCCTGAGCACTGGAATCAAAGGTATGTGCTACCATGCCTGGCTAACTTCTTTCCTTCCTTCCTTCCTTCCTTCCTTCCTTCCTTCCTTCCTTCCTCTCCCTCTCCCTCTCCCTCTCCCTCTCTCTTTCTTCCCAGACTAGTCTCACTGGCATCTAGAACTCCCTATATAGAACAAGCTAGCCTCATTCATAGACAACTACCTGTCTCTGTCTTCTAAATGCTGTTAGCTTTCCTATATAGTCCAAGATCACCTTCCCAGAAAATGGTGCTACCTACAGTTCTCATATGGGCCTTCTGAATGAATTAACATGGTAATGTGGTAGTGCACCTCTATAATCCTATATAATCCATTAGACAATTCCCCATAGCTAGGTCTGTCTGGGAAATTCCTCAGTGAAGACTGCATTGTTCAGTGGTTCTAGGCCTTGTCAAATTGTTAAAATTAATCAGGACAACTGACTAGACATACAGATTCAATGAAAGAAAATTAATTTTTCAAACTGTAAAAAGTATGTGTCTCTGTGTGGGTGCAAGTGCCAGAGGAAGGCACATCAGTACCCTTGGGGCTGGAATTGTAGATCGTTATAAGCCACTACTGTAGGCACTGGGAACTGAACTTGGGCTCTTTGCAAAAGCAGTGCATGTTTTTAATTGCTCAGCATCTCCCCAGACTCATTCATATATATATATATATATATATATATATATATAATTTCTTTGTTAGTCGTTAGTCTAGGGGCTAAAATAGTTTCAGTGTTAAAATGTAAGGTTTCCTAATAGAAAAATATCTGATAGCTTGTTGTATGCCAGGCACAGTGCTATGTACTGAGAATGTCTAACGATCTTGACCTTATAGCATTTGTAATTCTACCAGAGAATAACAATATGTAATTATAAACTTAAGATTTTCAAAAATACTTTTATTCTATGTCTAGGCGTATGTATATGTATATGTGTATGTACACCTGTGCAGCGCCCTCAGAGGCCAGAAGAGGGCATCAGATCCCTTGGAGCTGGAGTCCCAGGCAGTCTGAGTGCTGGCATTCTAATTCTGATCTTCATGATTGAGCACTTCGTGCTCTTAACCACCAAACCATATTGACTTTTTTTAGGTGTTATGTACGAAATATTAGGATAGATAGTTAGGGTGGGAGCAGATCCGAGGGACTGAGACTGGGACTGTGCTAAACAAGTGTCCTACCACTGCACTAACTGCCCAACCCACAAGATGTAGCTAAATGTTTGCATGTCCAAATTTTTTATTTGCTGGAAAGATTCTGTAAAATACAAGTACTAAACCTAAAACTGCTTATTTGGAATTTAAAAATATTTTTAGATAAATTTTAAATTCACAGCAAATTTCAGCTTAAAGTACAGAGTTCTCATATGTTTCCTGGGGCCCTCCTTCCCCATCCCCAACAATCTGATGTGTTTTTGTGGTTGTTTTCTTCTGGTGCTGAGGATCCTATCCCATCATCTCTCACATGCAAGGCGAGGCTTCACGCATGCTTTTCTGTTCCTTTGACTCTGATCTATTAAATCGTGATTAAGTACATCAAAGCCCAGGTGTCGAAGTAAGAACTACGTTTCCCAGAGTGCAATACAGCACGTCACAGAGAAGTACCCGGCATGCGCAGAGAAGTCCTCCGCGCTCGACCGCGCTCATTAGAGAAACAGCGTGTGTGGTTCTTGACGTGCCGCGAACCTTCGAACGCAAGTGCGAGACTACCCTGTGAGGAAACGTTCCAGGGATTCGCCTGTTCCCGCCATCGCAGTTACCAGCGCGACGTGCTGTTTCTTCCTGTGCTCGGTAGGTGGGACGGGGCCATGGCAAGGTACCTCCACGCAGCGCGGGAACGAAAGGCCAGCGTTCCTGCCCGGCGCCCGGCTCGCTGAGGCGGCGTCTGAGGAGACGCGCACGCGCTCTGGACGGGAAGGGGGCGGGGCTGTGGGAGCCGGCGCCCTGGGGCTTGCGCTTGCGCCCTTCCTCTCTGGAGAGGTGGGAAGCCTTTGGAGCTGGCTAGTCTAGATGCCGGCAGCTGATGTGGGTCCCAGACGTCAGCACATTTTACTACTTTCTCAAAAGCTTATTTTTTGTGAGGGACCCGCTCTATAGTCCCGCCTGGCCGTGAGATCGCAATCCTCCTCCACCAACCCCGAGTGCTGAGATCACAGACTGCACATGCCCTAAAGGTGTCCATTTTCACAACAGTAACTTCATCCACTCTCCAGCTCACTCTTATGTCGGCTGACACTTGTATCCTAGGACGTCTGCGTCTACTCATTAGCACCTTCCCCTACCTGTCAGTGTTCAGCTTTTCTCTCGGGAGGCTTTGTCTCACGCTGTTTCACAGAAACAGCTCTAACAAAGCCACCTTGACTTCTGGATTCCGAAGTTCAGTGATAAAGGATTGGTAGCATCCTTTTTCATTGCCTCGGTTCTCTCTTATCTAAAGAACTCTTGCTTCCATTGCTTCATCTTTAACGGTTGTACCGTCAAGATACATAAACCCTTCTTCATCTTGCCTTTCTTTCTGTTCACTCCTTGAACATTGTCTATTTCACACTTTAAATAAAAATAAAATTTATTTTGGTGCTCTCATTTCTATCTTGTAAAAATATTTGGTGTGTGTGAGGGCAGGCATGTTCATTCCATGGCACTTTTGTGGAGGTCAGTTGACAGCTTTCAAGAGTTGGTTCTCTCCTTCCATCATGTAGGCTTCTAGGATGGAACTCAGGTTATTAGACTTGGCACAAGCACTTGAATCTGCTGGGCTATCTCACTGGCCCTCAAATTTATATCTTGTAGCTCAGTATTCTGTTGTGGTGTTAGAATCCACAGGGAAAGACCAAATCTTAGGCTCAATTCAAATTTAGATTAAATGAATTTATTTTACTTACTACTGCTAGGCAATAGGATGGCAGCCTTAAAGCCAAACAGCATGCCGTGTGGTGTGGAGGGATCCAAAGGAAGGAAGGGAGGGGGCTGGAGAGATGGCTCAGCAGTTAAGAGCACTGACTGCTCTTCCAGAGGTGCTGAGTTCAATTCCCAGCAACCACATGCTGGCTCACAACCATCTGTAATGGGGATCTGATGCCCTCTTCTGGTGTGCATGAAGACAGTGACAGTGAAGTAAATAAGTCTTTAAAAAAGTTAAAGGAAAGTAGAGTTATAAAAGTAGATATCAAAGGTGGCCCTTACAATTATCTATGGAATCCATAGCTGGGCCAGGTAATTGTTTTTCTCCCCTTAGTTGTTTCTCTTTCCCATTGTATAGTAATAAAACACTACTTCATACCAGTCCCACAGATAAGCAAGTTTACAAAAGCAGAAAGTAGGAATACAGTTATCTTATTCTTATCTTGCCTGCAGGGCAAAGATAAGAAGGCCTTTAAGGGTTGACTGCCTGGTACTGTAAGTTTCTCTGGTCATCACAGGGAAGTTATGTGTAATTTATTACACAGGTCTGAATGCTCTGGGAAAGTGTCACTAATTGACTGGGGTAGATAGAGCAGGTACTAACAAAGTTCCATGAGGTTAGGGCTGGCTGTCACAGCCCCACAATTCTACCTTGAACTCAAGATTGATTTTTATGTTTATTTAGGTTTGTTTGTATACTTTTATTATTTAAAAGTATTTTGCAAATATATGGAGGGTCAGGTCTCCTTAGGTAGTAGCTCTAGCTGTCCTTAAACTCATTCCACTCTGGCCTGGAACTCACAGAGACCTGCTTGCCTCTGCCTCCCTAGTGCTAAGATTAATATCATGGGCCACTATGCCTGGCAACATTTTGTTTTCTAAAGATATATATTTTTTTACTTATATGAGTGTTTGGCTTGATGTATTTTTTTTTTTTTAAGATTTATTTTATGTATATCAGTACACTGTCTTTGTCTTCAGAAATACCAGAAGAGGGTATCAGATCCCATTACAGATGGCTATGGTCCACCATGTGGTTGCTGGGAATTTAACTCAAACCTCTAGAATAGCAGCCAGTGTTCTTAACTGCCGAGCCATCTCTCCAGCCCTGCTTGATGTATATTATGCACCACATGCAGAGGCCAGAAGAGGTAGTTACTGGGCTCCCTGGAGCTGGGACAGAGGGTTGTTAGCCACCATGTAGGTGTTAAGAATCAAATCTGGGTCCTCGAGAAGAATAGCCACTGCTCTTGACTACTGAGCCTTTATCCCAGCTCATCATCACCACCATCATCACCACTACCACCATTATCATTTTGAGATAGGATTTCACTCTGTAGTCCAGACTAAATTTGAATTTATGGTAATCCTCCTGTCTTGGTCTCATGAATTCTGCAGATTTTTTTTTTTTTCGAGACAGGGTTTCTCTGTGTAGCCCTGGCTGTCCTGGAACTCACTTTGTAGACCAGGCTGGCCTCGAACTCAGAAATCCGCCTGCCTCTGCCTCCAGAGTGTTGGTATTAAAGGCATGCGCCACCACTGCCCGGCTAATTCTGCAGATTTTTCTATCCAGCTCTGGCATTACATCTCCTGTTGAATATATGATAGACATTTCAAATGTGGCCCAAACTGAACTCTTCAGTTTTAGCCTCACATTCTCATGCTTTCACTAGTGTTCCCATTCCTGCAGATACTCAGGTTCAGAACTTGAAGTTATTTGTGGTGTTCCCCAACTCTTCTCCATCAGTGTGTAAGAACCTGTTTATTCTTTTTTTTTTTTTTTTAAGATTTATTTATTTACTTTATGCGTGTGAGTACACAGTCTATCTTCAGACACCCCAGAAGAGGGCATCGGACCCCATTACAGATGGTTGTGAGCCACCATGTGGTTGCTGGGAATTGAACTCAGGACCTTTGGAAGAGCAGCCATTGCTGCTCTTAACCACTGAGCCATCACTCCAGCCCGAACCTGTTTATTCTTAAGGGTTTGGAGTATCAGTTCTCAATGCTTAATTGTGAGTGCTTGGTAGATCCCTTTTTGCTTGAAAATTTTAGTTCTGATATTTTGCTTGTATTCAAGTTTATCCATTTATATAATGTACTGGTTTCTTTTCTGCTGCTGTGATAAAACACCTTGTGATAAAGTCAACTTGAAAGAGAAAAGGTTTGTTTGGCTTACCACCCTGGATTGTAGTCTATCATTGGGGGAAGCCAAGGAAAGAATTGGAGCAGCTAGTTACAGCTGCAGTCAAGAGCAGGGAGAGATGCATGCATGGTGTCTGTGAGAGGCCAACCTACTCTATCCTGGGACTGGCCTCCATCTTAAAAAAAAAGAAAGGAAAGGAAAGGAAAGGAAAGGAAAGGAAAGAGAAAAGAAAAGTGAAGAAAAAAAGGGCCTGAGAACTTGACCTACAACAGAAGCCAAGCTGCACCCACATACCAGGAAGGATCCGACTGCTTGTCTTTGGCCAGAGTTACTCCCTAACTACTTCCTAGCCACAGTTAACCAAAGATTAGTCTGATTGTTTCAGAAGTTCTTTCAGACTGTTTGTGATTGTATACAGTCTTGTTTCAGAGCACCCACATCTGTCAGCTTATAGTCATTCTATTAGATGCTTGCCAGGCTGGACACCCGCTCCATCACTCCTCACTTTCTTTTTTCCTATAAAAACTTGTTCTGCTGAGGGTTCAAGCTGCTCTGCCTTCCCTCTGGTCCTGCTATGTCAGGGTAGGGTTGGAGGAGAGGCCAAACCTGAGCTTGTAATAAAGAGACCCTAATGCTATTACATCTGAAAAGGCTCCTTGGTGGTCTTTTAGTGTTCACGAATGCTTCCTGGCACAGCACCTATTCGTGTTCAACCCCTTCTTCATTACACAGTAGTTCAGGACCTAACCCAGGGAACAGTGCCATTGAGAACGGGTGATTTTCCCATCCCAGTTAACATAATGAAGATAATCTCTCACAGACCAACCTGATCTAGACATTGAGAATCTTTTTCAAGGTGTTTTTTTTCTTTTTGTATTTTTTTTTCTTGCCAATCTGACACACAAATCACATCACTATTCAGCGCTAACCTTTTTTTTTTCTTGCTTACTCACAAAACTCACATTAATATCAGCATCTCAAATTAAACCACAGAGTTTATCTGGCTGTCCTGGAACTCACTCTGTAGGCCAGGCTGCCCTTGAAATCAGAGATCCAGCTGCCTCTGCCTCTGCCTCTGCCTTCTCTGCCTCTGCCTCTGCCTCTGCCCCTGCCCCTGCCCCTGCCCCTGCCTCCCAGGTGCAACCACTGCCAGCCTTCCCATGTGATTTAGATGTCTAGTTAAAACTAACCACTATGTGCATTTATCTGCTTTAGCGATTTTTCACCCTAAGAATAAATATATTGAACGTGATGAGTTCAATATGATGCTGAGATTGCACTGTAAGCAATGCACTGTGAAGTGTTTTATCCTAAAACGGACAGGACACAGTGCTCTTACACAGCCTAGATTATCAGCCTGCTACACACCAAGTCCACATGATGTAGCCTGCTACTCCATATGCAGCATGTTACTATAGCAAATACTATATAGGTGGTTTTCACAAAATGAAAAGTATTTGTGTATTTACACAGAAACAGTTCAATAAAATACTAAATGAGGACCAGTGAAAAAGTGAGGGTAAAGGAAGTTGTCACTAAGCCTGACAGCCTGAGTTTGATCTCATGATTAGAAAACCAGTAAACACTGTGGCACATGTGCTCCCATACTCAATAAGTAAATGTTTAATAAGAAATAATGAGATGATGGAAGCGTTTTCAATTTATAATCTCATATCTTTTTGAGCGTTATAATCTCATGGGACCACTATCAAGTTCAGTCTGGTTTTTGCTGATGTGTCATCCTTTGGCATGTGACTATACTTATTTAATATCTGTGTCCATTCTGCATTGTTTTTCTTTCACTTCTGCATATCCTTTATGTCTTAGATAATTAGTAAATGCTAATTTACATATGTGCCAAGACCTATGCAGAACAGAAGAATGACTAGAGCAGCAGCCTGTATGCTCCAGGCTTGTCATCTTGTGGGAGAGCAGTCAGTGAAACAGTTTGTCATATGCATGAGTGACAAGTGCAAAAGCAGAAGTTGTGAAGGCTGAGGCTGGAGAAATAGGAGTTCAGTTCCAGCCTGGATTGCATAGTGAAACCCTTCCTCTAAAGCAATAAAATAAGCTCAGCATTGTGGCACACACTTTTAATCCCAGTACTGGGGAGCCAGAGGCAGATGAATCTCTGTGAGTTCTAGGTCTAAAGTTCCAGGCAGTCAGAATTGCATAGTAAGACTATGGCTCAAAACAACATTAAAAACATAGCAAAACAAGAATAAAATTTAAATTTAAAATTTTAATAAAATTAGTAAAATTTTATTCTTAAATTTAATTTAAAAATAAAAGGGCTTAGGCACTTTCCAGAAGTTTTGATTGGCTATAGCCTGGGGGTAAATGGAGGAGCCTGTGGCTGTTTGGCTATATTCTCCTGATTGATCTGGAGCTTGCTTTGTAAACCACACTGGCCTCAAATACAGAGACCTGCCTGCTTCCTTCTCCAGAGTGCAGGAGTTAAAGGCATATGCCACCATGTCTCACACAGCTAGACATTTTTCTCTCCCAAGATTTATTTATGTGTATGAGTGTTTTACTTTATGAATATTCATAACATGCATGTTTTGTGCCCTTGGAGGCCAGAAGAGGATGTCTGATCTCTTGGAACTGAGTTATAGTTGTGAACAGTCATGTGGATACCGGAACTAAACCCATTTCCTCTGCAAGAGTGGCTGGTTTGAATAGATATGGCTTGCATAGACTCATATACTTGAATGCTTGACCATAGGGTGTGGCACTGTTAGGAGATGTGGCCTTGTTTGAGGAAGTGTGTCACTGTGGAGACTGGCATTGAATTATATATATGCTCAGGCAGTGTTTGGTGAGACACATAGTCCCTTTTTGCTGCCTTGTAGATCAAGATGTAGAACTCTCAGTTCCTCTATCACCATGTCTACCTATATGCTGCCATGCTTCCCACCATGATGATTATGGGCAGAACCTTTGAAACTGTAAGCCAGCCCCAGTTAAATTTTTTTTCCTTTATAAGAGTTGCTGTGGAGGCTGGCGAGATGGCTCAGTGCTTAAGAGCGCCGACTGCTCTTCCAAAGGTCCTGAGTTCAAATCCCAGCAACCACATGGTGGCTCACAACCATCCCATCCGTAACAATTTGATGCCCTCTTCTGGAGTGTCTGAAGACAGCTACAGTGTACTTACATATAATAAAATAAATAAGCCGGGCGTGGTGGCACATGCCTTTAATCCCAGCACTTGGGAGGCAGAGGCAGGCAGATTTCTGAGTTCAAGGCCAGCCTGGTCTACAAAGTGAGTTCCAGGACAGCCAGGGCTATACAAAGAAACCCTGTCTCGAAAAACAAAAACAAAATAATAATAATAATAATAAATAAATAAATCTTAAAAAAAAAGTTACTGTGGACATGGTATCTCTTTACAGCAGTAAAACCCTACCTAAGACAGCAGCAAATGTTCTTAACTGCTGAACCATCTCTCTAGCCCCATAACTAGACATTTCAGACTTTTTGAAATTTGAATTTTGGAGATAGATTCAGACAAGGCCTTGCTATTTGATAGCCCCAGTTAGCCCTGAAGTCAAGTTACTACTGTCCCTGCCCGCTTTGTGTGGGATTATAGGCATGCCATCATGACTGTTTATACTTTTTTTTTTTTTTTTTTTTTTTTTTTTTGGCAACAGGGTCCTACTTTGTAGCTCTAGACCAGGCTGACCTTGAACTCACAGAGATCTGCCTGGGATTCAAGGTGTGCACCTTACAACAGGCTTTTTGGGAGGGGAGCACATATTCTTTTTTATGTGAAAATGAATGGTCTGGTGATATTAAAAATGTTATAGGGGCTGGGGAGGTGGCTCAGTAGTTAAGAACACTTGTTCTTGCCAAGGACTGGGTGTTCTGTTTTCAGCACTCATGTGGCAGCTAACAACTGTCTTTAATTCCACTCCTAGGGAATCTGTCTCCTCTTCTGATCTCTGAAGGCTTTCATGCATGTGGTACACACACACTCAGGCATATACACAATTAAATATTAAAAATAGTGTTGTGCATCGTAGTTCACACTTTAATCCCAGTACTCAGGAGGTAGAGGCAGGCAGTTCTCTGAATTCGAGGCCAGCCTGGTCTACAGAGTGAGATCCAGATAGCCAAGTGCTTCACCACTGCACTACTTCTCTGGCACCGGTTGTTTTGATTTGCAAGTCCTTAATAGCTAATGATAATGGAATCTATTCATGTGATTAGTGATCATTTATATTACCACCTTCTGGCAAACTGCCCTTTCTCCATTTCTGAGTTCAGTTATTTTTCTTTTTATTGCTGAACTATGCTCTTGGAAGCACATGTCTTAAATATTTAGGAAGTACAATCTTTCTTTTCTCCAAACTGAGTCTTGGGGACAGGACTTCAACAAGGTAAGCTGTTTTCATAACACCACTTTTTGTTTGTGCAAAGCCTGAGTCATTATCTGAGTTCTTATACTGCACAAAACCAAAATAAAACAAACAAGATACCATATCAGACTAGAATGACAATAGCAAAAAGACTGTACTGAGCCGGGCATGGTGGCACACGCCTTTAATCCCAGCACTCGGGATGCAGAGGCAGAGGCAGGTGGATTTCTGAGTTCGAGGCCAGCCTGGTCTACAAAGTGATTTCCAGGACAGCCAGGGCTATATAGAGAAACCCTGTCTCGAAAAAACCAAAAAAAACCCAAAAACAAAAAATAGACAGTACTGTATATTAGCATAGATGCAGACATTCTAGAATCTTATTGCTGTTAGTAAAATGGCTGTTCTTTTGAAGACTAGACACAAGTGATCCAATAATTCCACTCCTGAGAATAGACTTGGAAAATGAAACTATACATCAGTGTAAAAGCTTGTGTCAGCTGCTTCATGCAGTGCATGCCATAATACTGACTCCTCTAGGGCTGAGCTAGGTGAATTACATCAGCCCAGAGGCTTAAGGGGCCCACAAAGATATAAAGATCTTATCTTACAAAACAGCCTGGGTACAGTTTCACACTGTTGTAATCTCAGCACTTGGGAGGCTGAGGCAGAACTGTGAGTTTAAGTCCATTCTGCCTTCATAGTGTGGCAAGGGGGTGGGGGCGGGGGGGGGGGCCTCAGGTCTTGACTTCTTGAAGGAATGACCTCAATATGGCATCCTTACTGAGCAAATCAACTCAGCTCCTGGCACACTGTATGCAGCTATTGATCTAGCAAATGCCTTTTTCTCAGTACTGGCCATAATGAACACCAGAAGCAATTTGCTTTCAGTTGGCAAGCCAGCAATATACTTTTACAGTTTTACCTCAGGGATGTATTAATTCTTCAGCCCAGTGTTGTTATGGTGGCGAAAATGAACTAACACCAAGCAAGGTAAAATTCTATTTTTATGACTAGGCCAAACTTATAGTTCTCCTTGGTGTAAAATGAATACTCCTAGATCAGAAACAGAAAGGCCTTTTTAGGGCAAATGAGCAAGTGATTAAAAGGGAATTTTACAGTTATTTTTATGGTCTTGGGAAAGTTACCTGTAGGTTTATGATCAAACAGTTAACATACCATGAAACATTTTGATCAGTCAGTTCTCAGAACAAAGGAAACAGTTTTCAGTGTGTAATTCACAAGAGTATTGAGAAAGAACAACAGCGACAACAAAAAAAGGTGACCTATAGCTAGGGATGTGATCAAAGTCTAACATTGTGGCCGGGCGGTGGTGGCGCACGCCTTTAATCCCAGCACTCGGGAGGCAGAGGCAGGAGGATTTCTGAGTTCGAGGTCTACAAAGTAAGTTCTAGGACAGCCAGGTCTATACAGAGAAACCCTGTCTCAGAAAAAAAAAAAAAAGTCTAACATTATTAACTAAAATAAAAATGGAGTCAGCTGCCCCTTAACAGTATCATATCTTAGAAGGGATTTTGATTTTCTGTTTCTCCATAAAATATTACATTAGTTTACAAAATTGATGACATTATGCTGCTTGGACCAAGTAAGCAGGAGGTGGCAACTGCTTTGAACTTGTTGTGCATCAGAGGATGGGAAGTAAGTGCAACCAAAATTCAAGGGGCTCCTACCTCAGTGAAACTCTGAGGAGCCCTGTGGGGTGCAGCAGAGAAATTCCTTCTGAAGTGAAGGATAATTAGGAAAATTCCTGAATCTTCCCCACCCCCCATTTTGGAACTTAGAGCAGGAAAAGCTGTTGGGTACTTAGAGCTTAGTGGGCTGTTGTGTGGAGCTTGGAAGAGTTCTGGAGAAATGCAGGTGATGGAGGCCTGGCTTGTAAAGTTTGAGAGCCCCTCAGATATTCAGGACAGTTTGTGTAATACATTTGAATTAAGAATTATGGTGTCTGATCAGCTGGAGCTGAAGATTCCAGCAGCATCCGGGCCGATGTAAGGCTGGAGGAGCTGAAAGTTCTACCTCTTGTTCCAAAGGCAGTCAGAAAAAGACTGGCTTAGAGGCTTACAAGCAGCTAAGAGGAGGGTTGCAAAGCCTACCCCCACAGTGACACCCTTTCTCCAACAAGACCACACCTCCTAATAGTACCACTCACTCCCTGGGCCAAGCTGTTCAAACCATCACACCCACTGAGCCATCTCTCCAACTTGCTCTCTACTCCCTCCGTTGCTTTTTATTTAAGCTCAGTAGGCAGCAATATGCCTGTCTTATTCTTTGAGCTCAGCATCCTGTTCTTCAAAAGGCTGCTTGTCGCCTTCAGGGGGTCATTCCACAGCTCTCCCTCTGTTCTGTGCATTTCCCACGCTGAGAAGAAGGGACTCCTCTTGTACCAGGTCCTTTTTCATGTTGAATCTTGTCTTTTGTCTTTATCCCTCATAGTGGCCTGCCTCTTTAACTTTTCTCAGAGAATACTGAGAAGCTGACTGAAGCATTAGGATTCTTCTGGTTGTCTTGCAGTGGATGACTTTATGCAAAGAATGCACAGGAAGGTGTTCTCCCCTTGCCTCCTTAGGATCTTGGTTGTGCATCTTTCTGCTCCTCAGGATGGTGTCACATTAAAGTCTTTTTTCTCCCCTTTTCCCCTTGTCCCAGTGCTGAGGATTTGTACTGGCTGGTTTTGTGTGTCAACTTGACACAGGCTGGAGTTATCACAGAGAAAGGAGCTTCAGTTGGGGAAATGCCTCTGGGAGATCCAGCTGTGGGGCATTTTCTCAGTTGGTGATCAAGGGGGAAAGGCCCCTTGTGGGTGGGACCATCCCTGGGCTGGCAGTCTTGGGTTCTGTAAGAGAGCAGGCTGATCAACCCAGGGGAAGCAAGCCAGTAAAGAACATCCCTCCATGGCTTCAGTATCAGCTCCTGCTTTCTGACCTGCTTGAGTTCCAGTCCTGACTTCCTTGGTGATGAACAGCTGTATGAAAGTGTAAGCTGAATAAACCCTTTCCTCCCCAACTTGCTTCTTGGTCATGATGTTTGTCCAGGAATAGAAACCCTGACTAAGACAGGATTGAATGCAGGGCCTGTGTACACTAGGCAACCATGCTACCACTGAGCTACATCTCAGTATTTGTTTTCTTTTTTTGAAGTAAGGTTGCCGGCATCCAGTTTCCTGAGGAAGGCATTGAAGAGGTATGGAGTCAGCAATTGGGCCAAAGCTGCTTTATCTTTGGCAATTCTTATGTCTTTAACCTTTGCTATTTCATGGCCAAAAGCTGTGGGCTCCTGGCAATAAATTCCTGCTGATAGCAACAGGGAGTCTGACTCACAGGGCCCCTCACTGGCAAGAGACTTGGAGTGCGTTAACTCTTTGTGAGCCAGTAAGAAAGAAAAAGATAAGAGTAAAGGTCATGTATACACATATACACACAAACACGTAGATGCATACACACACATACATACACACACGCACATATTTTGGCCAAACCCATCCACCTGTCTCAATTCCACAAGTGTTTATGCATATTCATATACATGCACATATACCTATGCATGTAAATATGTACATACATATAGACAGTCATATAAATATATACATTTGGTTGATGAGCCTCAAATGCCACACTTTATTCCTTCTCTCTGGCGATTTATACCTTCTTAGACAAAAGTTCTTTATAAAACGACCTCATTGATAAAATGTTACACAGGGGAGTTATAGAAGGATGTTGATAGTATGTTCAAAGCAGTGTTTCATTCTGTAAGGTCATTATAAGTTCAGAGCAACAGTATCACATGTCCTTGCTTTATCATAGTGCACACCTGTGGCTTCATCCTTGGACCTGACCTAGAATGAATGTTTGTCCTTGATCACAAATTTGTCCCAAGCGTATTTTTCTTCTTAGTGTAATTTATGAAAGCTCATTGTATTCCTTATTACTCTGCCTTTACTTACTATTCTATGAGGAGGGGAAGACACATTCTATTCTTGATTCTTTATATCTTTCTGGCAAAACAACTAAGACCATCTCCTTAAACTTCCTTCCCAAAAGTATTTGAATCAAATCAGGAATTCTATAAAGTCATTAATTCATCTAAACAGCATTAATTTATGAAAGTTCATCTTCAAATTGATCTGGAGGAGTTTTGCCCAATAGGGTGGGCTGATGCCCAGGAATCATTAGGCTATGTAANGCATCTCAGCAGCGAGAAGCAATCCTGGGCTGAACTCTCTCAGGACCCTGCATTCTCAGAGCTCACCCATTGCAGACATGCAAAGTAGTGGGCTGTCACCAGAAAACTCACTTGCTTGCCATAGTCTTTCTTAGATGACTTTTGACATAAGTTCTTATTATGTAGCTTAGTCTGGCCTGGAACATGGAATGTTTCCCACGGCCACCTGAGTAGTAGAGTTGCAGGTATCTATCCCATGCCTGGCTCCAGAACAATCCTACTAAGAGGCAGGGTATTACACAAAATTCCAGCAGCCACCGCCCCATCACCCAAGTTCCTCATGCAGTCTGCCTTTATTTTAAATGTATCTCCACCTAGTCCTAACTTTCTCTTTTTATCTTTTATTATTGTTTTTATTTTTCTAATTACCTTTTTTTGTTTGTTTTTGTTCTGTATAGCCTCGGCTGTCCTGGAACTCACTCTGTAGACCAGGCTGGCCTCGAACTCAGAAATCTGCCTGCCTCTGCCTCCAAAGTTCTGGGATTAAAGGTGTGTGCCACCATTGCCCGGCTTACTTTTTGTTAAATAAAAACATTTTATTTTCATTCATAATACCACTATAGTACATTTACTTTGTTATAAGCAAGTTTGTGCGTGCACGCGTGTGTGCGCGTGTGTGTGTGTGTGTGTGTGTGTGTGTGTGTGAGTGATTTATCTTTCTTCTCTAGTAAGAAAATGTTCCTTTGATTTGGAAACCATCTTTACATAAAGTCTTATCTTATTCAGAGTGTGGTGGTCCTTGGCTATCATTCTGGCTACTCTGACGGCTAAGGCAAAAACTCTCAAGTTCAAAGCCACATCACTCCAATCTCTGCCTCTGTGGTTATATGGCCGGCTTCCCTCTGCATGCGTTTGCTGCTTCTTATAAGGACACAGTCACTCCTAAAGGTTTTATTCTACTCATGGCTTTCATCTGTAAAGGCTCTATTTCCAAATAGGTCATTCACATGCATCAAGGATTAGGACTTTACATAGCAGAAATACAGTTCAACCCATAGCAGGCAATGATAGCTTTCCCTTCTTTCTTCCTTCTCTGACTAGATGCCCTTCACAGGCCCGTCCCATGGCCCTTGTGTCTGCTGATTCTCGAATTGCGGAACTTCTCACAGAGCTCCATCAGCTGATCAAGCAAACCCAGGTAAGAGCAAAGTTTGGGCTGTGACGCTAAGCTGTATGGAGATGGGGTTGTGTTCAGAGAGACCTCAAGTGCATGAGCTAAGAGGCTGTGCAGGAGGTGGGAGGAGGAATTCTTGTGTCTGACTGCTATTCCTGTTGGGTTTTCTGTCAAGTACAAGATTTCAGGGTTCTTTTTGTTTAATAGCTGTTTGAAAGCCAGACCTATTGAAAGCATACAATTTAGTGATATTTAGTAATTAGTTGTACAGTTGGAACCATGATTAGTTTTAGACCCACACCCATCAGCCATCACCCCTCTCCTTCCCCTATTCCCAAACTCCAAGTAAACACAATGCTCTTACTAGGCAAGACAGTCCGAAGATTTAGAGTTAACTTCTAGGGTCTAGTCAATGTGTGCAGTTTAGACAACCCAGACCTGCTGTTAACACTGGCCTGCCCATGGCCACATTTCTGAGCTCTAGCTCAGTCACCTTGCCTTAGTTCAAAACTTGTATCAGACAGATTACTATGGCGTTATATACGAGAGTCTACAACCTTCTGAGAGGGTCAGAGTTTTAGAGTAATTCTTACAGGTATTGACTGTACTTCTGGACATAGCTTAGGCTGCTCTCCTACTGGGTAAGGAACAGTCACAGCACATCATTATATTAAAGTACCCCAAGCCGGGCCTGGTGGCGCACGCCTTTAATCCCAGCACTCGGGAGGCAGAGGCAGGCGGATTTCTGAGTTCGAGGCCAGCCTGGTCTACAAAGTGAGTTCCAGGACAGCCAGGGCTATGCAGAGAAACCCTGTCTTGAAAAACCAAAAAAAAAAAAAAGTACCCCAGAGACATCCATGGACTAAAGGTCCACAGACTCCCAGTGTGCCTATGAGCTGCAGCAGCAAGGATGGAAGGCCTTTGTCTCATGCCAACTCTGGCCCCTGTCTGTTCAAAATACCTACCTGGTCTTATTGGGTTGGGGTTTAAGCCCTTTCTTTTCCCACAATGGAGGGTTTTAGAGTTTCTTAGCATTTTTTGGTGGGTCTGCCTGACTTTAGAGGCACTCACTATTTCTAGATTGACTTCTATTCTTTGCCTTTTCCTATAAGAGAACTCACTTTGATCATCTTATTCTAATTAATAATTATTTCCTATGAATGAAGCTCCTTATTCATTGTGAATTTGTTAGAGTGACAATTTTGGAATTTTGTTTTCTTTAAAAAACAAATATAAGAATATGTTTTCATTTTAGTCCCAGGTGTGAGATATGTGGCGAGGACATATAAATGCTATGGCCCTAAGAGGCAGGGTGGGTTGTGGGTTGTTGGTTAGTTATTGGATGTTCTTGGTTGCGGTTTGTTAAGTAGTTGAACACAAAAGAGGAAACAATAAGATATCCTGACTTTGAAGATCTAACGTGCCTCAAGGAACCCACTACCTCTAATCAGCAGAAGGTAGTCTTAACGTTGCCCTTTCTGATCCCTGACTTTATTTAGGGATCTCTTTCCTCTCCCCTCTATCCTTTTTTCTCTCCTATCTGGTGTTAGGGGATTGGAAGGGTAGAAGACCCACAAAGTAGCAAAAGACTGGCTACAATTTGTCTTGTTTCCACAGTGCACAGGCCATCTGTCTTTTCCCAAAGCCTTTTTCTTCCCTGTTTACTCTGCCACTCTTGTTGCATATGGATACCAATGGTCTAGGTATGGTAAGGGTATGTGTTTCATACCCCAAAATGGACAGCGCTTCATTCCAGTATTAAAAGGTGATAATCACACGCACCTGTAATTTGTCCTGAGTGAGTGCCAGGGAATTGAATCTGCCTAGTGCACTAATCTTTTTTGTTTTTCAGACTTATTTTTATTTTATGATTATAGGTGAGTGCCTACATGTTCTTTACATGCATACCTGGTGCCTCTAGAGGCCAGAAGAGGTCATCAGTTACAGAACCTTTGTCCTCTGAAATAGCAGGCAGTGCACTTAACTGCTGAGCCATCTCTCCATCTCCTATATTTTAAAATAGCTTTTATTTTTCATTCACAATAGAGAGTGGTATATGTTTGTGCCTGTTACATACTGTGACATGTTAGGCATATCATTGCTCTGTTTTGTTCATTATTACCAGGGACTTGCCAAGCATTTGCTCATGGAAGTTGTGTGTGTGTTTGTGTGTGGTTTGTTTTGAGACATTGTCTTTCTATGTAGGCCTGGCTAGACTGGAACTTGCTATGTAGACCTGGAACTTGTAAACCTATCTGCCTCTCCTTCTCAAGTGCTAGACTGAAAGGCATGTGTCATCATGCCTGACTTATTGGCGTTTAGTCACACACTGGTTGTTCTGCTGGCTCACATGGTCCAAGGAGCCAGTGGGGAGTATTTCAGATACTATCCTTTGTAGTAAGTGAACCCTGAAAAATTAGAGTCATAAAATACTGGCACATATTTGCCAAGTGAAAGATCCCAGTAGTTCTAGTCCTAGCTAGACTAGACTGTGTGGCAATTCCAGAAAAGAGGAAACTAGAGAAAGTACAAAGATACTGCCAGAGTCTTGGGAGCATAGGATGGGATGCGAGGTTAGCAGGAGCGTGGAGGATGTTTAGGAGGGAGGACTCTTGTTGTGACCATAGAGATATGGCCGAGGCCTCTGTCAGATCCCACAGGGCAGTGTACCACAGAGGGAGCGTTAATGGAAACAGTGGGCTTTTCTTTTCTTTTTTTTTTTTTTGTTTGTTTGTTTGTTTGTTTGTTTGTTTTTTGAGACAGGGTTTCTCTGTATAGCCCTTGCTGTCCTGGAACTCACTTTGTAGACCAGGCTGGCCTGGAACTCAGAAATCCACCTGCCTCTGCCTCCCGAGTGCTGGGATTAAAGGTGTGCGCCACCATGCCCGGCTTTTCTTTTTTTTAAAGATTTATTTATTTATTATATGTAAGTACACTGTAGCTGTCTTCAGACACTCTAGAAGAGGCGTCAGATCTTGTAATAGATGGTTGTGAACCACTATGTGGTTGCTGGGATTTGAACTCAGGACCTTCAGAAGAGCAGTTAGTGCTCTTAACCACTGAGCCATCTCTCCAGCCCAGGCTTTTCTTAGTGTAAAAGGTCTACCTCATGGCCTCTTGACCTCATTCTTACAGGAAGAGCGGTCGAGAAGTGAGCACAACTTGGTGAACATCCAGAAAACCCACGAGCGGATGCAGACAGAGAACAAGAGTGAGTAATTCAGGGCAGGAGAGGAAGGAGGGGGGAAGTGAGTGACTCAGGGCAGGAGAGAGAGGAGGTGGGAGAGCTGCAGCAGGGGCAGGACCTTACTCAGGGCAGGAGAGGAAGGAGGTGGGAGAGCTGCAGAAGGGGCAGGACCTTACTGGGTCTCACAAGCGACTTTTACTGTATCTGCATATTCCAAAGTTGTTCTTTAGCGATGTTATTCCTTTTGGCTGAATGACCTAAAGTGGCAGGGACTGATGACAGACTGCCCTGCACCAAAGGACCCCAGAGATCCTCAGCTCAGGACTAGAAAGACAGTTGTGTGTGCAGGAGAACTTACCCTTACAACAGAGCTCCCCTATGGCCTCTGCATATGCCCCAAGACAGGCCACCCCCTGTGCCTGCTGCTTTCTATGTTATAATACTTTGAACAATGCATACTTCTCAGTAACTATTCCCAGTAACTGTCATGGTATGTTAGGTAACAGGTTAGAATGCTTTTCAAGAATGATGATGGTATATTTACCATATGGAAATGTGATCATGTTGAACAGGGAGCCCATTTTAAATGTATGTTGGGGGTGGTTGTGTTTGCACATGTATGTTCATCAGGCACCATTCACTCTTTCCAGTTTTTGTTTGTTTGTTTGTTTGTAGACACTATGTAGCCCTGGCTGTCCTAGATCTTACTGTATATGCCAGATGGGCCTTAAACTCGTAGATAACCACCTGCCTCAGCAAGTACTGAGATTAAAACAAATATAACATCTAGCATGCCCAGCTTTTTTTTTTTTTTTTTTTGAGTGATAGAGCTTAGCTCCTGGTATTTGCAAGCAAAGCAAGTACTTTCCATACTAAGCCATCTTACTAACCTCCTGGGAGCATGTTTAAACTCTTATAAGCCTAGAATCCAGGCCCTGGCCTCCAAGCCTCTTCAAGCTTGGATTCTGGTATCCTGGAATCAAGGCCACATACTGCCACCTCCTCTTGCTCATACTTCCTTATCCTTGTGTTTATAGTTTCTCCTTATTACCGGACAAAGCTTCGAGGCCTCTACACAACCGCCAAGACTGATGCGGAGGCCGAGTGCAAGTGAGTACCCCCCTCAGGGTGCTGCTGCTCGCTGGTCCCTGTCATCCAGGGCTGGACCACAGATGCTCAGAGACCATGGCCCCTACTTGCCTTCTGTCGGTGAAGAGGGTCCTGCTCAACCTCTCCCATTGCTTAAACCTTCCCAAGCTCTTGCTTCATCACCTAGTCTTTCCCTTTAGCTTATTGCTTTATAGATGGCAGTAAAGCAAGCCATGTCCCTGCATACAGTTTCCTAGTCATATGACCTGGCAGGCAGTCAGCTGAATTTCTGTTGCCTTGTCCTTAAAATCAGGATAACTCTACTGGACTGTGAACATACAGTGGGATTATGTGGCAGTAATATCAGATACTACAAACTATTTGACCCTCCCCTGGTATGGATACAGACAAATGAAGCCTGTAATGTTAACAAGAACCACTGGGTGGCATGGCTGTGCTACTGGTACCATTCCAAGTGCTTTCTTAACTTTTTTATTTTTTGATAATGAGTCACACCATGTAGAAGCGTTGGCCTGGAACTAACCATGTAGACCAGGCTGGCCTCCAACTCACAGAGCTTGGCCTCCTTCTGCCTCCCTAGTACTGGGATTGAAGATGTGCACCACCATGTCTGGCCCAAATACTTCATATATTCACTTCACTTGGTCCTCAAGGCACTCCTTGTTGTAGTTTATAGTGTTGTCCCAATTTATTGTCAAGGAAACTGACTCATGGAGGGAGTATAAAATACGCCAAAACCCAGACAACTTGGGAATGGGAAGCCTGGTTTCTAAGGCAGAAGTCCACAGAACTTTGCTAGGTGCTGAGCAGGGCCTCTCTATGGTACACTTTTTTTTTTTTTTTTCTTTCGTTTTTTGAGACATGGTTTCTCTGTATAGCCCTGGCTGCCCTGGAACTCACTCTATAGACCAGGCTAGCCTCGAACTCAGAAATCCGCCTGCCTCTGCCTCCAGTACTGGGATTGAAGGCGTGCGTCACCACCACCCGGCGGTACACTTATTTTTAAATGAATACATCTCATAGGATTCTGACAGAAGTTACAGTTAATGTGGCATTATGTGTAGCCAATTTTCTTTACTATTTTTGTTTTTTGTTTTGTTTTTGTTTTTTGAGACAGGGTTTCTCTGTGTAGCCCTGGTTGTCCTGG
This sequence comes from Mus minutoides, assembly GCA_902729485.2. NCBI lineage: Eukaryota > Metazoa > Chordata > Mammalia > Rodentia > Muridae > Mus > Mus minutoides. The sequence goes on from LR749500.1 coordinate 4,678,857, forward strand.
AACTTGTTCTGTAGATCAGGCTTGCCTTAAACTTAGAAATTCACCTCCCTTTGCCTCCTGAGTGCTGGGATTAAAGGCATATGCCACCACTGCCAGTCTTTCTACTTTTTAAAGCAGGTTGTAGCCAGAAAATTAACTTTAAGCCTTCCTAAGAAGTGTTTGCTGATGTTTTTAGTGATGACTGCATTTTGAGGGCCCTAAGGATGCCAGCTGTGAGATAAGAACTAGAGTAGCCCTGCATGGGCTCTGTTCACAAGGGCTTCCTTTATCACAGGCCTCACTTCAGAGGCCTCGGGGAACCAATAAAGCCTAAAGCTGCAATAAAAAGAAGGGTTGGGGCGGGGTTCAAGGCCAGTTAGAGACCAAACCCAAGGTGGTGACAGGTGAGGGGACATGGTAGAAGGGTAGCGAGAAAAGGCCAGCTCAAGAGCAGCAGGCTTGGAGGTTCACTAGGGAGCTGGTTTGCAGATGGGAAGATTGGGTTGCCAAAGTTTCTGGTTTGTATGGAGGGGTCTGACATGGCTCTCCATGTGAGGCTGGGGCACAGAACAGAAGATAGGTGGGTTCCGCTCCTGCAGAAGACCACTCACCTGGGCTAGTGGAGCTTGCAGAAGGCAGAGTGTTTCGTGTGTTTGTTTTCCCTTTTGTAGTACATACTACGCAAGCTCTGTACCATTGAGTCACATCCCCAGGTCTTCATCTGAGAGTAAAAAGCAAGCTGCCCCTTCCTCTCCTGACTACTGGCAGAGTGAAGACTCACACAGGAGTTTGGTATGAAATGACTGGCATGACTTACCCAACATTCAGCACTTAGAAGGCAGTTAGGTAAACATGAGCCTACATTGAAGTCCTTTTGCTAATTCAGGCTTTTAGGCTCTTAAACAATATCTAAACACCCAACTAGACTCTCCCAACCTAGCAGCTGGAAGAGAGAAAGCAAAAGAGATGAGGCTGTCAGGTCCAACCACTCTCAAACTAGGTCAGACAAACCCATGCCACTGGGTGATATGTAGTCAACACCATACCGTTTCTTATGTATCATATAAATGTTTAATATTTATTATATATCACATTTATTGAAACATGACTATAAAACTGTAATCATCTCAAAAGTAGGACATCAGTTCAGATATAGAACTGTGACCCAGAAAACTTACTCATGTTTCACCATGAGACAGGTCCTGTTGTAGTGCAGATCTCCATTGCTTGGTGTCTTGTCTCTAGTCTCTTTGATCTTGATTCAGTCTCTCTTATCCCTCTATGACTTGACCTTCTGTAGGTTATAGGTTGGTTATTCTGTAGTAATCCCTCCCATGGGTGTACTTAGTTCTTCCTGACTTCTAGATTCAGGTTTGACGCTTGAGCTTTAGGTGTTTGTAGCACAATAACAACTTTCTGTTAGAAGGCTCATGATACTATTTGTCTCCTTGCTTGATGTGGGATCTCCTAGGTTTCTGTTTCCCATTGTGTAATCACCACATGCCTTGTGGGGAAATGCTTTGTGATGGTTTTGAACATCCCATTTCACATTAACTATTAGTGTGAGTATCCTTATGCTTTTTTCCTGAAGTACTGGGCTGGATTCTTGATGGATTTTATTGTTTCTTTTGACATCATGTAGACTGCAGCTTTGGACTTATGACATAAAACTGTGTTTTCCAAACAGGCCCACAGCGACATCAGCCTTTCACAGTATCTTTGGCCTCCTGACTATCATTCTTTGCTTTCTGGGGTGCCAACATTCACAAGCTAAAGCTTTGCCAAGGGTTTGTAGAAACAATAAAAGTGACCCACAGCTGGGCAGTGGTGGCGCATGCCGTTAATCCCAGCATTTGGGAGGCAAAGGCAGGTGGATTTCAGAGTTCGAGGACAGCCTGGTCTACAGAGTGAGTTCCAGGACAGCCAGGGCTACACAGAGAAACCTTGTCTCTAAAGAAGAAAAAAAAAGTGACCCATAGTGGAGTTGTTCCTGTTGATTAACACTGAAGCCTTCTCTGTGAGATTTCACAAGATCTGAGATAAGGAATCTTCTGGAGAAGCTGTAAGCAATCTTCTGCCAGCTTGAAGGCCAGGCAACCAGACCACACAGGAGTGGGAATGGCTTCAGTCTTAGAGGAATGAGTCCCTGTAACCTGGGGCTCATACTGAGCTGGGCTCGTCTCTCTAGGCCCCTCTTTTCCCTCTGCTACTTGGAACAGCTCCCGGAGTTTCCCTGTTATTTACTCTTACTGTATTGGAATTCCCAGAAGAAGCAACTTAATGGGAAGAAGGATTTATTTTGGCTTCATGCTTTGAGAGGGCTGTCTTTATGGAAGGGAAGGCGTGGCAACAGGAACATGAGGCTGCTGGTTACATTGTACTCAGGAAGCAGAACTCAGGCAGAACCCATAAGGTCTGCATCTTACCAGCCCACTTCCTTTAGCAAGGCCCCACCTCCTGAAGGATCCTGAACCACTGCCAAAAGTTCCAGCTAAGGACCACCTGCTCAAACACATGAGCCTGTTAGGGAGTGGTATACTTAAATCAGACATCCCTCCTTGTTTCAGGCCAGAATTTTGGCCAGATTCCTGCAGAGTTGGGCAGAGTGGTGTCAGTAACCTCTCAGTCCCCTGCTTTCTTAGGGTTGTCTCTACTTTCTGCTACATCATCATTTGTACTTTTTGGTGGTGGTGTTTATTTGTTTATGTTTGTTGGTTGGTTTTCTTGTTTTTTGGGTTTTGTTTTGTTTGTTTGTTTGTTTTGTTTTTTTGAGACAGGGTTTCTCTGTGTGCCCTGGCTGTCCTGGAACTCATTCTGTAGACCAGACTGGCCTCGAACTCAGAAATTCGCCTGCTTCTGCCTCCCGAGTGCTGGGATTAAAGGCGTGCGCCACCACACCCGGTGTTGGTTGGTTTTTTGAAACAAGATTTCTCTGTGTAGCCTGGGCTGTCCTGGAACTTGCTTTGTAGACCAGGTTGGCCTGGAACTCAGACATACACCTGCTTCTACCTACCGAGTGCTGAGACTAAAGATGAGCCACCATGCCTGACTGCCATTTATGCATTTACAGTTGAAAAACAGGGCTGGGGACAGTGCTCAGTGGAAGAGCAATTGCCTAGCTCGCAAGTGGCCCTTGTTTCAATCCCTAGCACTGAAAAAAAAAGAAAATGTAGTTATTGGTTAGTTAACATGCTGAGATTTGTCATTGATGAATCCCATGGTGTGACTATGACAGGGCATTGACACAAACTTTGATGTATTGACACTCACTGTGGCCTCTTACACAATAAAGACGTTCTGTGAATATGAGATGTGTGAATATGAGATGTATGTCACAGTTATTTCTATAATCCAGTGTGATTGTATATGACTGTACATGCCCTGCTTGTATATGACTGTTTGTGTAGAGCATGTAACATGTTACACTATGACATTAAGCTGTCTGTTGTAGAAATTTTTAATTCCAATCTGGGGTTTCTACCTTACCCTTGACCATTTAGTTCCTGGATAAAACACATCTTTTATGTTTACAATAAGCCTTAAACAGCAATAGAGCTGCGCAGATATCTATCTACCCTCTATGCTATTAGAATCTACTTTCCTATTGATAACCCTGAGTTATTACTATGTTTCATCTGGGCTGCTCTTAACTTCAATTGGCCAGCCCTTGGGGCCACATTTTCATGACTCACCTAACCCAAGGCAGGTTTTCTCCTGTCACCTTCTTCCCTATTGGTTCTCTTCTAACCCTAAACCCCGCCTATGTCTCTTCTGCCCAGCTATTGGCTATCAGCATCTTTATTCACCAATCACAAATAATTTGAATCACATAGCTCACTTAGGTCTACTTGGGGGCAGCACTTAGCATTACAACACACAGTAAAAGACCAACCTCAGTTGCTGGCAGGGGTGTCATGAGCAGTATAATTTGTTCGCCTATATTATAATCCTGTGGGGCAGCTGTCACAGAATTGTAACATATATACAGACCTGTTGACTGAGATATCTGGAGTAGTACTCACTTCTCTTTAGGGTCTGTATTTTTTTTTCTTTTTATTATTTTGTGTGTGGGGTATATATATATATATGTGTGTGTGTGTGTGTGTGTGTGTGTGTGTGTGTTTATGTGGTGTGTACATGTATTTTTGTAGGTTCCCAGGCATGTGAGATGAATGTGCATGTAGAGGCCAGAGGTCAGCATTGGGTATCTTCCTTGATTATTATCCACCCTAGTTTTTGAGGCAGGGTTTCTCATTGAACATGGGACTCGTTGATTTGGCTAGGCTGTTTGGCTAATGGGCTCCAAGGATCTGATTGTCTCTATGGTAACTCAATGCTGGAATTACAGGAACACACCATGATGTCTGGCTTTCACATAGGTGTTGGGAATCTAACTCAGATCCTCAGGCTTGTACAACAGGTACTTAACTCATTGTGCCATCTCTGTAGTCTCTCCTTTTGTGTTGAACGCAAGGTCTCACTCTAGCCCAGGCAAACCTGGAATCACTGCAGTTAAAATAGCATCAAATTCACAACATAATTTCTATAGACGCCTAAGTGTTGAGATTACAGGTGTCGTCTAGCACACCCACAGGATTTGAAGTTTTCATCGTAGACTTGGTCTGAGGAGCCCACACTGCCACGACGCCTGTGCTGAGTGCCCTTCTCACCCAGCATTCTTTTCTCCCTTCCCTGCCTAGCATCCTCCGCAAAGCACTGGATAAGATAGCAGAGATCAAGTCTCTGTTGGAAGAGAGGCGGATTGGTGAGTGGGAGAAAACACAGGGCATTTCTTCAGCAGGCAAGGTGGGGCTCATGGGACAACAGTCATGGCTCCCAGCAGGGGGAATATGGGACCTAAATCGGTAGGGTCACCCCACAGAGCTGTCTGACACAGGCTCAGAGGCAGAGAGTTTGCCTCGTTCTCTCCCCATCCCTCCTACTGCCCTTGGTCATCTGTTTCCTTCCTGTACTGTACTCTATGGTGACACTTTGTCACCCTTTATATTTCCAGTCCAGCTACACATTGAAACTTTGTAGCCTCCAGCCTTCTAGGTTTCCTCAGCTTCCATTGCCTTGGTTTCCTGACCTCCGCCTTACCACAGAGGCAACTCTTTACCCTTAGTGTGACCGTGGTAGCATTTTTTGTTTGTTTTCAGTTGAAGAGGGTGATGAGCTGAGTGTGAGGAGACCAAGGATCCACACTAGATAATCTGTGCAGCTTTTGCTAAAATTACATGTACTGGTAGAAAGGAGATAAAGATAGGTATACATTTCAGAAATTGTCATTGACCCAGTACCTCAGTCAGATGACAGAATGTAACCTGCATCCTGGAAGGCCCCTTGTGTACTGTTTTAGTTCCTCTCCATGATGGTGCCGTGCCCACTGTCCTGACATCTCACCCATTTGGTAGTTAGACCTGTCAGTCAGTTCCTTAGACTCAGCCTTAGATATCTATTAAGAAGGGATGTGGATGAGTTTGGGGGAGTCCTGGTACTGCTCAGAGCAGTTGCTGGGTGTGACTGGGTCAGGTACCATGCACAGGGCCTCAGGGGTTCACTTGCTTCCCACAGCGGCCAAGATCGCAGGTCTCTACAATGACTCAGAGCCCCCACGGAAGACCATGCGCAGAGGGGTGCTGATGACGCTGCTGCAGCAGTCTGCCATGACCCTGCCCCTCTGGATCGGGAAGCCTGGTGACAAGTGAGGGCAGGAACTAGCCAGAGAGGGCTGGTGTTGGGGGGCCAGACTAACAGGCTTTCTCTACAGGCCCCCACCCCTCTGTGGAGCCATTCCAGCCTCAGGGGACTATGTGGCCAAACCTGGAGACAAGGTGGCTGCTAGGGTGAAGGCTGTGGAAGGGGATGAGCAGTGGATCCTAGCTGAAGTAGTCAGTTACAGCCATGCTACCAACAAGTGAGTGTGTGCCTGACTGCATTCATACCACACCAGAGGGTGCTGGGCGGTGCTCCCCCAAGCTTCTTCAGCCCCTTTTCATCCTCTCACACCCCACTCCCAGATACAAACTGTGCCTGCTGCTCCAGCACTGTTTCCCTTCTGTTTGCCTACAGGTATGAGGTAGACGACATTGATGAAGAAGGCAAAGAGTGAGTGTCCAGGTGGGGAGCAGGGGAGTCACCAAGTTTCTGAGAGAAGCGTCCCTGGTCACGGTCTATATTGTTCCCCCAGGAGACACACCCTGAGCCGTCGACGCATCATCCCACTGCCCCAGTGGAAAGCTAACCCTGAGACAGACCCTGAGGCCTTGTTCCAGAAGGAGCAGCTGGTGCTGGCCCTATATCCCCAGACCACCTGCTTCTACCGTGCCCTGATCCACACCCCACCACAGAGGGTAAGGAGCCACCATGGAAGGTCTTTGATGATATCAGACCCTTAAGGGGTAGTCCCCTTCATTCTTTAGGATGCTGCCGTCTTCTTCTTGTCCTTTATCTCCTACACATAGGCTTCCCTGGTAGTACCAGACCCCTTGACTCCAGATTAGAGAGGAAAGCTGGAGAGGTGGGGAGACGCAGCTAGGGCTCAGGGCAAGGAGAGCCTGCCCTGGCCTAGAATCCCCTTGACCCTTCCTGTGTGTATTCTCAGCCTCAGGATGACTACTCAGTCCTGTTTGAAGACACCTCCTATGCAGATGGCTACTCCCCTCCCCTCAATGTGGCCCAGAGGTACGTGGTGGCTTGTAAGGAGCCCAAGAAAAAGTGAATCAGGCTGGTAGGCTCGAATCTGCCACTGCCAACCTCATGGGAGAAGGCAACAAAGGAGTTCCTATGATCAAATAAATACTCTTCCCTCTCACCATGTCTCCTGGGCCTCACTACGTCAGACCCTCTTGCCCTCCTCCACCAGGCACGTGGGATTGATGGCCGCAAGAGGGAGAAGGTCCAGTCAGCTCCCAGTGGCATTTATTCATTCAGGTAAAATACAGTTTATCTTACTTTTTGCATGTTTGTACTTTAGGTTCTTTTTCAGTGTTAGGACTGATTGCTTTCCTGACACATGTTGATAAGACCCTCTGCCTCAGCTACATCCCCAATCCTATTCTCTTAGCTCAGATTTCCTCTAGGCATACGACAAGTAGATTGAACACATCACATTTTTCTCTTGAGATCATGATGTGCTCTGTCAGCTTGCCTTGGTTCCCAATATAGCCATATCCACTCATAGTTAACATCGGAAGGTGAATTCACAACCTGTCATTGTCTTAGCATAGTGGGCATCAAAGCGCTCATTCTGGGCTACAGTGAAGGTATTTTTCCAGTCCCCAGTGGTACCTGGAGAGACAGACAGACACTAAGACTATAGATTCACAGCCACAGGAGAGGACCCTTGTGACTATGAAGATTTTGTTGGCTACATCCAACCTCCCTTCCCCAAGTACTTCAAATGCCCATCCAGGCTCCTACCCACCTTTCCTCATGAAGGGAGAAATATTGTGGTCCATAACTTCATTTGGGATGGTTGTGTAGTTAGTCATAGGATTCTCCTTCATTTTCTTGAAGGATGTGTTGTGAACAATTAAGTCCACAGTCTCCTCAGGTAGAGAGCGTCCCAAAAACTCTAGAATCTTCTTGATCTCCCTTTTGGGATTCTGGAGCAGGAAGAAGATCTCAGATTGGGTGCTTAGTAGAACAAGACAAGAGGGTCACTCACAGGAAGAGGTCACTTCCACTAAGGGACTCTCAGACTTGGTGCCTTGACTCTGAACCTTTTACCCTGGAGCAAAATAGGTGGCTTCCTACCCCGCCATCTTGGCATGATCACTGTGGGTTCCTTCTGGGAGAGGACAGGGACAGACTTTGATCACTGGTGCCCAGGCTTGGCACCTCTGCAGCAGGGAGAAGCAAGAGCAGCAAGCCACCTACCTGATCAGTGGTGGCACATATGACTGACAGACACCTACTGCAAGATAGGGGCTGTGCAGCCTTCTCTGCTGAGCTGTGCTGTGGTCCTGAGCAGGAGGCAGGACCAGAAGTACTGTTCTACTGAGGGGCTAGGATAGGATGGGGCTCAGAGGGACAGGACAGGGCCAGGAAGGTTCCTGCCCAGCAGGTGTGACAGGGGAAGAAGTAGAGAGGCAGGCTCACCTCCTTCATGTCTTCATAGAAGAGATAGAGAACAGGGTGAGTTTGTCTCAGCTCCCACCACTCCTTCACGTGCTGGTACCAAGACCCATAGGACACTGGGAGAGGACAGGGTGTGGGCACAGGCCTGTGAGCCACAGCTGTGCCCCTCAGGTCCAGACCCTCCTTACTGCAGACTCACACCCACCTTTCCCATCCATGAAGTTCTCCAAGAAGCTTTCCCAGGTGCCTGGATCAGGGTGCAGCTTGGCCATTTTGTAGAAGTTATAATAGGAGACAACCACATCCTTTGCATTTCGGGCAATGTAGATCACCTGCAGGGGAAGCCAACACCCAGTTATGCTTTCTTCCCCTGCTTTCCTGTCACCCTTCACAAGACCAAATGAGGTGGTGGGACCTTCTAGCACTTGGGGATTTCCTAGCACTTCTTTTGGGATGGCAGAAGAGAAAACAGGCTGGCAGTAGAGTTGTTGAGATCTCATTGTATGGGCGTCATTATCCTAAGATTGTACCTTCTCTGATACCAAAGTCCTGGCTATCTCTTGAACTGTTTATCTGCCTCCTTTGTTGTCAGCACATCTGCATGGTAAGTCAGAGTCCCATCAGCCTGTCCCTGTATGTCCTGTGAACACCTGGACTCTGCATCTCTTGTTTGCATTGAAGAGTTCCATTTTCCTTGTTATTGGAGCCCTTCCAGAGTGACAGCCAGTAACCCTCCATATGAGATGAAACAGGGCTTAAGTAGTTCCACAATTCCCAGCAGAACAAACCAAAGCTATGATGACACCCAAAGGCCTCTTGCGTCCTCTCACCCCCCTCCATTTCTTCTTTCTTTCTCTGTCTCTTTTGAGTGAGGCATGGTCTTAGGCCTCTTGCATCCTCTCCCCCCCTTCCATTTCTTCTTTCTTTCTCTGTCTCTTTTGAGTGAGACACGGTCTTGAACTTGCTCTGTAGCCAGTTGCTCCCAGTCCTTCTGCCTCTACTTCCCACATGCTGAAAAGCACTACCATAACTGGGGTTTTCTGTTGGTTGTTTATTTTTACCTTGATCTTTTGATCCAGCAGACTCTGAGGGAGCAAGGACAAGGGCAGATGTGTCTTAAGGATCCGTGGGGCTGGTGTCTCTTTCAGAGTTTCAAGACCTAAGTTGAACAAGGAACTTTGTTAAACTGGGGCCTGGTCCTACCTTTCTCCACTTGTCTCTAGCACCCCCATGCACATACCTAGGGGAAGCCCTGGGCAGCTGAACTCAAGGAAGGGTATCCGGGCATAGATGGGGGCCCGGCCACACTTATCTAGCTTGCCACCTTGATAGATCATATCCAAGATCTCACTCATCCAGGTAGTACCTGGAAAGGGAGGAACAAGAGGTGAGCGAGGCTCAGAGTCTTGACCTGCTTACCAAAGTGTGTATGTGGTGGGGACCACTGCTTACTCACCAGACTTTGGGTACGTGCTGATGAGCACATCATCAGGCCAGGCTGTGAAGTTCTGCAATTGCCCCATTGTCTCTGCAAAGTATTTGATGAGTGGGATTCCCTTCACAGGCACCAGTGGTTTACGCAAGGACTCCATGTTGCTGCATTGAGAACAGAGTAAAACCCACTTCTCTAGCAAGTCCACAGTACCATGTGTTAAATGATTTAAGACTCGGATCCTGAGACTTTGGCAGAGCCCTCCAAAGTGGCGGGTAGATCTGGGATCAAAGGCAAATCTATCTCCACCAAAAGTCACCACTATGCTATATGTCTGATCACCTGTGGAGCATTGTTCCATGTCCCTAGTGCCCAAGCATACATAGTCCGGGCATTAAAGCACTCTGAGGTAGAATCAGTCCAATGTGTGCTGTTTCCCAGGATATTCCAGCTCATACGTGAGAAAACATCAGGCACCAACCGAGTCTCTTCACTACTTCCTAGTGCAATTTCAGGCCCTGGCCTCTCTCCATTTTTTTTTTTCCCTTGGACTTCCTGTTATCTTCAGAAATGTCTCAGCCCATCTAGAACTGATATCCTATTTTGCTCTGAGACAAATATAACCAATTTAGCTATTAAGCTTGTTGCAGGATAGGGAGAGACTTTCTATTAAAAAGGATTCTAAAACCAGCCAGAGCGGAGGGGAACTCAGACAAACTACAGTTGCTCTTCTGAGGTGGGGTATGCATGGAGAAAGCAGAGAGGCTAAAGGCCCAGGCAGCGGTCAGGCAGACTAATCAAAGTGTAGGGACTAGCTGGCACTTGATGAGCAGTGGAACCAGTATCTGGGCAGGACAAGGCCACCCCACTCTGCCACTCACCTGATCCTGGGGTTCTGAGTTATGCCTCCCGGTGTTCCGTGGTTGGGATCTTTGTGTAGGTGTTGCAATGTGGGGAATGCAGAATTGGTCTTTGAGCTGGAGATTTTGTGTCCCAAGTGGGCGGGAGTGGAAACACTGCTAGGACTGGCTGTTCTCCAGAAACAAAAAGGGGAGGAGGTGGAGTGGTGGGGCGGGGTTCTGTTATCCCTACTGTGGACTGTGGGTTCAGCCTGTTCAAAACAAAGCAAAGCACCAGTCAGGCCGCAGCAAGGATGGTGGTTTCTTTTGCTCTGCTTCTGACTCCTTCCTAACTTACCTAAACTTAAGGGAGAGCAATGGGACTTTTCTAATTAACCCAGCCTGGCATAGGGAAGAAAGTAGCCAGATGGGGACACCTGCTGGCTCCGAGCCAGTCTTGAGGATGGACACCTTGGGCTTCCATCAGAGCAGCCACAGCAATACCTGGAACCTCTGACGTCAAGGAAAGTCCCGAATGATGGGATGAGCAAGGTCCCGGAACTGGAGTGCAGCAGAGTTGGAGGGGGTTCATGGGAATGTGAGTCTAAAGGCCCTGGGTGGTGCCCCTGCCTACATGGTACCACATGTGACTGGTGGAGGTCAGTCCCTAGAAAGGTTTTCACCCTCTGCAAAGACAAGAGGCTGCAGCTGGGAGAGAGACACCTCCAGGAGTGAGGCGAACCCTGCCCCCTTGACCTTTGTCTGCTGTTGGAGTGAAGATGCAATATCAAGCTGCATAGGGGCTGCTGCACTGGGGCTGCTACACCGGGGCTGCAGAGGCTTCTGCATCACAGCTGTGCACCTCCTGACCCTTACAGAGTTGTCATCTCAGAGGAGAGCTATGCAAAGCTGGGCATCAGGACAAGACTTCCCATTTCTCTAGGGGAAATTTTGTTTGTTTGAGATTATGTAGACTGATGACACGACTGCTCCAAGGTGTGACTGAGGGGAGGATTTTATTGTAGACGCTAGGGAGAGTTCAGCCATAGTTATCTGGAAGAGTCCAGAGAGAAAGAAGTGGACTGAATATGACCAGAAGACTGGACTTGACCATAAGAAGTGGGTTTGGGCATGGGATAGCAAGAAATGAAGACAAAGAAAAGGTCTTGGAGAATGGGGGTTGGGGGTGGTGCTTAGCTGAAATAGCTGGGTTATAAGGACAATGAGAAGCTGGTAGAAAGGGAGCTTCTGAGCTAGGGGAGTGAGAAGAGCCAAGATGCCAGCATGGACTTTGAGATGTGTAACAGGTTCTTGGGATACTGAAGGAGCCTGGAGCCAGCATGCCTTTT
>LR749500.1:4690637-4746625 GCA_902729485.2 Mus minutoides
AAAAAAAAAAAAAAAAAAAAAGGGAATGGCTCATTTAGTAGAGGAGAACTGCTTCGCAAGTCATAAAGAATGCTGGCTTTGGAACTGACAGAGGCAAGGTCTCACACTGGAGCCTAGGCTGACTAGGAATTCACAATGTAATCCAAGGTGGACTTGACCTTGTGGCAATTCTGCTCCAGCCTCTCAAGTGCTAGGATTACATGTATGAACACCCCCAGTCTCATTAGAAAAGTTCCAGGCTTGGAATGATGGATCACTACAGGGGCTCTGCCACCATAAGAAAAACTCATGTCCCAGGAAGAAGACTACCACCCTATGTGCTTTCATAGCGTCTGGCTCCTCCCATCTATAGATGATCTATAGAGAGCTATAGAGCATTTCTCTCTGTGGCTTTGAAGAAAACTATAAATACATATCTCCATATGTTATGTCATCTTTTTTCTTGTGGGTGGGCATTTGGATCCAGTGCCAGGTCTTAGAGCCATGGGATCTACTAGCAGACACCTATGAAGAGAACTGGTACCAGTGGAGAGGTGATCCTCTCAGAACTTGGTACCTATACAGAGGGCCACTAGCAGAGCCACATCGCTGGAGCGACAGTGTTGAGTTGCAGCTCAGAACTGTATCGTTCCCAACATTTTGCTCACAGGTTACAGACTGAAAGCTTTGCTGGTACAGCTGCTGCCACTGAAGCAGGGAGAAGGAAGAATAAAGACCAATGGGTCCAGCTTTGGACCAGCAGGATAGCTCAGATGGTAAAGGCACTTGCTGCCAAGCTTCATGATCTGTGTTCAATCTGCAGGACTCTTACAATGGAAGGAGAGAACTGACTGTTAGAGTTTGTCTTCTTACCTCCACATGTGCATCATGACACATAAATGTGTACACACATGCACATAAACATCATGTGTGTGTGACTTTTTAAAAAAAATGTAAAGTTTGTGTCTTTATCCCCAAAAGAAGCTTAAACCTTAAGTCCACATGTGACATTTTGTGTGAGAGATCTCCTGAGGAATCCATTTTGGCACTGTGCATATTTTAAAGGACTGTCTATACCCTGGTTCTGTCTTGGAAGAGGCATATTGCTTGGCACTAAGATACTTGGGCGGGGGAGTGGGGGCTGAAAACAAGAAGTAATCACAAATCAGTTTTTGAGGGGAGGTAGAGGGAGGTTCGAGACAGGGTTTCTCTGTAGCCCAGTCTGTCCTATAGACCAGGCTGGCCTCGAACTCAGAAATCCACCTGCCTCTGCCTCCCAAGTGCTGGGATTAAAGGTGTGCACCACCACTGCCCAGCCACAAATCAGTTTTACTAGCTATAGTTCCTGGGAGGTCAGTGGCTATGTAAAGATTTGTGGACTAGAAGACTAGATAAGGGCTGGTGAGATGGCTCAGCGGGTAAGAGCACCCGACTGCTCTTCCAAAGGTGATAAGGTCAAATCCCAGCATCCACATGGTGGCTCACAACCATCCGTAATGAGATCTGGCGCCCTTTTCTGGAGTGTCTGAAGTCAGCTACAGTGTACTTACATATAATAAATAAAATAAATCTTAAAAAAAAAAAGAAGACTAGATAAATCCAATGGGAAGATTGACTGCTGTTGGCCCCACCCTCTTTAGTTAAGGGTAAGGTGACTGAAGACTGCCAGCTCTTAAAGTGAGGGACATCACCTATCCTTTTTGTGTGTGTGTGAAGTTTTGTAGGAAAGGGGACAGAATTGCAAGAGGGTAAGAGATGGCACAAGCTCATGACTACCTCAGCTGTGCAAATGTATAGGAAACTCCATGCAGTGCCTCCTTCCTGCAGGGAGTTTGATGTTGAGCTAGAGTAGAAGGTACTAAGATGAGTCCTCTAGTACTAGATCTCAGTCACTCAGAAAGCATATCTGGGCTTAGATACCAGCAGCCCCAAAGTATACAAGCTGGGGAGTCTCTGGAGTGGAATGAGAATCTGCAGTTTCCTAGTACACAAGAGAAAGGGATTGTAACTGCTGAGGGGCTGACCTTTGAACACTCTGGGCTCAGCACCAGTTTAAACAGAGTAAAGTAGGAAAATCTCCAACTTAACTGCCTCCTAACTTCTGGCCTCCACATTTCAAACCCAGAAGCAGCTACTCCAAGACACTTTTGTTTTTATTTCCCACAACCCTTGTGTTTTCCCTTTCTCTATACTCTCACTGTTTTTATTTTATTTTACTTTGAGAGGTGTTATGTAGTTCCCAGTGGTCTTAAACTCTGTACATAACTTGAGGGTGGTTTTGATTCTTGATCCTGCTACTGCCAAGTGCTGGGGTACTTGGCATGTGACACCACTGCCAATTTGAACTTTTTTTTTTCATGTGGAAGAGGTTTATTGAGCGGGTGGGGGAGGGCGCAGAGAAGAGGAAAAAGACAGAATGGGGAGAGAAGAGAGAGAAGAAAAAAAGTTTATCTTATTTTTTAAAGTTTAGGGTTTTATTTTCTTCTCTTATGTTTATCTACTTTTGCTCACATACCTCCTCTTTATTGTACATTTATTTTATTTTTGCTATTTTCTCTCCTGTTTCCTAACATGCTTTTCTTGTCTTCTGTTTCTTACAGCTATAGATTCTTGTTATTATAAACATTAATTGGAGTTTTCTAACCCACTTAGATCATTTAGCTCTGGAATAAAAGACACAAACCTGTATATTTATAATAAGCCTTAAAACACTATAGCTGGGCAGAGATCAACCCTCTATGCTATTTTGTCCACTTCCCTGTCAATAACCCTGGGATATCACTTGCCATGTTCTGCCTGGGCCTCTACTCCAACTGGCGGGTCCTCATGGCCATGCTACGATGATGCACCTACCCCAGGTCATCTTTTTCCTTCCTTCTCTCCTTTCTTCTCAGACCTGAAGCCTGGGAACTGAAGACCCTCCTACCCCTCTTTTGCCCAGCTATAGGCTGTAGGCATCTTTAGTAACCATTGGTTTTAAATTAAGGAATAAGATTGCACAACAAAAGCTAGTAAAAGTGAAAATTCACTCATAACTGGATCTACGGGTACAGAATTTAGCATTACAATGCCAAATAGCAGACCAAACCTCAACAAATTCTAATTTCTTCTCTTTTTTCACTCAAATATTGTTTCTACTTTTACCTAATTTTTTGTATTTTGAGACCAGATCTCTCTATTATGTAGTCCTGGAATAGATTTGTAGTCCAGATTGGTCTCAAACTTATAGATGTGCATACCTCTGCCTTCTGAGTTCTGGGATTAAAGCATACCTCACTCACTGCCCAGTTACGCTTGTTTTGGGGCAATTTATTTTCTGTACTTATTGACAGCATAATAGTTGACTTCACATTTAAAGAGCTTCCTGCCCCCACCCCCAACCCCTTCCATGAGACAGGGCTTCTCTGTGTAGCCTTGGCTGTCCTGGAACTCACTCTGTAAACCAGGCTGCCCTCAACCTCAGAGAGGTACCTGCCTCTGCCTCCTGAGTGCTAGGATTAAAGGTATGTGCCACCACCACTCAGCTAAAGTGCATTTCTATATTTGGTTTGACTTATGCTGCTGTTGGTTGGTTAAACTGTTCCTACCCCCCTGAGGAATACTGAGGATTGAGTCCTCAAATGTCAATCAATCATATCCATCCCAACAGGTGCACAGATCAGAAGAAGAAAAACAAGGTGTGATGGTCCCTCTAAAAGAGCATAACACTTCAACTGCCAAATCCAAGATACTGAAATGGGTAGCGTGCTGGAGAAAGAATTCAGAAGTTAGGCAGAGAATTTGGTTGAGCAGTTAAGAACACTTGCTTTTCTTCCAGAGGATCTGAGTTCAATTCCCAGGACCTATATCACAGTCCTTTGTAACTCCAGCTCCAGGGAGTCTGATACATCTGTTCACAGTGGGCACCAACACTCACAGGCAGACACAAATACCTACACATAATTATTTTTAATCTTAAAAAAAAAAAAAGAAAGAAAAGGAAAAAATGTTTAAGTGGGAGTGGTGGCTAAGCCAGGTGGTGGTGGCGCACGCCTTTAATCCCAGCACTCAGGAGGCAGAGGCAGGCGGATTTCTGAGTTCAAGGCCAGCCTGGTCTACAAAGTGAGTTCCAGGACAGCCACGGCTATACAGAGAAACCCTGTCTCGAAAAACAAAAACAAAAGCAAAAACAAAAAAGAAAGAGAGAGAGAGAGAAAGAGAAAGAAAGAAGAAAAAAATTAAGTTTACTTGTAAACTTCAAAGAGAATGCAAGTGGACAAAGTAAGAAAATAATCTGGGACTTGAAAAACAAAGTTAGCAACATGACTGAAAAACAGTAAGAAATGCATGTTTTAAATGAAAAACAAATATAAATGTTGGAAATAAAAAAAAATCAATGAATCAAAAAACAGTACAAAGGGACTGGGGAGAAGGCTGAGGGGTTAAGAGTATTGGCTTCTCTTCCAGAGGTGCAGAGTTCAATTTCCAGCAATGACATGGTAACTCATAACCATCTACAATGAAAGCTGGTGCCCTCTTCTGGCCTGCAGGCAGACATGCTTAAATACATACATAATTTTTTTCCCTTTTTTTTTTTTTTTTTTTTTAAAACACAACAGAAACAAAACAGCAAAACTGCCCATTAACAAGAGCAATGACTTCTCAAGGACGGAAGGCAGGGCCAAAGGAATGCTATAGTTGATGGCAATAAAGAACAAAAATATGTAAAATTTATATTTTTATTTCATGTGTTTGGGTGTTTTGTCTGCAAGTATATATGCACACCACAGATATCCAGTACCTTTCTTATACAACCCAGGACCACCTGCCCAAGGAAAGCACTGCCCAAAGTTGGCTCGGGTCAACAAAACAATACCCCACAGACTAGACTCTGACCAAGGCAAGCCGTCAGTTGAAACTCCCTCAGATAATGCTGGAGTGTTTCAAGTTGATGCTAACTAGGAAAGGACAAAGGAGAATTAGAAAACAATGGATCATGCTTGATTCAGTAAAACAAATGTCTAATATGAGAATAATATCTACTATCAGAAGAATAGAGAAGAAAAGACAGTAGTACTACCAATTAGAAAACAAGAAGACAAGAATCAGTAAACTTAGCCGGGCATGGTGGCGCACGCCTTTAATCCCAGCACTTGGGAGGCAGAGGCAGGCAGATTTCTAAGTTCGAGGACAGCCAAGGCTAAACAGAGAAACCTTGTCTCGAAAAACAAAAAAAAAAAGTAAACTGCTCTAAGAAGTCTAAAAATGATCTAAATTTTATGTGTATGGATGTTTTGCCTGCATGTATGCATGGCACCTTCAAGGGCCAGAAGAAAATGTTGGCTCTCCTGGAACTGGAGTTACAAGTTGTGAGCTGTCTGGGATTTAAAACACAGGCCCTCCAGAGCATCCAGTGCTCTGAGACTAAGTCATGAAGGAACATGCTTTTTTTTTTTTTTCCCCCTTTTTTCTCTTCTCTCCTCCTCTCCCCCTCCCTCTCTTTCTCCCCTCCCCCTCCCCCTTCCCCTCCCCTCCTCTTCTTTTCTCTTTTTTTTTTTCTCCAGACAGGGTTTCTCTGTGTAGCCTTGGCTCTGTAGGTCAGGATGGCCTTGAACTCAGAAATTCGCCTGCCTCTGCCTTCCAAGTGCTGGGATTAAAGACATGTGCCACCACGCCCGGCTTTTTACTATTTTTTTTTAAGATTTATTTTATTTATTATATGTAAGTACACTGTAGCTGTCTTCAGACACTCCAGAAGAGGGCGCCAGATCGGATGGTTGTGAGCCACCATGTGGATGCTGGGATTTGAACTTATCACCTTCGGAAGAGCAGTCGGATGCTCTTACCCGCTGAGCCATCTCACCAGCCCCTGGTTTCCCTTCTTTTTCCCAAGCTGTCTCTACCTCTGACCTCCTTGCATTCCTCATCACCTCTCCCACCGAGTTTCCTCCCTCTATCCACCTCCTTCTGAGAACAATTCAACCATCCTCCCTTGGGCCCTCCTTCTTATTTGGCTTCTTTGGGTTATTATAACATGGTTATCCTGCAATTTATGGCTGATATTCACTTATAAGTGAGCACATACCATGCATGTCCTTTTAGGTCTGGGTTACATCACTCAGGATGATATTTTCTAGTTCCATCCATTTGCCTGTGAAATTCATGATGTCCTTTTTTTTTTTTTTTTTTTTTTTTTTTTTTTTTTTTTTTTTTTTTTTTTTTTTTTTTTTTTTTTTTTTTTTTTTTTTTTTTTTTTTTTTTTTTTTTTTTTTTTTTTGAGACAGGGTTTCTCTGTACAGCCTGGTCTACAAAGTGAGTTCCAGGACAGCCAGGGCTTTACAGAAAAACCCTGTCTCAAAAAAACAAAAAAACAAAAAAACAAAAGGAAAGCGTTGGTTTCCCCAGAGATAAGGTAATGTTAGTGACCCCATCTCAAGGGATGGTTTCTTACCCATTATTCTCACTTAAGATCTTGGCCTAGGCTACCAGGAACATGTCATAAATAAGAAAAGGAATAAAAGAAAACAAAACATAAATTGTCATGAGAACTACAGCTCAATATTTTATTCTGGGTAAGAGTTCCACAACCGAAGCTGGGCAGTGGTGGCGCATGCCTTTAATCCCACCCAGCACTTGGGAGGCAGAAGCAGGCGGATTTCTAAGTTTGAGGCCAGCCTGGTCTACAGAGTGAGTTCCAGGACAGCTAGGGCTACACAGAAAAACCCTGTCTCAAAAACTAAAAAAAAAAAAAAAAGAGTTCTACAACCGGTTCCAGGAGGCCTCCTCCTTTTGAAGTTGTCACCTCATTCTGTGGCACTGGCTATTACAAACAAAGCTGCTATGAACATAGCTGAGCAAGCATCTTTGTGAGAGGGTAGAGCATCTTTTGGGTATATGTCCACAAGTGGTATAGCTGGGTCTGAGGTAGAACTATTCCCAATCTTGTGAGAAACTGCCAAATTGATTTTCAGTGTAGTTGTAAAGTTTGCACTCCTACCAGCAGTGGAGGAGTGTTCCCCTTGTTCCACATCCTCACCATGCTTTTAATCCCAGCACTCAGGAGGAAGAGGCAGGTTGGATGACCTAGTACCTAGTAAGACTGTTGGTTTTTTTTTTTTTTTCCTGTAGCCTCCGACAGCCTTGGAACTCACTATGCAGACCAGACTGTCCTCCGAAGTGTTGAGATTAAAGTTGTGTTTCTCTATGCTTGGCTAAGACTGTGTATCTTTTCTCTGTATAGTCCTGGCTGTCCTGGAACTAACTCTGTAGACCAGGCTGGCCTCGAACTCAGAAATCCGCCTGCCTCTGCCTCCTGAGTGCTGGGATTAAAGGCGTGCGCCAGCATGCCCAGCTGTATATCTTTTTTAAAAAGCTAAATAAGTAGATCAGTTTCTAGGAAACACCTCACTGGCAGCGACACACAGAGACTGAGAATAAAACAGTGTAAGTCAGGGCCTGGAGAAAGGGCTCAGCGGGTAAAAGCACTGGCTGCTCTTCAGAGGTCCTGAGTTCAATTCCCAAAAACCACATGGTGGCACACAACCATCTGTAATGGAATTTGATGCCCTCTGCTGGAGTGTCTGAAGACAGCTATTGTGAACTCACATACATAAATATTTTTTTAAAAAAAATCAAGAGCAGAGAGTGTAAGTCAAGAAGCTAGCATGTATTAATAAAGAAAATAGAACAGTTGTAAATATATATGCACCAAATGTTGGGCCTTCCAATTTCATGAATACTAATGGATATAAAAGGACAGATGGGCCCAATAAAGTAAATTTTTATATAAAAATAAATTTTACTACAACTTGTATGCGTGAGTGTGCACACGCATGCAGACCAGTATGGGAGAATATATCACACACAGCACACAGTAGAAGTCAGAGGACATCTTGCAGTTTTGTATTTTCACTGTGTGAGACATGGGGTTGAGATCAGGTTGTCTGGCTTGGGACCTAATAAGCCATCTCACTGACCTGGTTTTTTATTTTATTTTTATTTTATAAGTTCAGAGTGGGATAAAGATCAATGATAAGGAATTATAGAAACTATTCAGGCCAGGTGATGCACGCTTTCTGCTTTGTTTTGTTTTTCAAGTCAGAGTTTAGAGTTTCTCTGTTTAGCCTTGTAGCTTGGCTGTCCTGGAACTCACTTTGTATATCAGGCTATCCTTGAACTCGGGTCTGCCAGCCTTTGTCTCCTAAGTGCAGGGATTAAAGGCATGTACCACCACAGCCTGGCTGGTTCACATCTTTTATCCTAGCACTTGGGAGACAGATGTAAGTGTAACTCTGTGAGTCCAAGGCCAGTCTGGTCTACATATTGAGTTTCAGTATTTCCAATAGAGAGACCCTGTCTCAAACAAAAACTATATAGATGCATGGAAACTGAACAGGAGATTTCTGCATTGAAGAAATCATAGAGGACATTTAAAAATTCCTAAGAATTGGGACGAAGGATGTAGCTCAGTTGATAAAGTTTTGCTTAGCATTTATGAGATTATAAGTTCCTTCATGTCAATGTCAAGGTTTAGGGAAAAAAATCCACCCACAAATGAGTAGATAGAGAGAAAGCAGGGCAGGAATTGAAGAACAGAGCCTGGAAGAACACGAAGGGTTAATGGAACTGTCATTGTTGGTTCTTGATAAGACAAGATTGACAAACCTTTAGTCATACAAACCAAAAGGAATGGAGACAGCTCAAGTAAAATTAAGGATTATCAGTAGGGGTAGAAGACTTCCCAGCCCAGCCACCAGCAGCCTGAGATGCTCCTTTTGATCTTAGAGATGGCCACTAGGTAAGGTCAGATCCCTGACTGCTCCAGAAAAGTATTTTGGGTTGAGTCAGAAAAGCAGTTAGTGGGTTCATTAAATACTGAGGCAATCACAAAGGAAAAGGATGCATCCTGGGTGTAATCTACTTAAAGAAGAATCATACTTAGATATCTTTACCATGGCTGTGTGAGTCTGCGGCTTCTCAGGTTACTTTCCTGAAAGGAAGCTGCCTCATCCTGTATAGCTGCAGTCCCTGAGTACTTCTGAGGAAACAAATGACATGTGATGCCTGCCCTTAATCCCAGCACTCTGGAAACAGAGGTAGGAGATCTCTGAGTTCGAGGCCAACCTGGTCTACAGAGTGAGTCCCAGGGCAGCCAGGGCTATACAGAGAAACCCTGTCCACAAACAAACAAACAAACAAACCAAAAAACAAAAACAAAAAAACAAAGACAAGTGACACGTGGCCACAGGTATAGAAGAGCTGGCGTTGAACAGAGGAGGGGCTGAAGCATTCCGAAGCTTAGCATGTGTACAGTTGAACAGGATTACAAGGGTTTTTTGGGGTTTTTGTTTCGAGACAGGGTTTCTCTGTGTAGCCCTGGCTGTCCTGGAACTCACTTTGTAGACCAGGCTGGCCTTGAACTCAGAAATCTGCCTGCCTCTGCCTCCCAAGTGCTGGGATTAAAGGCATGCGCCACTGCTGCCCAGCTACAAGGCTTAGTTAGTCATGGTAGGCGCACCCTGTCAGGGATCAGTCTTGAGATTGTAAACATGAGAGTGGGGGATGGATATTTTCTGCAGACCCTCAGCATTGGCCCTCTGACTGGAGGAAGGCCTTGCCATCCCACTGACCAGCACTCTGGGGAAGGGGAGGGCTTTAACACTCCCATGAGTCCTTGATATGGTCATGCCTGTGTAAACAGCAAACATTTACTCTGATAGTGAAAAATCTCCTGATTTTTCTGTAAAAACAGGATTCTCATGAGGTTATAGCTGACCCTGCTGAACTTGACTCAGCCAGAGAGGAATGTCTGCAGAGAGACTGTCTCTCAAAATAATCTGTCTTGCCCAAAGCAAACAACTCTATGAAAGAGAAACCTCAAGCCCCAGTGTAGCCCCAGAGTTGCATCAAGTTCCTCAAGTGTGTCGTCCAGGTTTGTTCCCCGTGGACTCTTCCTTTTCCCCCGAGCCAGAGGCTTCCCCTCTGTGTGTGTGCTTTTTTTTTTTTTTTTTTTTTTTAAGATTTATTTATTATTTGAGTACACTATTGCTATCTTCATAAATACCAGAAGAGGGCACCAGATCTCCATTACAGATGGTTGTGAGCCATCATGTGGTTGCTGGGACTTGAACTCAGGACCTCTGGAAGAGCAGTTAGTGCTCTTAACCACTCAGCCATCTTTCCAGCCCTCTGTGTGTGTGTGTGTGTGTGTGTGTGTGTGTGTGTGTGTGTGTGTGTGTTCTAAGAAACAGTCTTAGCAAGGTCAGACTAGTCTCATTTTGCCTCCTGTTTGTTTATGGTGCCTCAGAGTCTAACATGCTAACTCTTCACTTTCTCCCAATAGGATGATGCAATTTGTGACAAGGTTTAAAGATTAGACAAATGGACATTTGAAATGTAGATAAAGAAAATAACCAATTAAAAAAATATATTAGGCAAATGATCTGGGAGCAACAGTGGTTAAGAGCCCTGGCTGCTTCTCAGAGGACTACAGTTCAGTTTCCAGCACCCACATGAAGGCTCCTATCAGATCCACTTCCAGGAGATCTGATGCCATCCATATCGTGACATCAGTAGGCACCAAGTGCACACATGGTGTACAGGCATACATACAGGCAAAACGCTCATATGCGTTAAATCTTAGAAGAAGGAAAGAGTATGCAAAACTTAAATTTTTAAGGTTTAAAGATCTAGTGAAAAATGTATAAATGGTTTACTTCAAGCTTCCCCATGTTAAAAAGCTGTAAGGTGTTTTCCTGAGGCATGCTGGTTAGATTTAGGAATGAGAGAGGAGTTAATGTGGTAAACCTCACGCTACAAACACCCTAGTCCTAAGTAAGTGTGGGTCTTGTTATTTTTCACATCCTTGTTTAGGATGTCTTTAGAAAAGAGCTTTTCTCTGTAGCTAGTTTTCACTTTATCAGTCTGTTGAAGGGCATGGGCTTCATAGTGAAACCCTGCTTTAAAGTGGGAGGGAGGCAGTGGGAGAGGAACAGGGGGCTAAAAGATGGGGAGCATAAGGAGCACTGGCACCTACTTGGGGACTCACAGCCACCTGTAACTGTAGTTTCAAGGGATTTGTAGGCACCGGAGAAAGAGCAGCACGTACTCTTAAAGCCAAGCTATCTGTTGGAGCCCTGTTGTTTTGTTTTGGTTTTGAGGCAGATCTCATTTAACCAGAGCCCATCGGAAATGCTCCAAGAAATGGCCTTGAGTTTCTGGTGGTTCTACCTCTACCATCAGAGTACTGGAATCACAAGCATAGCATGCACTTCCACTTCCCTGGTGCAGGTTACCCAAGGACTCCATTCGTTCTAGGCATGTATTCTAACAACTCACCTACATCTAAGGCTCACCAGCAAGTCCTTTTTTTTTTTTGTATTTTAATTACATTTATTTACATAGTGGTGGTGGTGGGATTATGCACAAACCATTGTGTGTGTGCGTGTGTGTGTGTGTATGTGTGCATGCACACTCAGGACTGAGCGTCCATGTGTATAAGTCAGAGGACAACCTGCAGAATTCATGTATCCCCTTCTACACCGAGTCTCAAGGATTGAATAAAAGTTGTCAGTCAATGTTCAGTCCCATGGGGTGAGAATAAGACCACTACCACAACTTTTGAGACAAGTTTAAAGCACACTTTATTTACTGGTCAAGACCATGTATACTTGTCAGGCCCATAGCAGCAACCCATCTCCAGAATATGACACTCAATTTTATTAGTCAGGGGCTTATAAGGCAAAACCCACAAGACTACATACATAGGGCTGTCCTTCATCCAATCAGAGACAAGCATACATCCGTGGAATACTTCCTACATTCGTGTAATCCTGCACCATCCAATGCAGTCTGGGCACCCAGCCTGAGTGTGAGCAGCCCCTAGCATTCCAGGAAATTCTCTGTCCTTGACTAAGTTAGGCTTTACAGATTACAGGCATTTTAGTTTAATAAATGTTTTTCTTTTAATTTGTTTGTTTTGTTTTTTCCAAGACAGGTTTTTTTTTTTTTTTTTCTGTAGCCTTGACTGTCCTGGAACATGCTTTGTAGACCAGGCTAGCCTGGAACTCAGATCCACGAGCCTCTGCCTTCTGAGTTGTGCGCTGCCACCACTGGGCTGTTTTAGAGATTGATTAAGCACAGTAATTTAAACTTAAAACATGTCAGCCATCACAGGCTTTGGTTGCAGATCCTCATTTCCTACTTGATCAGGACTAGCTGTATCAGTCCTTGTATGTAGAGGGGCTCTGATGTAACTAAGGGACTTGGCCCTTCCCTGCCTCTCCCCAGTCACTGTTTTAGTAAACTTGAATGAATTACCCTCCTCATCTAGATTTTTTTAGGCCCCCACTATAAAAAATGAAATTCCTATTCTAAGTACTTCCTAAGGCTGCCCTGCAAGCCGCTCTTCTACTTGGTCTATGCTCCCTCCACCACATAGTCCTCAGACCGAAAGACAAGGGCATGCTGCTCTCAATCCTCAAGAGATGAGATACAGCTCGGGGTCCCAGACACCAGGCAGCTGTACCTGCCTCTCCACCGCTCAGCACCAGAGGCAAGACAGACTTCTGGAGGGTTCCATGGGCCTCATAGCAAATGCTGTTCATTCAGTCTTGCTCCTCCACACGTGGAATGCTATTTTCTGCCTCCTGGAAGACAACCCAACGGGGCTGGGGTCTTCATTTTCTCAGGCTTGATATGACTATAGTGGCCCCCAGTGTGACCATGGCTGCTCAATCGTAGGAAATGTGAATATTTGGGTGGCTTCTCCAGGGGAGATGTTGCCAAATGTCTGGTTTGTTCAGTCCTAAAAGGGGACCAAGGACAGAGCAAAGAAACAGTACCTCCTTATAGCCGGAAGGACCTCCTAGACTTGTCAGTGGTTAAATAATGGCACAGAAATGTATTGGTTTTTATTATAGTTTAGGCCTTTAGCTGGGCAGACCTTCAGCTAGCTCAATCTAAATTTATCCGAACCTGCTGGGCGGTGGTGGCGCACGCACTTGGGAGGCAGAGGCAGGTAGATTTTTGAGTTCGAGGCCAGCCTGGTCTACAGAGTGAGTTCCAGGACCAGGGCTACACAGGGAAATCCTGTCTCAAAAAACCAAAAAAAAAAAGAAAAATGTATCTGAACTATTATAGCCCCACGTCCTGCCATATGGCCAGCACTCTACCCTGCCCCCCCACCTCCCACCCCCACTTCTCCCATAGACTGACTCTATGCCAGGAAGTTCTGCCTTCCACTTCCTGCCTAGCTATTGTCTGTCAGCTCTTTATTAAGCAATCAGTGAGGGAGGTGAATGTTTAGAAAATGGAAAACCAGGTGATGGCCATAAGATTAACAATACCAAAATCTGGCAGTACTCAGCTCTCTGCCAGCACAGCAAAGAACAATTGAATATACAGAGACAAGCTTCACACGGTGCACCCCAACACCTCCTGGATCCAGCAGAGTGAGCTGGGGAGCTCCCTGGGGTCACTTACTGGGGCTTAGGGGACTCCAAGGCAGCTCAGTCCCATGCTGTTGTCGACAGCTGCCAGTCCCTTCCCCCAGCAGTGCACACTGTGTGTAGGCTTACGCAGGCCTGGTGCCATACAGGGCTTGTGCACCTTGTACCCGTTATGCTTTGTGAACATTCTGGGCCTCATTTAGCCCAGTCTGGCCTCAAAGTTGCTCTGTCTGTTGTTCAGGATGGCTTTGGTATCTCAAGAGCTAGCATCCTGAAAAACCAAGGAGCCATGCTTCATTCATTCATGGATAGGTTTTATCACACATTGTCACAATGAATGATGTCATTCTTTATTCTCATGTGGTTTTCTCTCACACTTTCCCTTCTGTGACTTCCCACAACCAGTTCCCTTCCCTCATTTAATCCCAACTTCTGATTTCCATTACTTTGTTTGTTTGTTTGTAGGGACAGGGTTTCTCTGAGAAGCCCTGGCTGTCCTGGAACTTGTTCTGTAGACCCAGTTGGCCTTAAACTCAGAAATCCGCCTGCCTCTGCCACCTGAGTGCTAGGATTAAAGGTGTGCACCACCACTGCCTGGCTGCTTTTCCTTTTCTTTATTTAAATATTAATTTTTATTATTTTAAAACTATGTATAGTTGTTTATGTCTGCACATGAGTGCAGGTGTGTGTGTAGGCCACGTGTTCTGATCCCCTGGAGCTGGACTCAGATAGTGTGAGCCACCATGTGGGTGCTAGGGATTGAACGTAAGTCCTCCTGAGGAACAGTGAGTGCTCCTAACCACTGAACCATCTCTCTGGTCTTTTCTTTTCTTTTTCTTTTTCTTTTTGGTTTTTTAAGACAGGGTTTCTCTGTGTAGCTCTGGCTGTCCTGGAACTCACTTTGTAGACCAGGCTGGCCTCGAACTCAGAAATCCACCTGCCTCTGCCTCCCGAGTGCTGGGATTAAAGGCGTGTGCCACCACGCCCGGCTCACTGGCCTTTTCTGTTTTGTTTTAAAGAATTACATTTTTATTATTTTAAGTGTGTGTGTGTGTGTGTGTGTGTTGGAGTGTGTGTCTGTGAGTGCAGTGCAGGTGGCTGGAAAGGCATGTGTTTCCCGCTGCTAGAGTCATAAGCTGTTGTGAGGTTCCCTACGTGGATACTGGGGATGGAAATCATGTTCTTTACTAGAGCAGCAAGTGCTCTTAATTGCTGAGCCATCTTCCCAGCCCCTGAAGCTTGGAGTTTATTTGGGTTTAGAGTTTCATATCTGGTGATTTCTCTTCCTCCACTTTTTTATATTGTTCTAAAGCAATATTTCTCAACCTATGGGTTTCGATCCCTTTGGGTATCAACCCTTTCACAGGGGTCACATATCAGATATTCTGCATGTCAGATATTTACATTACAGTTCATAACAGGACAAAAATTACAGTTTTGAAGTAGCAATGAAATAATGTTATGGTTGGAGGTCACCACAACATGAGGAACTGAGTTAAAGGGTCGCAGCATTAGGAAGGTTGAGAAGCTTCTATGTCCCCATCTGGGAGCGGCTCTGTCTCTCTGTTGATTGGCTGGAGTAAGAATGGGCACACCAGCCCCATCTACCTGCAGACCTGTCCCATAGGAGGGCAGGTGGGCCAGGTTTCAGAGAATGGAAGCTCTGCTGGGGCAGGCTCACAGAGCAGTGGACACTCATTGCCTGTCACGAGGGGGTAGAAAGCCAACAACAAGATATTAGACCCCTCCATCACCCACTGTAGAGACTCACGAGGGCCTCTCATGGAGCTTATAAGAGGAAAGGCTGGCTGGCAGGCCTATATCAGCCAGGCAGTGCTATATCAGCTAGCCAGTGCTGTCCTCTGGGGGACAAAAGGTTTTTGTGCCCCCCTGCCCCCAGCAAGCTTCCCACCGCCCCCCGACAAGGCAGGCCATGTGTTGGGAATAGCCCAGCTGCTCCAGTATCCTTTCTCTGTTTTTCATTTCTTTTGAGTGCTGTTGAAGCAGCCTTGCTGTATGTGACCCTGGCTGGATTTGAACCCCTGTGGATACCCACAGCCTGGCAGCTTTCTTCTTCCTCCTTTTCTTCTTTTGGATACAGCGTATGATGAGCCAAGGCTGGCCTGGGATTTGCTATGTACTGGAGCATGACCTTGAACATCTATCTATCTGGTTCTCCTGTCTCTACCTTGAAAATGCTGTGAGTACAGTGTGTGCTGTGCCTGGTCTAATTTATTGATTTTTAGTCAGGCTATCACTGTGGAGCCCTGGCTGGCCTGGAACCCCCACATTTCCCACATTTTCTCAAACAGAGACCTACCTGCCTCTTTTTCCATAATGCTGGAATTAAAGACAGGTGCCACCACATCGCACCTTTTTTTTTTTTTTGTTTTTCGAGACAGAGTTTCTCTGTGTAGCCCTGGCTGTCCTGGAACTCACTCTGTAGACCAGGCTACCCTCGAACTCAGAAATTTGCCTGCCTCTGCCTCCCAAGTGCTGGGATTAAAGGCGTGCGCCACCACAGCTGTCTCACATCGCACCTTTTGTTTGTGTTTTAGGATATTTAGGTCGTCCTTAAGTTCTCAATCCTGTGCCTATGGCTTTTCCTTTCTGTTGTCATCTAATCTGGGCCTAACAAGCTAACAGATCAATTAACATTGAACCTCAGCCCTTTTTAAATTAAAGTTTTGTCTTTATTCGTCATTATTCCTTCAGCTAGGGTTCTCCTGACCTGTCAGAGAAGGGGTAGGTGGAAGACATTCTCCTTTACTCCCAAGGTCTTGTCAACAGTTGTCTGCAGTAACTACTCAAGCTGTCACTCAGACCTGCGAGAGAAAGATGAGGTCACAGTCTGTCATCAGCTCAATGTAGTGGGCATTGAAGCACTCACTGGGGCCACAGTGAAGGTGTTTTCTCCAGTCCCCAGCAGTGCCTGGGAGGAATGGAGGACAGATGAGCTGACCATCACAAGGAAAGCCCACGTGCCTTTGGCAGCTGTTTCCAATCTCCCTAGATTCCCAACCTGCCCAAGACCCACCTTTCCACCTGAAAGGGGAAACCGAGCAGCCCATGCGTGTGGTGACAGGAGACAGGTGTAGTCATGGGGTTCTCCTTCATTTTCTTCAAGGATGTGTGATAGTTGAGGTCCCTGGCCTCCTCAGGCAGGTAGCTAGCATCTTAAAGACCCCAGAATCTTCCTTATCTCCCTTTTGGAGTTCTGGAGCACAAAAGGATGCTTCTGCAGAGGACTGGTGCTCACTGGGATAAGGGGAGGCACCTCTGGGACATGACAGGACCTCTTCCCACCCCCCCACCCCCGCCTTGAAGATTAGCTGAGGAATTGAGAGCTAATGGAGTGTATTGAGGCACGGTGTGGGCATGGACAGTGGCTGGAGAGAGAGGGGCCTGCATTAGGTCCACATCAGGTAGACGACGCCTAATGTCCTAATGTTTGTAATACAAACTCTTCACAGCTACTGTCAGTCTCCATATATCCGTGTCCTGAGAGTTGCATCTAAATGAAGCTTGTATCCCTGGGTCAAATGAGCATATCCCTGGACCTGACACATCCGCCCAAGTCCTGTGATGTCAACCACTTTTGAAACTGCTTGAAGATGTCTTAGAGAGTCACAGAGGCACAGATGGAGTTAAAATAGCACATGACAGGACCTCTTAACTCCCAGTGTCTTAAGTCTGAGCCTCGTACCCTGGGGCAAAATAGGTGGCTTCCTTGGCATGATCACTGTGGGTTCCTTCTGGGAGAGGACAGGGACAGACTTTGATCACTGGTGCCCAGGCTTGGCACCTCTGCAGCAGGGAGAAGCAAGAGCAACAAGCCAACTACCTGATCAGTGGTGGCACATATGACTGACAGACACCTACTGCAAGATAGGGGCTGTGCAGCCTTCTCTGCTGAGCTGTGCTGTGGTCCTGAGCAGGAGGCAGGACCAGAAGTACTGTTCTACTGAGGGGCTAGGATAGGATGGGGCTCAGAGGGACAGGACAGGGCCAGGAAGGTTCCTGCCCAGCAGGTGTGACAGGGGAAGAAGTAGAGCAGGCAGGCTCACCTCCTTCATGTCTTCATAGAAGAGATAGAGAACAGGGTGAGTTTGTCTCAGCTCCCACCACTCCTTCACGTGCTGGTACCAAGACCCATAGGACACTGGGAGAGGACAGGGTGTGGGCACAGGCTTGTGAGCCACAGCTGTGCCCCTCAGGTCCAAACCCTCCTTACTGCAGACTCACACCCACCTTTCCCATCCATGAAGTTCTCCAAGAAGCTTTCCCAGGTGCCTGGATCAGGGTGCAGCTTGGTCATTTTGTAGAAGTTATAATAGGAGACAACCACATCCTTTGCATTTCGGGCAATGTAGATCACCTGCAGGGGAAGCCATCCCACTCCAGTACCATCATCACACCCCATGTCCCAAGCCAGTCCTGGCTCCACCCCATCATAGAGCCTTTTCTTGACTTGACAGGGAGGGCTGGGATATTGTTGAGTTTTTGCAGCTCTGGCTGTCCTGGAATTTGTTATGTAGATCAGGCTTGCCTTGAACTTACAGAATTCCACCTGTCTCTGTCTCCCTAATGCAGGGATTAAAAGCATGCAATATCACATTTGGCTGTGTTGTGTTTTTATTTTGTTGTTGTTTTGTTTGAGAGTTGGGGAGTAGATCTGGGTGAGCTGAAATTCAATATGTAGACCAGGCTAGCCTCAAAATCGTAAAGGCCTGTCTGCTTCTCCAATACTGATATTAAAGGCATCTGACCCATGTCTGACCCATCCTGTGTTCCTGTCACCCTTCACAGCACACTGAGGGAATTTTCTCCTGTGATGGCAAAGGAGAAACAGGGTGGAAGGCTGGACTGTTGCAACCTTGTGATATGGTACTGTCGACCTGGGGTTTGGTTTTTCCTGGCTCAGGTATCCCTCTTGCTGAAGGCTTCACTCTAGCTGGGCAGCACTCTTGTGCAATGGCTAGTTCATGAGAACTGACCTAAGATGGAGATCGATCCACTCATGACTCATGCTTGGATGGCATTCCTGGGGGGGGGGGTTCTCATTCCTTACTGTTCCCCATGCACTTTCACTGTGATGTCCTGCCTCAGTACAACCAAACACACACACACACACATTGTGGCCTGAAGCCAAGAGTCAACGCACCTGGAGTTCTATTTTATTTGCAGCAAAGACAAGCTACCTATACAAACATCTAGATCAGGTTAGTCCCATGAGGGGCCGCCATATCTGTACTAGAACAAGGCAGGTCTGGGTCTAGCCAGCTCTCTTCCACGTTGTGTGAGCGCCTTTTTCTGTGACTCCCCTTCTCTCAGATCTCTATTCTGAAGCCCACAACACTGACAGGCAGATAGCCTCTCACTACATGAGACAGCAGAGACCTCGGCAGCACAGGACCAAGGGTCTATCCAGGATTGGCTAGCACTGCCCTGGCTTCTCACCTTGACCTTCATCCAGCAAGCTCTGGGAGACCAGAGACACAGGCAAGTGAGTTTTGAGAAACCTTGGTGCTGGAGTGTTTTCCAGAGCTTCAAGACCTTGGTCCTGTCTCCATGTCATTTTTTTTTTTTTTACTATTTCTTCATATACATGAGGGGGTCACCAGGGCTTCTGAGCTCTAGGAAGGGAACCTGGAACCAGATGGGGGCCTAGCGACATTTCTCTAGGTCAGCATCCTGATAGATCATGCCAAGTATCTCACTGACCCGGGTGGTACCTGGAGAGGAGGGAGTGGGAAGTGACCGGGGCTGAGGGCTTGGCTCTGCCTGCCAGGTGCAAACTTCAGACCTGGTTTTGGGACTCTCCTGGTCATCAGGAAAGGCTGGCAAGCTGTGCAGGGCAGCAATCCCCTCTGCAGAGCCTCTGACCACTGGGATGCCCCACCCCAGCTCCATGTTGCAGAAACAGCCAGCCACCTCCATTAGCAGCACACCACTACCATTGGAGGTGCTCTTGGCCTTAAGAGAAAGACCAGGAGGCTTTGGAGGAAGAGCACTCTGCTGGAGCTCACAGAGCCAGCTCATGGTAGCTGCCTGGAAGGCAGGTCTAACTTCAGGGCAGTGATCACCCGTGTGGCTGTACCTATGATCTCAGTATCCCACAGGTATCCAGACCATTAAAGAACTTTTGTTTTTAATCTAACTTTATTATTTTATTTGAGTGTTTTGCCTGCACTGTACTCTGTAAACCATCAGTCTGCCTAGTCCCTCAGAAGCCAGAAGATGCCATTGGGTCCCTTGGGATTGGAGTTGTAGGTGGTTGTGAGATACCATGTGGGTGTTGGGAATTGAACTTGAGTCCTCTGCAAGAGCAGCCATTTAACCTCTGAGCTGGCTTTCCAGCCCCCATCAATGGACTCTTGAGGGTAGAGTCCAGTCGAAAAGTTTGGTAGCTTTCCAAGAGATGCCTGGTGCTTATGTGTGAACACAAGGACCTTTGTGCTCCCAACAGAGGCTCCAGGTCACAGGTGCTACTCTCTGAGCCTTTAATTATTATCCTGTTTGGTTTCAGTTGTCAACTTTACACAGCCCTGCCTTTTCAGAGGGCTCCTCAATCGGGAGACTGTCTCAGCCAGACTTCTTGTTGATTGATGTGAGAAGGCCCAGCCCACTGTGGACACTGCCACCCCTAGGCAGGTGGTTCTGGATTATATAAGTGTTGACTGAATGAAGCACCAGCCAGAGAGATGGAGCCAATAGGCAACCCCCTGAATGGTTTCTGCTCTGGGTTCCCACCCAGGTTGGGAACCACTGATGTTGCAGAAAGGGTACCTGGAAGTGTAATATGGGACAAGCCCCCTCTTTCCCCAAGTTGCTGGTCCCAACATTAATAGCCATGGGAAAGCAACTGAAGACAGTAGTGTTACCTCTGAGAAAGGTAAGGGAGGAAGCGAGGCCTCATGGTCAGGCCAAAGCCTCCACTTCACTCCTTCCTTTCCCTGCCCAGCTCTGAAAAACCATCAGAAGGTACCCTTATCCCAGCCTTTGTATTGTGCTCAAGTAAAAGCTGCCAATTACTGAAGAGAGAAGCAGAAAAGGTGCAGGGGGGAGGGGGGGCACTTAGGATCAAGTCTCCAGCAAGTCTGTCCAGTGTTCCTGTAAGGACAAAGGGAGGGTCAGAGGTAGTCTAGGAAGATGGGGGTAGGGGTGGGGAGCAGAGTCACCTCTCACCTCCTCTAGTTCCAAATCCTCTTCCTCCTCGGTGTCCATGTGGCACTGCCCAACCAGGTTTCCCCAAAGTAATGACTTCTTGCAGCTGCCAAAGGTGCAGTTGGTGGAGATGCCAGAATGAGGATTCAGGGAGCCAGGGCTGGCACATGGGCACCTTCTCCCCAGGC
Source organism: Mus minutoides (assembly GCA_902729485.2). Lineage (NCBI taxonomy): Eukaryota > Metazoa > Chordata > Mammalia > Rodentia > Muridae > Mus > Mus minutoides. The sequence continues at coordinate 4,711,399 of LR749500.1, forward strand.
CTACCCAGGCTGGGAAGAGGGCTAGGACTCACCTAGGACAATGGCCCTCTAGGGGCAGAAGTTGCCCGGGCTCTTCCTGCAAGAACTCCTCTGCCAAGCAGATGATATGGGCCCTTAAGAGACAACCAGGGTGGGGGCAGCACAAGGGGCCCTCTTCATCCTGTCAAACATGGCAGATGAGAAGTAACTTGAGAGCAACACACTGTATGCTGAGGGAAGAAAGTGTGTGTGTGTGTGGGGGGGAAGCAGGAAACACACGAAAGAGCTGTGACTTCAGAAGGAGACCAGGGAAGACCTCACAGGGTGGCTGGTTGTCAGAGGCTCTAACAGCCCCTGGCTGGTACTGATAGAGGAAAGAGCAGAAAGAACATGTGTCAGGGCGGGCAAAGTCCCAATTCTCCACCCCATGTGCCCTTACCTGCAGCATTCCCGCACACAGACTGCATCTGGCCTTGGTACCTAGATCCTGCTGTCGCTCACTGTCAGCTTCACTTACAGCTGGTCGTTTTGGGACCAAGGGCTGGGGTGATAGCGGTCCAAAGGCAATGGGCATGTGTGCTGGTGGCGCTGGACAGAGTTCTTGGCGGAAGTCAGGTCGCAGCCAGCGCAGTGTTAGGGGAAGGCGCACCCACGGAGGAACTCGAAGCATGTGCGCCAGAACGCGCAAGTGGAAGGCAAAGGCAGCCTCGCTGCGCAGGCGCGGCCCCACGTGCGTCAGGCGGCGTGAAGCTTGAGGATGTTGCCAGGCCCATTCAAACTATAGAAAGGGACGACCCAAGACAAGGTCAGGATGGTCCTGGGTAAGGTCCTCTAGATAAACCAGTCTAGCCCGCCCTTATACCTTTCTTACCCGAAGGGCGGCCACAGCAGACGGGAAACCGTGTATGATCAGCACCATGTCCCTTGGAAGGAGAGGGGCACGGCCAGTGAGTCCCCATCCCACTTCAACCCAGACAGAAGCTGAATCCCTCCACCAAGCCCGCGCTCCAGTTCACACTGAGAGCACAACCTCACCGCTTCACACCCGGCCATTAGAACCTGAATCTTTCATGAAGGCGGAAGACCCTGTATCTGCCAATCTCAAGCCCCTCATCCAGTCCCTGATTCCTCTCCTTTGGAAGTTGTACTCTAGCCCCGGCGTTGTTGACCAGGGCCCCTATCTCCTGATCCCTGTCTTTAAAACAAATTTTGCTATTGTATATTAACTGTGCAGAATAATAGGTTGCATTAATATTCTCCTACTTGTGTAATATATTTTGACATTACTTTTTATAATCACCCCCCCACACACACACACACACTTCTCTTTGGTCTTTTTCATTCCAAATAGTTCTCTTCCCACTTTCTTTAAATTCCAAATGAGAGAAAACTTGAGCTATTTGTCTGTTATATTACTTAAAATGATGATGTCCAGTTCCATCCACTTTCTCATAACTGGTATAATTTTACTCATCGTTGTGGCTGAGTCAAACTGCAATGGCTGGAGGGGTCAGTCAGGAGCACTTGCTCTTGCGGAGGACCTGGGCTCAGAACAGTTTGTAACTCCCATTCGAAGGGTTCTTGCGCCCTCTTCTGACCTCTACGAGTACTGCTTAAACTCAGTGCACTTTAAGATGAAGGTTTAGTTAAAACACACACACACACACACTCACTAATCATATAAAAATAAAAAGTTTCTAAAAACCTGCATCTTGTGTATGTCCCATTTTCTTCACCCATTCATCTGTTGATGGCAACTGTGCTGGCTAGTTTTATGTCAACTTGACACAAGAGGGAGCCTCAATAGAGAAAATTCCTCCATAAGATCAGGCCACACACACACACACACACACACACACACATACACCTGATAAACAACTGATGTGGGAGGGCCCAGCCATTGTGAGTGGTGCAGCCCCTGAGTGGGTGGCCCTGGGTCCCATGGCCTCTGCATCAGCTCTTGTTTGAGTTCCTTGTCCTGACTTCCTCCAACGATGGACAGTGAAGTGGAAATATAGAGGAATTTTAATCCAGCAACATGGTAAGGAATCACATCCAAAGACCAAGGTCTATAATGATAGGGCTGGAATGCCAACATGGCCTGGATTACAGTATGATCTGCTGGATCGCAGACACGCCCTTTCATCTCTAACAGTGAAGGTAAGGTGAGTTTGTAGAAGCAGCCATGTTTGAAAATGACATCTAATTAAAGGGCAGATGCTCAACCTGCATGAAAACAACACAGGGAAGAGAAGCTACTTAAGAGCAGAGAGAGGGAGAGGGGTGTATGTGTATGGAAGTTTGGTCAGGGCAGTTTTACAGGGACAGGCTGTAGAGAAAACAAGCTAGACTCAGGTGAAGACAGAATGAACCAGAGAATGAGAAGGAGCCAGAAGATTACAACAGATTGCCAAGGTTCATATGAGGTTAAGCAGAGCAATTCAGTTAGAAGCTGAGAGAAGCCGAATTGAATCAGCCATCTTGGAAGAATAGATTGTACAGAGGCTAGAAGCTTCCAGGGTAGGCCTAGAGATAGTACAGAGAAAGAAACGCTCTGGCTCAGCCCAAGCCATATATTCACACAGCTTGGGTACGACTCTCATCCCTTCATCTGAGGAGATAAAAACACATTCACATGGAAGGGTAAGCCAAATAAACGCTTTCCTCCCCAATAAGCAAGCTTTCGGTCCTGGTGACTCATCATAGCAATAGTAGCCCTAAGGGGGCTGGAGGCTTAGAGATTGAGAGCACTGACTGCTCTTCCAGGGGTTCTGAGTTCAACTCCCAGCCACCACGTGGTGGCCCACAACCATCTGCGATGCATACAATTCCCTCTTCTGGCGTGTCTAAGGCAGCTACACTGTATTCATATACATAAAATGAATAAATATATCTTTAAAATTTTATTTAAAAAAATAGTAAGCCTAAGATAAGGACCTAGATTAATTGCATAGCATAGCTTTTGTATCTGATTTTTTTCTTAAATCCATTTATGTGAATGAATGTTTTCTACGTATATGCAGAGATTAGAAGAGGGCGTCTGATACCCTGGTAGTGGAGTTACAAAGCAGCCCTAAACTTGTGCACTCGTAATCCAATTAAGCATCACAATTTTTTTGTTTGTTTGTTTGTTTTTCGAGACAGGGTTTCTCTGTATAGCCCTGGCTGTCCTGGAACTCACTCTGTAGACCAGGCTGGCCTCGAACTCAGAAATCCGCCTGCCTCTGCCTCCCAAGTGCTGGGATTAAAGGTCTGCGCCACCACGCCCGGCAAGCATCACAAATTTTAATCCAGCCATCGCAGAGTGTTGATATCCATAAGGTGCCACCTCCCTGCTATGCTTGCCCTGGTGGCAGGCCAGGGACTCAGCACCGCCCTAGATTTAAAAAAAAAAAAAAAAAAAAAAAAAAAGCCGGTCCCGCCTCTGTTACTCCCTTGCCCTAGCAGCCCGCCTCCTACCCAGAGCCTTCCGACCAGACACCGGCGCCTTACCAGGGTCCTCGCCCGCTGGTCCGCCATGCTCCACCTTTCTTGCGACCCGCGTTGTGTTGCCGGACCCGACGAGCGGGATTGACAGTGAATCCAACGTAAACGCGGCCCCGATGCCGAGGGTTCTGGCAGTAGAGCAAGTAGACACCGAAAAAGCGCCCGGGTCTTGCTGCATGGTCCATCCGCACTTTCTGGGTTGAAGGTCCAGAGTTGGGGATGTTTCTGGGACCTCGGACCTCGGAAAGGGCTGGGTAGCCAAGACTGCAAAACCTTGGTTTAGGAAAAAGCACTGGAGAATGGTCCTGCAAATTCCTGGAAAACCGTCAGAGAGACTTGCCGCGCCGCCTGCTGGCAGGAGGAGGGTGTGCAGGCGGGACCGCACGACAAACCAGGAGCCGGAAGTGCTGCCTTCGAGGCCGCCCTAGGAAGGGCGGAAGTGAGCGGTGTGAAGGAAGTGGCTACAGTGAGGGCGGAAAGCGAGGTGGCGGGACCCGAGGCGAGGCTCTTTGCACGCTGGGCTGTGGCCCCGCCGGGCTGTGGTTATGGAACTCAGTGCCGATTACCTCCGCGAGAAGCTGCGGCAGGACCTGGAGGCAGAGCATGTGGTGAGTGCGATGCCCGGAGGTCGTGGGCGGTGGGGAAGGACTCCTGGGCGCGTGTTCCATCGTCCGGGTCTTCTGCCCGCTAGGAGGTGGAGGACACGACTCAGAGCCGTTGCGCGACCAGCTTCAGAGTTCTGGTGGTGTCGGCTAAGTTCGAGGGAAAGCCACTGCTCCAGAGACACCGGTGAGTCCCGGGAGCCAGCCTCTCGCCCAGCGAAGCCTCGGGCTCGGGATGGCAGCTCGGGCATCTGCTCGCGATGGGTGGGACCAACTCATTCCCAAAGCCTCGCGACGTGACCCATAGCCCCGAGGGTGCTCCTGCCTTTGTGATTTGATTCCTGTCCTCCTTGAATCCCCACTTCCTGGGGACGTCTTCGTTCTCCTTGGTCACCCTAGCTTCGGAGCCCACCACTCCAGCCGAGGCCGCTCATTTCCCATTCCCTTCTCTCGCTCCAGGCTAGTGAACGAGTGCTTAGCCGAAGAGCTCCCGCACATCCATGCCTTTGAGCAGAAAACTCTGACCCCAGAGCAGTGGACCCGACAGCGGCGTGAACGAGGGGCCCAGGCCTGAACAGCCATTAAATTTTAATCCTGGCCCAGCTGGTTTCAGTGTGCTGTTTAAAGACCCTGAGGCCAAGTCAAGGACGTGGCTTTTCCCTGACTCTCCTCCAGCCATTGTTTTGGCACATTTGGATGGATTTCTTTCCTGAACCCTCTAGGTCCCAACTTAGATAAAAGTTCTGCTCTTAAAGTCTCTGCCAAGGCTGCCTTATAAGCCTTCACTGTCTATCCCTGTGGTCTCTACTGTCACCAAGGTCAGCCCTCAAAAAGCAGGGTGTTCCTGCTCTGCCAGCCCTCAGGACCAGAAACCCTGAGCATTCTCCCACGTTCCCTCACTCCAGGTTCCTGGAGGTAGCAGAGACAAGATACAGAATTTCTGTCAGGTGGTCAGTCTCTTCAGGGTGGATGGGCACGGTGCACACTGATGTGCACACTGATGTCAGTTCAGTCCCTCCACAGCTAGTTCCTCTCCACTGTGCAGCTTTGGTTGTCTTTCAGACAGCGTCCCAATGTTTTCCAGGCAGCTTGTAAATCCATGAGCTCAGGTGATCCTTTGTCTTAGTCTTCCGGCAGCTACGGCGACAGACGTCCAGCACCATGCCCAGTCCTTCCCAGATTGTCAAGGCTTGCCTCTGCCACCCTGTTTCCTCTTGCTTCCATCACAGAGATCGGTCAAGCTGGGGTCACAGTAGCCGGTGTTCGTGCCTTCCCCATCCCTGGCATCATTTCCTGAACATTTTCAGTTCCTCTGGAGAACTAGTGTGATTCAGTCTCCTCAAGAGGACAGGAAAGATCCTGTATCCATCCCCAGAGCACTGACCCCTTCACTCCCCAGTCATGGCCCTCCTCCAGTTTATAGGGAGAAGGGGCTTGCCCAGGATAACATGCCCTGTCAGGGTGAAACACAATAGGCAGGCAGAATGTGCCATTGTCTATACCCAGAAAACTCCATGGCGTGCTGAAGGGGGAAGGGCTGGGATGGGGTTCTGGGTGTTTTCTGCGTTGTATCAATTCAGCCATGGTGCACTATAGAACCACTCTGTGTCACCCCTGCCCTGGAGTCTCCGACCCTCTCTAGAACAGCTCTGTGTCACCCCAGCTCCAGAGTCTCCCACCAATCAGGCACCAAAAGCTGCTCTCATATTGAGAATATTTTTAAAAGCATGCATTCATATAGGTAGTTGACAGTGCTAGCCTAGCATCCATGAAGCCTCAAGTTCGGTCTTCAGTACAGTATACACCAGGCATTGTGAAGCACACCTAGAAAAGGACTCGAAAGGTAGAGGCAGAAGTATCAGGTGTTCAAGACCACCAGGAGCTATGTGAAACAATACACAAAAACAAACACTCCTATACATAGGGTTTAAGAGATCTGTTCCTTCCTGTCTTCCTCAGAGGTCAGGTCCCCTGAAACCCACAGGCACTTCTCTGAGGCAGGAGAATGCTGAGAATGAAGGGGGGTTGGGGGTCTTAGCCAACCACTACCCTGCTTCATGGTTCAGCCCAGGGTCAGACTGTTTCCTTATTTCTGTTTATCTTTATGGGATGTCGTCTGGTTTGTCAAGTTTTTTTCCCTTAGTGTTTGTTTTTTGGTTTTTTTTTTTTGAGACAGGGACTCTATGTAGCCCTGACTGCCCTGGAACTCAGAGATCTGCCTGCCTCTGCTTCCAGAGTACTGAGACTAAAGGCTTTGCGGGTGTTGGGATTAGAACTCTAGTCCTCTGGAACGGCAGCAAGTGCTCTAAATGCTGAGCTGCGTCTCCAACTGTGTGTATGTGTGAGTATATTTGCATACAGGTGTATATACATGCCTGTTACCGTGAGTGGAGGCCAGAAGAGGATGTCAGATGTCTATCTTCTGTCATTTCCTTTTTTTTTTTTCCTTTTGTTTTGTTTTAAAGATTTATTTATTTATTATATGCAAGTACACTATAGCTGTCTTCAGACACTCCAAAAAAGGGCATCAGATCTCGTTATAGATGGTTGTGAGCCACCATATGGTTTCTGGGATTTGAACTCATGACCTTTGGAAGAGCAGTTGGTGCTCTTACCCACTGAGCCATCTCACCAGGTGTGTTCTCTTTCTTTCTTTCTTTCTTTCTTTCTTTCTTTCTTTCTTTCTTCCTTCCTTCCTTCCTTCCTTCCTTCTTTCTTTCTTTCTTTCTTTCTTTCTTTCTTTCTTTCTTTTTTTTGAGACAGGGTTTCTCTGTGTAGCCCTGGCTGTCCTGGAACTCACTCTGTAGACCAGGCTAGCCTCAGACTCAGAAATCTGCCTGCCTCCGTCTCCCAAGTGCTGGAATTAAAGGCGTACGCCACCACTTCTCAGCCTTCTGTCATTTTCTACTTATTCCTTTGAGGCAGGCTCTCTCTCTCTGAACTGGTGTTTGCTTCTTTAGGCTGGAAGCCAACCAGCCCTGCAATCCTGTTTTATCTGCATCAGAGCTGGGTTGCAGGTATTTGCAAGGTTACCCAGCTTGTAACATGGATGCTGGGATCTGAGTTCTAATCCCTATGACTGTAAGGGAAACACTAAATCACTAAGTCATCCCTCCAACCTCCTGTTTGGGCTGTTGTTTATTACAGTTGTTTTTGAAACAGAGTCTCTATTCTAGGCTGGCTTTGAACTTCTGATCCTCCTGCCATCGCCTTCCCAGTGCTGAGATTATAGGTGTAGGGTACCACACTTAGTTTATGTGGGGTAAGGGACCAAACCCAGGGCCTGGTGCATGCTGCCAGCCAGGCCACACCCAAGCCCCATCTGGTTTGCTTTGAGGCAGTATCTCACTTTATAGCCACTCTCAACTGAGTTTCTGGCTTGAACCCCACAGCAATCCTCGGTCTCCCAAGTGTTCAGATTACAGATGTGAGTGGTGTCTGCTCCGAAGTCTTGTTATTTTTGTTCTTTGAGTCTGTAGCTCAAGGAGTGTCAGTATGATTGTATGCAGGCTGTGCTGGAGTTGACCAGGAAATGCTAATTTGGGGTCAGGGCTCGGGGCTTAGCTAGAATGACAGAGAACTTAATGTAGCATATTAACGGCTTTGGTCCAGCACTACCAAAGAAAAACATGAAAAGTTTTGGGGTGACTGGACATTTTGGGAGCACTAAGGGATTTGGATGACTCAGACCTTCCATTCGAGGTGGAGCTAGGGGCCAGAGAACAGTGTCCATCACTGCAGGTATCATACCAGGCAAGGCCCTTTCCTCTGCTATAGTGTGCATTTGGAAGTCACCCACAGCCCAAATGGGGACAGTGCGTTCAGAGAACTGTCAGGGGAAACCTTGGGGCTCGCCAGTTCACCAGAGTCTGAGAGGTACCAGAAAATAAAGCCGTTTTATTATTTTCGTCTTATTCACCGTATGGCCTGAGGGTGGGGTGGGAGCAGAGGGGATGGCTGGCCCCAGATGAGGGCTCTAGGGTTCTACTTGGCCTGAACAGTCTCCTCCAGCCTGTCCAGGCGCTCCTGTAGCTTTTGCACTATGGCGTTCAGATTCCTCACATCCTCTTCCAGCCGCGACACAGTGTCCTAGGAGACCCAGCCCTGTGTCAGGCCCAACTTCTCTGCTGCTTCCTCGGATATCCGCTAACTTTTCCAAGAGCCACAAGGCTCGGGCCCTTCTTTCCCAGCAGATGCTACTCGGATTACTGCATGCCTATAAGCTTGCAACCTGGTTTCTAAGGCCTCCGGGTCACCCACTCCTTGCCCTCGGCTTGGGCATCTCTAACACTGGACTCTTTCCCCACGAGACATTGAGCACATCCATGCAGGCTTTGCCCCAGCTCCCCACCCGCCTTACCGAGCTAGGTGTGCCGCTGGGCTCTGGTGTAGCTCTTCTGCGAGCGCTGTCCAGGCCCCTGTTGACCCTCAGCTCCCTGCTCTTTGGGGGCACGTAGCCATCCTTGAGGGAAATGAGGAGGGGGCCAGCATCCCGACCACCCAGCCATTCCTCAGCTGTGAGGGCAGGGTCGGGTCCTGCAGTGGGCGGATACAGGTCCTCCTGGAACAGGTCAGACTGCGGGCAAGGACAAGGCTAGTCACGAGAGTGTTTATGTTTCTGTCCCACCCTATAAACCCCCATGGTCATTTCCTGGCCCTGGCACCCTGGGAGGAGCATAGGAGTATCACCTTTCTAGGCACTGTCATGGCAATGGGCTCACACTTCCGCTCATGAAGCTTATAGAATCTGTGGAAACAGAAAGATGAGCGGCACTCTTCAGCACGGCTGGCTGGGCGCTGAAGATCCGCTAGGATTAGGGGTCAGTCAATTAGGGGTCAGTCACCTGGCAATCTCACACTTATTCACTTCCAGGCCACGTTTGGGCATGTAGCCCATACCACGCTGAGACTCCTTGGAACTGAACATGGAAAGATAATGCAGGAACGGAGCCTCAGAAGTGATCTCAAAATACCGGATAGAGCTGTCACCCTGTGGGTGTGGGCAAGAGAGTCAGTACCAGAATAGGGCACCCGGCTGTCTGTTCACCAAGCCACCTTCCCACCTCCCTTGCCCCCAGCCCTCCTGCCTGAGTCACCTTGCCACAGAGGTAGACAATGTTGGTATCAGGATCAAAAAAAGGTAGCAGGACTCCGCTGCTTGTGTCCAGCTCCTGCAGGGACAGTGGCTCCTCCAGGTGCTTCTGTAGAGACGGGAGGTGATAAAGCAACAGGCTGGGCCATGTCAAGTCTTCACCGGACAATCAGCAAGCAAGGGCCCTCAGACTAAGCATGGGAACTCCCCATCTCTCAGGAAAACTGAGGCCACAGTCACGTGGTAGGTAGGGCAAGCCTCGAGCCCTGATCCCCAGCAGGCAGGGTCCTGTGTCTCAGCACTCACTGTGTCCCACAGCGCCACCTGCCGCTCACTCATGCGACTGAAACCCGTGGTTAGAATCTTCCCTTCTGACACAAACACAGCGTGCACTGGCCGAGTCCCCTCATGGGGACGGTCCTTTTCCTGAGAGGAAAGAAAGTAGGTCAGCTTCTCACAGTCTCACCAAGGGACCAGACCCCAGGTGGGTGCAGGAGGAGCCAAGGGCCAAGGTTTAGGTTCCACGGCAACTTACAGCCACCACAGTGCCTTTGCGAGGCTCGATGACGCGAACACGCTTGTCACGGCAGGAGGTACAGATGAGAGCACCGTCCCGGCTCCAGTCCACACTGTAGATTGTGTCCGGGTGCACATCCGGGCCCAGCGTCAGCACGGCTGCTCCAGTGCCCACATCCCACACCAGGATCACATTGTCACAACCTGCACGATTGATGGTCCAGCGTTGAACCATGAGCCTTTGCTCCCTGTCAAGTCGCCTGGCCCTCCCCTCCGTCCCTTATGGCACCTGCACTGAGCAGCACATTCTGGGCTGTGGGGTGCCAGGCCACGATGCCAACCCGCTTGGTGTGGCCCTCCAAGGTGACGACAGGCTCCCGCAAAGGCAGCACCAGGCCCCCATCTGGGATCTCCCACACCTGTAGAAAGGGGCAAGTGAGTTTGGGGCTTCAAACACCAGGTTCTTCCTTCAGACTCCTTCAGGCCCACATTCCTAACAGACTTACCATAACTGTGCAGTCCTCAGAGCCACTGGCAATGACATTGTCATTGTGTGGGCACCAGGCGATGTCTAGCACAGGGGCAGTGTGGCCACAGACCAGGGGCACATTCTTGTCTACTCGTCCAGTCTGGAGGGAACAACGGGGTTTCTAATGGAGGCGATTTGACCTCTGAACCCAATCCAACCTCCCACACCCCTGCAGAGGGAGCAGAGCAGTGGGGTCCCTGGGATCACTGGGGTGGGAAGGACTTGGCTTTGTCCTAGTCCCAGGAAGGCTAACACCAAAATGCATGAGACTCTGGCCAAGATCCTGGCCCTCTTTCTCAGTGTCATCTGTGGGTACCATGGACCCAGGGTGAGCATGGGGTCTCCAAGAGGAGAGTGTGAGAAGAGTGCTATAGAATGTGTCCTATAGATTTGGGCCTGGAGGTCTGTCTGATGCCTCTAGACAGCAGCAGAGGTTTGGAAATGGCCTCTTCTGAGAGCTAACTGCTTCCTGTGTAAAGGAGCTGAGCAGGGTGAAGGCCCAGCTTCAACCCGACAACCACTTCCTCTTCTCTTCTGCTTCCATCGGCCCTTTTAAGGTAACAACTTGGGGCCTATCTCCCCTTCCTGTTTCACCCCTTGAGGAGCGCAGGAGTGAACTTCGGCTGAAGAGCAGCAGGCTCAGAGGGGAGGAAAAGGGTTTTGCCTCGTCTCCACCTGTGAGCCAGGGCTTACGCTTGAGTCCCCAAAGTCCCCGCCAGACCTCGGGCCCTCAGTCCTGAGGACACTGGAGCGAGCAGCCTTATCCTGAGCAGAAAAACCCCAAGCCAAGATCTGAGGGACCTGCCCCCCTCGTTTTGTCCCCAGAGAGCTTAAGTAGCAAATGGCCCTGTCCCATTTTACAGGTATCAACACAGAACCCCAGGAATTCTGGGTCACAGTCACCTATTGGGGACTCCACAGTCTCAATGGACAGCAGAGTCCTTCCTCCCCAGGAGCACTGTGGTTCCAGAAGCTCACCTTGCCTAGGGGTAGCACCAGGAAGGCCCCTCCCCCACTGGCCTCACAGATCAGAGCCATGAACTTGGGGTTGACAGCGCAGAAGCCACTGTCCCAAGTGGTTTGTGAGACGCGCACATCCTCATAGCACTGGTCAGCCTTGGCTGGCTGTCCAAACACGTGGCGGAATTTGCTGGAGCGAACCACCTGCCGGCTCATCCTAAAGGACACAGATTGTAAACTTTTCTTTGGGTCAATTCCAGCCGCACGCTGTCATCCCCAGAGCAACCCCTTGACCTGGCCTTGAGGGTTCCAGCATGGCATCTGAGGCACCCTGACCATAACTGACAGTTTGCTTATCTCCCTGCTTACCCTCCCCAGTTTTTCTGTCAAATTCCCAAGCACTTCAAGCCACACCCTCAATCCTGCACCATCAGCCCCTACAACAGCCTGCAAAGGTGTGGCTCCAAGGGTCTGGTTCTTGACTGAGACCCAGTGCCTCCTTCCTAGTGGTCCAGACACCCTGGAGGTGGGTTCCCTCCTATTGAACTCGTCTAGATCCCACAGCCTTCACACCCACACAGAGCTTCCTAAAGGCAGGGCAGGGCTTCTCCCTGGCCTTCCAGCTCAGGGATGGCACACAGAGGGATGCACGCCAGCTTGCCTAGGAAGGGATGCGGTAGCAGGATGGCTTCCCCAGGTTTCTGGCTACAAGAAGCAGCAATGGCTTGGGTCCCAGCATCTCCCCAGACCTCTGCTCCTAACCTCCGCTCAGAAAAAAGCAGATGTTCTTCTGAGCCATCTCTGCTTGCGTTAAGCTACACTCAGGAGAGGCCCACCCTGACTTCCCTGAGGTCCGCTAAGATGGTTACCCACTGTGGCTAGGCAGCCAGCCAGTGAAGCCCAGGGGCTGTCTCTATCCTTGTGTTCCAGAGCTCCATCCTTGTGCCCAGTTCCTCCACCTTCCTGCTCAGTAAAGGAACCTCGGCTGCTCTGTGGAAGGCATCCTGCCCAGAGCCTCTATCCACCTCCCTGGCCTCACCCATCTGCTCTGCCTTAATGGGGAGCCCCTTCGTGCTGGGACTCCAGTCCTCGCACACCAAGGAAGCTCCCAGGTCTATTAAAAAAAAAAAAAAAAAGCAGGTGAAGTGCCTGAGTGAAGTCTCCAAGACAGGAAGGGGACACAAGACCCCAGTGAGCAGTCTGGATTTGGGAGAAGGAAAGCCCAATCCAAGGTAGGGGCGGAAGATGTGCCCCACCCGGCCTCCTCCCCCACCCAGGTACCAAGCCCGGAAACCACGGAAAGGGGAACTTAGTCTTGTTTTGCACTCAACCCCTTCCTGTCTCAAAGCTCAGGGCAGCTACTTGGCTCACCCCACCCTGCACCCCCCATCTTCAGAGGCTCCCTCCCGGGGGGCATAGGTTCTGAGCCCAGCTACGGCCGCTCCCAGGAGCCCACCTCCATCTTGGTCACGATGGTCCTTCGCCCTCACCTTGGAGCACTCCGGGACCTACTTGCCCCTTCGCACTCCCTAGTCCTCGATCCTCCTGGCGGGGCTCACAAGCCGGCTCTCTGTCCCCAGCCTGGTGGCCCTGACAGCTCGCCCGCCCCCACAGTCCCACAGTCCTGCCCCCACACTGGCGCTGGCCCCACAGGTGGCCCATGGCAGCGTTGCCCGGCCCTTGTGGCCAGCCCTCCCCCGGCGCCCAGCCTCACCTGCTGCGGAGAGCTGAGCGTGACCCCTCCCAAGTGGAGGAGGAAGGAGAGAAGGATGGAGGAGCCGCAGGCTGACCGCCGAGGATGCTCTGTCAAGACAATGAATGAGCAGCGGCCGTGCGCCGGCCTCCTCCCGGCGGTAGCGCCCCTTTGGGCGGAGCTCATGGAGGCCCGGCCCTTCTCTCCAGGGCTGCAAGACTGGGACCGCTCCCCATGCTGTCAGCTCCAACCCCCGAACAGATGCTGACGCGAATCAACTCTTCTTTTAATGTCAGAACGCAAAAATATCCCGTTCCTTCATCCCTCCCCCAGCCGCCCGCAGCCTCCTCGAGGTCCTTTCCCTGGCACCGGAGAGAGCTCTAGAAGGGCTGCAACCAGCTTGAGAGCCTTTTCTGCGACAGGAGAGACCTCTCTTGTCGTTGCCCCAGATGGATTTCTGGGAGGCCTTGGGGGGTGTCATTTCTCCTTTTTAGGGGTTCAGGGCTTCAGCGGGGACACTTTTGTCCTCTGCTTCACGGCGTTGAGGCCCGGAAGAAGTAAAATAACTGGGCATTATGGAGCACCTGTTCTGTGCTGGGGCTAAGGAGGCAAGTGAGTAGTGCTCCCTCCTCTAGAGAGCTCTCTGGCCATGGGAAGAGGGAAGAGAGAGTCGGGAGTCCGTCTGCCACAGTTTAAAAGCCACTGAGTACACACAGAAGTCTGATATCACACACAGCTGGGCTATCGTCCATTCCTGTCCCTTAGTGGGTGGCAGGTTGTCACGGTAGCAAGAGCAGGGGAGGAAAGGCCTTTGCTGGAACCACGGTTGTGACTCCTGTGGCTGTCACTCATTTGAGTGACCTTGAGCAGGTTAATTTGATCTCAGCCCCAGTTTCCTGTCTATAACAGTCTTACCTGCCTCAGTATGGAGACGGTCACACCAAGGATAGCTGGATTTGCATCTACGAGGTGGCAGGTGCTAATTAGTGTTGGGTCTTACAGTCAGATATGGTGGCCCATACCTGTAAATCCATTACTACGGAGGCAGAGGCAGAAGGGTCAGTGAAACCAAGGCCAGCCTGGTCCACATGTAAGTTCCAGGCCAGGGCTACATAGTGAGACCCTGTTTCAAAAACCCCAAAGATGTCAGCTCTTTTCCTTATTGCCATTCACCAAAGCTTTGGGCTATCCTGGGAGGAAGAAGAAACAGCAGCCATGGCCCTGGAGAAGGGCAGTGGGCTGAGGTACGGTGTCAGCAAAGCTCAAGGACACAGGTGTGCTGACAGTCATCTGTAGTCAGGAAGCTGAGGCAGGAGGCCATCCTGGGCTACATAACAAGACCCAGTCAGAAGAAACTCATCTTTAAGGTAGAAGTGTTCAAAAGAACAGAAGGGGCCTGGCTCCAGTTGTACTGATTAGCCGTGTGATCTTGGCCAAGAGGCCCCACCTCCATGAACCTCAGTTTCTGTAGGAGGGGAACAAATAAAGAAGTCCTGCCCACCGCATAGCTAACACAAACGAAGGTGTAGCCTGAAATGTTCTGCAGTTACTCAGTACAGGGTTGGATAGTGCCTGAGGCTCTGTGACTGTAGCCAGCGACTCTAGAGTCTCCAGCTAAAGTGTTAACAGTACTGGGGCTGAGAATGGAGCTCAGTTGGCAGAACGCCTGCATAGCATGCATAAAGGCATGGCCTCCAGCATCACATAAGCTAGGTGCCGGGCTAGAGAGACGGCTCAGTGGTTAAGCGCTGTTCTTGCAGAAGGCCAGGATTTATTTCATTCCTAGCACCCACATGGTGGTTTACAACCATCTGTAGGCATACATGTGATGCACATGCATACAGGCATGTAAAACAATCACACTTACTGCCTTAGCTACTGTTCTATTGCTGTGAAGAGACACCATGACCAAGACAAGTCTTATAAAAGAAAGAATTCAACTAGGAGCTTGCTTACGGTTTTAGAGGGTTAGTTAGTCCATGGGGGTGGGGGTGGGGGGAGCCAGAAAGGCATAGTTCTGGAACAGCAGCTGAGAGCTTTATATTCTGATCCACAGTCAGGTGGGGAGGGGGGAGCTGGGGGGAGCTGGTGTGGACTTTTGAGACATCAAAGCCCACTCTCAGTGGCACATTTCCTCCAATGTCTGTATCTATTCCAATAAGACCACACATTAATCCCAAGCAGTCCACCAACTGGGACCCAAGCATCCAAACATATGAGCCTCTGGGGGTCATCATTATTCAAACTACCACAGACATAAAATAAAACTTAAAAATCTAAACAGTGAGGTGGTGGCACACGCCTTTAATCCCAGCACGTGGGAGGTGGAAGCAGGCAGATCTCTGATTGCGAGGCCAGCCTGGTCTGCAGAACTACGAGTTCTCTATGAGTTCCAAGAGCTACGCAGAGAAACTCTGTCTCAGAAAAATAACAGATAAAAATCTAAAAACCAAAACCAGGTAAGATGGTGATTGGCCATAATCTTGGACAATCAAGGTGGGGGGCTCAGAAATTCAAGATCATCCTTAGCTACATTAAGGAGTTCAAGGCTAGTTTGTGGTATATGAGATCCCATCGCAAGCCTTTCCTGCAAACAATAATCGCTAGTGTTTATTGTGCAGCTACTATATACCAGACTGTTCTAGACATTATAGATTTACACGCTCACTGGGTAAGCTGGTTCACACCTGCCATTCCAGTACTCTGGAGGCTGAGGCAGGTCACCAGCCTGGGCTACACAGCAAGACCTTATCTCAAACATAAGCAAACAAAAAGTACTATATTCACTTAATCCTAAAAATCACCTTCCACCCTGAGGGTGGCTACTACTTGGTGGTACTCTCACTTTGGCAGGAAGAATATAGACATACACCACCTTCAGCCCCGGAGGGCCTAGTACTCACACTCAGACAGAGAACTTGGTTCTCTGCCTTTCGTGGGTGGTGAGCCTTACAGGTTAGCAAGAGAAAGCTAGGCAGTCACACGCCTAGGCACGGTCTGCAGCATGGGAAGGTGAAGATAGCATGAAGACAGGAAGCTGTTATAGAGGACAGACACAGAAACCAGTGGGAGGGAGTTCTCCAAAGCAGATGTCGACAGAACAAGAGAATGAGTGGTAGCTCAGTGACAGGTGGGCCCAGCTTCTCACTCTGTGTGTGTGTGTGTGTGTGTGTGTGTGTGTGTGTGTGTGTGTTGGAGAACATGCCAGGCAAGCATTCTGCCACTCGGCTATCCCCTGAGTTCTCATCTGTGACATCACCTTGGTTTTCTTTTAGGGATGTAGCACTCCATCAGAACATCTGGGATTCATCTTGTGGCCATGCTTCTCTGTCTAGTGACCACCCCCCCCCCTTCCCTGTCTTAGCTGTGGGAAGATCACTGATTTGATCTGTGCTGTGAAAAAGAGTCACATCTTGGAGCCGTGTGAGGTGGGGAAAGCCCTCTTTGCACGGCATATGAAAACACAACCCTAAGAGAGAGCATCTTGTCACCGTGTAGGAAAAAACTACTCAGAATAGCCCACATAGAGAACTGGAGGGGTAAGATACAAAGACAGATTCTGTGCAACATTGGAGCGTCCGGATCAAGGCGGGCCAGAATCATTCAACCTTCCTGTATAGTGAAATAAAGTTAGAACGTTCCCACACACACATCTAAACTAGTAAGTCTGAGTTCCAACCGGTCTACCTTCCCTGGAGGGAGACATAATCAGAGACTCATGAAGCCAAATATGCACAGTAAAGACAGACAGAAATATGGGAAGTCCTAAGTCCTGCAGGAGGTTCTAAAAGCTTTCTCTATCTGTCTGCCTCTAAAGAGGTTGTGGGACATGACAGAGATCAACGATATGGAGAGTCCTCCCTGCTGTTTCCTGTGGCTCCTCACCAAGTGACGTTGACTTGTCTACAAAGTACACACTTGCTAGTTTTGTGGAGTAGGAAGACAAACGCAGGGCATGAAACGTCTATGTGGCTCTGGTGTCATCTCTCCTTCATGTGAAGCAAACCTGCCTGACAACAGAAGCAACTGAGAGGACAGCAGAGGCACAGAAGAGAACAAGACACACCTGAGGACTATATTCCAGACCTACCCCGAGGCTGAGCTATCTGTGAAGGGGGCAGGCTATCCTTCAAGTCAAGACATTCCACTTATGTGAAACATCAAATTACCTGCCTCAGTTACCATTCTATTGCTGTGATAAGACACCACAGCCAAGGCAACTCACAAAAGAAAGCATTTAACTGGGCTTACGGATTCAGAGGGTCAGAGTCCATAGTGGCAAAACACAGGCACGGCAGCAGAAACAACCCACATCTTTGTACCCAGCTACAAAGCCAAGAAAGAGGGCACTGGGAAGTGCAGGAGGGCCTTGAAATCTCAAAAGCTATCCCTAGTGACACACCTCCTAATCCTTCCCAAACAGATTCATCAATTGGGAACCAAGAATTCAAAAATATGAGTCTATGGGGTTCATTCTCATCCAAACCACCATAGGGAGTTAGGATAGCTAATTAAAATTGAAGTAATAAAACCTGTGTTCTGGGCAGGAGAGATGACTCAGTGGTTAAGAGCACTTTCAGCTTTTGCAGAGGACCCAGGTTTAATTCTCAGTATCCACATGGTTTCTCACAACTGTCTTTAACTCCAATTCCAAGCCAGGCTCAGTGGAGCACTCCTTTATTCCCCACACTTGAGAGACAAATGCAGGCAGATCTCTGTGAATTTGAGGCCAGCCTGGTATGCATAGTGTGTTCCAGGACAGCCAGGTCTACGTAAAGAAATCTAAACAAAGCAAAACAAAACCGAGGAGGAAACTTCAGTTCCAGAGGATGCAACTCTGTCTTCTGGCCTCCATGGACACTGCACACACGTAGCTCACAGACATATGTGCAGGCAAAACACCCACGTGAATAAAATAAAAATAAATAAAATTATAAAAAGAGCCCGTCTTTGCTTCAGCCAGGGTTACCAAGGAAATGCGAGACTATCTCGCAAACTGCTACCATTGACACAACCCTTCTTTGTGAATTTATTGTTACTCAATAAATTCTGACATTGTGGGAAGATACAGACCTCTTCCCCCACCCCTCTCCCTCTTTTTCTTTTTGTGACAGTACCTTACCATATAACTGTTTGTACTGGAACTCATTATGTAGACCAGGCTGGCCTCAAACTTACAGAGATCTGCCTATCTGCCTCTGCCTCCCAAGTAAAGGTATACACCACCATGCCCAGCCTATCTATGTTCCTGTGCTCATTCCAAACAATTTTTTAAAAAATATGCCTGTGAGATGGCTCAGTGGGCAAAGACACTTGGCTGCCTACCTGACCATCTTAGTGTGTTCCCTGGAACCCACATGGTAGAAAGATAGAACAGGTTACTAAAAAGTCTCCTCTAACCTCTCTACACATAAGAAACATGTTAGCCAAAAAGAAAGAAAGAAAGAAAGAAAGAAAGAAAGAAAGAAAGAAAGAAAGAAAGAAAGAAAGAAAGATGGTAGCCAGTCTTTTGTGACAGGATGGGTTCTTTCTTCCACCCTTCTCCATCCTTTTTCTTCAACTTTTTCAACCCCCAAACACAGATAAGAGAGAAAGTTAGAGAGGGAAGGAAAGGGATCCCAAAATAAAGTCAGAGGTCAGAAAGGGGGGATGTTAGACGACTTCCTGCTGATTAGGGATGTTGTGTTCTATAAGTCAAGGTCGGTCTTTGCTATCAGGATATATAATTATTTGCTTCTCCTCCTCCTCCTCCTCTTCCTCCTTTGTGCACGTCTACTTAACAAGCTATGACCAACAACAATCAACAACCAACAACCCACCCTGCCTCTTAGGACTCTAGCATGTACATACCCTCTGAGAAGCCCCCAGAATTCCAAATGTCACACAGTCGCAGAAACTATCTGCAGCTGGCAAAACCATGCCTCTCCTAGAGCACGAGGCAAATCATAGTCAGCTGCTGTGAAGCAGTCCCGTATTCCCACACCTGGGATTAATCAAAAACATATTCTTATATTTCTGTGTTTTTAAAAGAAACTAATATTCCAAAATTCTCACTAGAAAACATGTATTTTTCTCTGGGTCATGGGACAAAACTCAGGGCTTGTGCATGCTGGACAGGTGTTCCCCTGAGCCATACCTCCAGCCCCTCCAGTGTCTTCCTTCACTTGATACCATATGCCAAGCCTTCTAGCCTTTCTTGTGGTACACCAGCACCCCACACTATTTCACACATACCTGTAGCCTCAATTACCACCTGCAGTGCCAATCTTCAGCCTGTGTCTATGACTCAAACCCCCTGCCCCTGGCCCTGAACCCGCGGCCCTGGCCCTGGCCCTGCCCCTGGCCTGCCCCTGGCCCTGGCCCTGGCCCTGGCCCTGGCCCTGCCCCTGCCCCTGGCCCTGCCGCTGCCCCTGGCCCTGGCCCTGCCCCTGGCCCTGGCCCTGGCCCTGGCCCTGGCCCTGGCCCTGGCCTTGGCCCTGGCCCTGGCCCTGCCCCTGGCCCTGGCCCTGCCCCTGGCCCTGGCCCTGCCCCTGCCCCTGGCCCTGGTCCTGGCCCTGGCCCTGGCCCTGCCCCTGGCCCTGGCCCTGGCCCTGCCCCTGGCCCTGGCTTCTGCCTTGGATGTCCTAGTAGCACCTCTGGGTGCTGCCATCTTGAGGAGAAGGAATTCTTTTTTTCTTTTTGGTTTTTNGCCTCCCGAGTGCTGGGATTAAAGGCGTGCGCCACCACGCCCGGCGTTTTTAGCCTTCATAAGGTTAGCTTGGCGTCCACCAACTTGACGTTACTGGCTCATCACCATTGGATGCAAACACACATGCTGGGCTTGACACATAAGGTCTTAGCAGCTTTGTGAATTCACCATGGTTGAGGGTCTTTTTTAAATTCTGTGAAGCAATATTGATGTCTATTACACCTCCAGCAGCAGAGCCTGCCTCAGTCACTGCGCTGGGATGAGCTGGGATAGGTGAAGCCACATCCTCGGTGCCACCAAGTTTCTGCCTCCTCCACTCTGCCATGTCAGGGGAAAAGTGAAAATAAAAGAAATCTTGGAGGAAAAAAATCTTTGCGGTTCTAGTAAAGTCCATCTTACCTATTTTTTCCTTCTGCTGGGGGACATGTGGGAGAAGCCACAGTCAATCCCAAGGCAGTAAAGACTCGGCCCTAGGGTTACTTCAGAGTTTTACTGCATTAGCTTTTACATGGGGAATTTTATCTGCATAGTTGGTTTTTGTATATGGCATAAAGTCACAACTCCAAATTTACTGTTTAATGCATGTGTATGTGTTCATGAATATTCTAACACTATCTATTCAAAGGCTGTTCTGTTCCCCATTGCTTTATCTTGGCATCCTTGTCCAAAATCTATTGACTGATTAGGACTGTGGGTTTCTTCCTGAACACTCTTTTCTAGCCCACCAATCTGTGGAGGTATTCTTTTTACTTTGTTTTGTTTTTGAGTCAAGTTCTTAGTAATCTGGGTGGCATGGAACTCGCCGTGTCAGCCAAGCCCTGAACTCACAGACACCCACTTACCCTCTGCTCCTGGGGGCTGGGATCCAAGGTGTGTATGACCAAGCCTAGCTTGTGGGTCCATTCTTAAGCCAGTGCCACCAGGTCTTGGTCTCTGTGGCTTGGTAGTACATTTTAAAGATGAGGAGAGTGAGTCTGTCAACTTTATTCTTTTTCAAGATGTCTTTGATGGTCTGGAATGTGGCAGCTTACATCTGTAATCCCAGAACTCAGGAAGCAGAGGACAAGAGACCAAAGGTTTAGAGGCCAGCTTGGGCTACAGAGGAAAGCCATATCTCAAAAAAAGGGAGGAAATGGGACTAGAGAGATGGTTCAGTGGTTAAGAGCACTGGCCACTCTTCCAGAGGATCTAGGTTTGTTTCCAAACCCTTACCTGGTAATTCATAACTACCTGGAACCTGAGTTCCAGAGAATATGATACCCTGTCTTTTTTTTTAAGATTTATTTATTATTGTATGTAAGTACACTGTAGCTGTCTTAGACACACCAGAAGAGGGTGTCAGATCTCATTACAGATGGCTGTGAGCCACCATGTGGTTGCTGGGAATTGAACTCAAGACCTTCGGAAGAGCAGTCAGTACTCTTACCCACTGAGCCATCTCACCAGCCTCACCCTGTCTTTTAGAGCACTAGGCACACTGTTGGTGCACGTACATGCAGGCAGGCACTCATACACTCATACACAGGTACTTTTTTAAAGAGAGTCTCAGGGTCCTAAAGGCGGCGGCAATGCAGTAGCGGTCAGACAGTCTACGTGAAAACCATGGGGAAATCATGGAAGCCCTGGAAAAGTTAAAATCTGGGATGAGATTCAGTGAAATGGCCACACAATATAGTGAAGATTAAAGCCAGACAAGGGGGTGACTCAGGTAATGGCAGAGGATCCATGGTGGGGCCATTTCAGGAAGCAGCGTTTGCCTTGCCTGTAAGTGGGATGGGATGGATAAGCCAGTGTTTACAGACCCACCAGTTAACACAAAATTTGGATATCATATTATTATGGTTGAAGGGATAAAATAAAATCACATGAATGACTGAAAAAAATAGGAATTGAGTAAAATTAAAGTTCCCAAGACCTTCCTGGGAACTGACATCCTACTTGGCAGAAAGAGACAAGTACATGGGTAACTGACATCCCGGTTGGCAAGTTGAGACATAAATGTTAGACAAGGCAGGTCCCCTGCCTCAGTTGCATACCCGAACCAATGGAAGCAGGATAATACGTGTACAACAAAGACATGTTCCTAAGGAAATCTCCTATCCCTAAATCCTGATTGGTGGAGTAACTTGGCACAGATGTTTGTGGAGTTTAGGCTTAAAAGCCCTGTAGGATCTGACTGGGTGTCACAGTTCAGCTCCAGAGTCTGGACTATGGCCTGATTGATCAGTCCTGGAGTATATATATATGCTCAATGAACTAACCCTGACTGACTGAGCTCACCAGTGTTCATGTGGTTTATGAGGCGACTCCTGGACCCCAACATTAGCTACTTACAGTCGCTGTGATGAAGCACCATGAGCAAAAGCAACTTAAAAAGGAAGAATTTGGTTTTGGTTATGGTTCCAGAGGGATTAGATTTCATTGTGGCGGGAGGCAAACAGCAGGCATGGTGTGATGCACTTCTTCAAGCAAGACTCCATCTCCCCTCCACAAACTCCCAAATAGCATCGCCAACTGGGGGACCAAGTGTTCAAATAGTGGAGACTATAGGGGCATCCTCATTCAAATGACCACTCTGGGACAGGGATTTTATTTTAGTCCCTAGAAGGGATGGGAAGGTTTTTTGTTTGTTTGTTTTTTTGTTTTTTTTAGTGGGTTCAACCATCATAGAGAGTTTCAGGACAACTTAAAATAAATCAAATCAAAAGAAAGAAAGAAAGAAAGAAAGAAAGAAAGAAAGAAAGAAAGAAAGAAAGAAAGAAAGAGAGAGAAAGGTTTAAAATGTGTGTGTAAGCCAGGCAGTATTGGAACATGCATTTAATCCCAGCACTCAGGAGGCAAAGGTAGCAAACACCTAAGTCCGAGGCCAGCCTGGTCTACAGAGTGAGTTCCAGGGCAGCCAGGGCTGCACAGAGAAATCCTGCCTCAAAAAATTAAAACAAATAAAAATAAAAATAAAAATGTGTGTGCATACCCTCTGGAGGGAGAGAGAGAGAGAGAGAGAGAGAGAGAGAGAGAGAGAGAGAGAGAAGTTTTAAACTAGGGCTTAACTGCAAACACAGTATTGTACGCAAATCTCCAGAATGTTTTATCTTGCTTAATTGAAATGGTATATCCCCTGAACAGCAGCTCCTCGAACCCCTGGAAAGTAACAGAACATTCTGGTTTTTGTTTCTGAGTGTAACGATTTTGATGCCTCACAATAGATCCCACAGTTTGTACCCTGTATCTGACTTACTTCACTAAACACAATGTTTTCTTTCTTTTTTAAAAGATTTTTATTGTTTGTGAATTTTACATCATGTACCCCAATCCCACTCAATTCCCCTTCCCCCCAACAGAGAAAAAATATCCCTGTGGAAGCTGTATTATGTTACAGTGTATCCCACAGCATATGTATTATGTTACAGTATATCTCACAGCATATGTATTATGTTACAGTGTATCCCACAGCACACCCTTTTGTCCACACTTCTTTGCTTGTAAATATTCTTTGGGATAACTCATTGGTCTGATATGAGGCCTTTGGCTTTTGCTACTCTAGCAAAACTGCATCTTCACTGGGACTCCTCTTGGACATCCTGTCATTGCCCTGTGTCATGGAGATCGTGGAGTTTTGGATCTGTAGGATCGGCCCCTTCATGCAGCAGTTCAATGGGGTAGATGTTGGGCTGAGCCAGTTCAAAATCCTGAATGTAGGCCTGAGAGGTATCTGAGCTGGCCAGCCCACCCACTTTCCCCCTGTCACACCCTTATGGCAGGCTCACCAGCAACAGTCCCCCACCAACGCCTTACCCCCCACCCCACTCCCCGGCCCAGCCAGGGCCAGCTCTACCCTGCTGCCCAGGTGAGGTGCAGGGACTGCTCTCACAGGTGTTGCAACCAGTGAGAGACATGGCCAGGTTTCCCATTCTCATGACCCCTGGGCCAGGCGCCATAAATGATGANAGAGAGTTTATGTATGTGTGCACATGCATGTGTGCATGTGTGCAGGACATCTGTGATAGGGGCCACATGGGTGCCAGTCCTGACCTTCCATCTTGTTTGTGGCAGGGTCTCTCTTGTTCACCACCATGTATACCATGCTATCTGGCTCAACGCGTGTCTAGCAACTCCCCTGTCGATACCTCCCCATCTTCCTGTAAGGCGTGCTGGGATTATAGGCTCACCACACTGTGTCCAGTTTTACGTGGACTCAGGGATCTGAACCCAAGTTGTCAGTTCCAACTGGGCAGGCAGGTAACCAGCTAGGCCATCTCTCTAACCCCACACTTTCTTTATTCGTCCATCAATAGGTATTTAGGCTGTTTCCATCTTTGGGCAATTATAAATAGTACTGTTTGAGAGTCTGA
Source organism: Mus minutoides (assembly GCA_902729485.2). NCBI lineage: Eukaryota > Metazoa > Chordata > Mammalia > Rodentia > Muridae > Mus > Mus minutoides. The sequence continues at coordinate 4,735,296 of LR749500.1, forward strand.
TCTCAGTTCTTCTGGACTCTTTGAAGCAAACGTGGTTCTATATTTACCTTTTGGAGCAACCACTACACTGCTCTCCAGAGCAGCTACACCTCTTTACTTTTTTTTTTTTAATTTTAGTGAGTCTTCAAAATGGCTCAAAGCATAACAGTGCTTGTCACTAAGCCAGATGACCCAAGTTTGATCCCTGGATTCTACATGGAAGGAGAATATGTACCCTCACAAGTTGTCTTCTGACCCCCCACACACACTGAATAAATGTCTCTGTTTGTGCATGTTCATGCATGAATAGACACACTGTGGCTCATATGTAGGGGACAGAGGTCCCTACCTTTAATCTTATCTATGACAGGGTCTCTCTGCCATTGCCTGCTGCCCTGGGTATCACATTAGCTGGCCTGTGCTCAGGAGAATTCTGCTGTCTCCACCTCAGTCTTGCTGTAGGAGCTCTGGACTTGTGGAGAATCACTACTGTACTCATGTTTACTCAGGCTCCTCTTTCCTGAACAGCACATGTATTAGTCACTGACTCTTCTATCAAGCCTGCAACTATACCCTTGACATGCTCACCAACAAACAGTACAGGAATTGAAAAAAAAATCATGACATTTGTTTAGTGTCCATGGTGGACACTATGCACACTGGTAGACATAAAAGGACAACGACAACACCTTTCGAGGGTCAGTACCTCCCCCCTTCACCAATGTGGACTATTTGGATTGAACTTGTGTGCTCAGGGTTAGCGCCAGGCATACCCACCTCCTGAGCTATCTCAGTGGCCCTAAGGTTTATATTTCTCTACACTTTTTTGTTACTGTTGTTTTTCTTTTTTCTTTTTTTTTTAAGATTTATTTTTTATTTATTATATGTAAGTACACTGTAGCTGTCTTCAGACACTCCAGAAGAGGGTGCCAGATCTCGTTACGGATGGTTGTGAGCCACCATGTGGATGCTGGGATTTGAACTTATCACCTTCGGAAGAGCAGTCGGGTGCTCTTACCCGCTGAGCCATCTCACCAGCCCTACTGTTGTTTTTCGAGACAGGGTTTCTCTATGTAGCCCTGGCTGTCCTGGAACTGCTCTGTAAGCCAGGCTGACCTTGAACTCACAGCTCCGCCTGCCTCTGCCTCCAGAGTGCTGGGATTAAAGGCGTGCACACCACCATTTCTTTATGCTCTCGCCAACACTTAGGTTTTCTGATTCTCCCAATCTGTGCTTATCATAGTCGTCCTAACGGTGGTGAGGTGGAATCTCACTGTGGTTTTCAGTTCTTCTCTGTAATAATTAATCTTCAGTGAACCCCTTAGGATGTTCTGTGAATGAAGTCATTTGCAAGCATATTTTAATTCCCCTTTTCCTTTCTGTGGGGTCTCATGCCTGCAAGATAAGTGGTCTACCATACGAGCTGTAAACTGTCAAGCTCTGTCTCTTAACGCTTGAGTACCTCTTACGTCATTTTCTTCCTCGCTTTTCAGGCATAGAATTTATTTTCAAACTTCAGCTATCTGTAAAGAATATTTTCCAGGGAATATAACCCGTGATACAATGTGTCCTCCCTCCTTCTCCCATGGGCACCCCTAGACATCCTCTCCCACTCTCATGTCCTCTGTTGTTCCTGTCACATACTGCACCCAGTTCACACAGCCTTCTGGAGTGTTGACTGAGTTTGTTGGCTTGATCTCGTGCAGGTGACAATAGCTGCTGTGAGGGCAGTGACTGTGTCACATCCGGAAGACAACATCCCACAGCACTCCTCCCCACCCTCCCACTCTTATATTCTTCCTGCTCCTTCTTTCAGGCTGTTCTTTGAGTCCCACCTAGGGCTAAGTCAACAGTGATTTACTCTCAGCACTTGGATTATAAGTGGGCACATTAACTGTTGCCCACTATAGGAAGAAGCTTACCAAGGCCGAGAACAGCATGAATCTATTACTATAATCATATCCATTCACCCAAACAACAGTAGTAAGTCCTTCCCCACCCCATCATGAGCCTATGAACTACATGGGCTTTGGGCCAGGTATACAGTCAGGTAAGAAATGCCTTCTGTGCCAGGAGAGATGGTTCAGTGGCTAAGAGGACCCAGGTTTAGTTTCCAGCACCCGTGTAGTGGTGCTAGTTTTGAACTCCCTTTCCAGAGGATCTGATTTCCTCTTCTGACTTCTAGAGGCACTTCATGCATATGACACACATAAATACATGCCAGACAAAACACCCATACACTTAAAAAGAATTCCCTTCTGTGAGGTAGGCTTCAAATCCAATCAGAAAGAAGTTGGTTGCCCCCTAATGTTCATGCTGCTATAGCAGCAGGAGGCTGACATATCTTGTCTGGCAGGTCAGCATTGTAACACACAAGAGTGACCCCTGGGGAAACCCAGGGATGACTTTTCTCCTCTAGTATCCTGCTCTCTCTTAACAACCTTTTATTCTCAAGCTTAGACAGGGTTAAATCTTGAATCCTATCAACAAAAGCAACCTCTTCATTGAGATCGAGGCTGGAGGTTCAAACCCAGTAAAGATATCTCTCTCTCTCTCTCTCTCTCTCTCCCTCTCTCGATTTATTTGTTTATTTTATTTATGTTTGTTTATTTATTTGTTTATTTTATGTATATGAGTACACTGTAGCTGTTGTGAGCCTTCATGTGCTAGGAATTGAATTTAGGAGCCCTGCTCACTCCATCCCAAAGATTTATTTATTATTATAAATAAGTACACTGGAGCTGTCTTCAGACACACCAGAAGAAGGTGTCAGATCTCATTATGGATGCCTGTAAGTCACCATGTGGTTGCTGGGATTTGAACTCTGGACCTTCAGAAGAGCAGTCAATGCTCTTAACTGCTGAGCCATCTCTCCAGCCCAAGATTTATCTCTAAAAAAAGGGGGGGGGGTGACTGTTACATAGAGAAACCCTGTCTCAAAAAAAATTAAATTAAATAAACAGATAGATAAACAGACAGGCAGACATTTTCTTAAATCCTGAAAACAGTGTGGTGGCACATGCCTTTAATCCTAGCACTTGAGAGATAGAGGCAGCTGGATCTCTTTGAGTTCAAGGGCAGTCTGGTCTTTATAGGAGTTCCAGAGAAGCCAGGGCTACATAGTGAGACCTTGACTCAATAAACAAATATATAATTGAGGGGTTGAGGGGCCAGAGAGATGACTCGCTGGTTAAGAGCAACTGCTGGTCTTGCAAGGACCAGAGGTTAGCTCCCAGTACCATGTTGGGTGGCTCACAACTTCAGGGACTCTTACACCCCCTGCTGGCCTCAGTGGGCACATACACACACACACACACACACACACACACACACACACACACACACACATATATCACACATGCATAATAACACAATAGATATTTTTAAAGGAGTAAGAAAATATACCCATCTAAATATACCCATCTGCCAAAGTGTTTTATAAAAACCTTGCATTCTCCAATGTTGGCAGAAAAACAATTCCCTAAGTTTTTTATGGATTCCAGTCCATAGCAGAACAGAGCTGTGGGTTGGATCCCCAGAACCACAAAGACCGCAACTTCTGGTGGTGTATGCCACCTTAAAAATGCACAGCCTGAAAGGAAATCCAACCATCCCTTATTTTAAAACAAAACAAACTCTCTTTTTTTCTTTGTCCAACTTCTACAGGTTATTGGAGGAAAAGAGTCAAAGCCTAAATAAAACTGTAAAACATTCAGGGGGCTGCAGGATGAGTCAGCAAGTGAGGGCTGCAAACCAGGAGATCCGTGGTTTGATTCCTGGAACCCGTATAAGGGGGAGGAGGGAACCAACTCCACACAGTTATCTTCTGACACTCTCACCTAGCATGCATACATGCATGAATCATGTACACACGTGATACATGTACACATACATCATGCACACACATGCATCATCTACACACATGCATCATATATATATATATATATATATATATATATATATATATATATATGTATCATGTACACATACATGTATCGTGTACATACATGCATCATGTACACATACATCATGCACATACACGTACCATGTACATACATATATCATGTACACATACAATTATAAACAAATAAAAATTGTCAAAGGAAACTACTTTGAGAATGGCAGGCCAGCTGCTTCTGCATCTGTGAAGATTCACCCAGGCCCCTCTACTACAGTCAGCAAGAGCATCTTCAATTTGGGGGCCAGAATTCTAGAAACTTGCAAAACCCTCTCAATTTTCTCCAAGGGAGGGGCCTGAGGACTTCTCAAAAGACAGCCATGGCCTGTCTAAGAGTACCCACCAGGAACTTTGTAATCTATAAATCTAACCTATGATGTAACAGTAAGTAGGACAGGCATCTAAATATTATTTTAAAATTTATTTATGTATTTTATATCTGAGTGTTCTACCTGCACATGCACCTGCACTCCAGAAGATGATCAGATCCCATTATAGATGGTTGTGAGCTATCATGTGGGTCCTGGGAATTGAATTCAGGACCTCTTAAAGAGCAGCCAGTGCTCTTAATCACTGAGCCATCTCTTCAGCCCAAGGCATCTATTGTCTGACCAAAAAGGTCCAAATCTCCCCTTTAATCCAAAGGTAGAGAGGACCACATATTTGACCTCTTCAGAGGTGCATTTCCCAATTTTATTGACAATAGGACTTTTTTTCTCATATAATACATCCTGATTATGGTTTCCCCTCCTTCTACTACTGCCAATTCTCCTCCCCTCCCATCCAGATCTACCTCCTTTCTGTCTCCCTTTAGAAAACAAACAGGAGCCTGGCATGGTGGTACATGCCTTTAATCCCAGCACTCGGGAGGCAGAGGCAGGCGGATTTCTGAGTTCAAGGCCAGCCTGGTCTTCAGAGTGAGTTCCAGGGCAGCTAGGGCTATACAGAGAAACCCTGTCTCAAAAAACCAAGAAAAGAAAAGAAAAGAAAAGAAAAGAAAAAAGAGAAAACAAACAGGGTTGTTTTGTGGTGGAGGCAGATGTAGGAGAGTTCCAAGCCAGCTTAGTCTACAGATAAGTTCCAGGACAACCAGAACTACACAGAGAAACCCTGACTTGAAAAAAAACAAAAGAAGGGGCTGGTGAGATGGCTCAGCGGGTAAGAGCACCCGACTGCTCTTCCGAAGGTGATAAGTTCAAATCCCAGCATCCACATGGTGGCTCACAACCATCCGTAACAAGATCTGGCGCCCTCTTCTGGAGTGTCTGAAGACAGCTACAGTGTACTTACATATAATAAATAAAATAAATCTTTAAAAAAAAGAGAAAACAAAAGAAAAAAACAAAACAAATAGGCTTTTAAGGGATAATAATATAATATATAATTAACACAATATAATATAGTATAATATATAATCAACACAATATAATGTAGCATAATAATATAATAAGATAAAACAAAAACTAATACATCAGAATAGGACAAAGCAAGCAGGAGGAAAGGCACCCACGAGAAGACACAGGACACAGACATCGGTGCAGGCCCACTTCTTAGCACACAGGAATCCCATAAAAACACTAAGCTAGAATCCACAGTATATACACAAAGGAACTGTAGGATAAGAAGAGAGAGGAAAAATATAAACAAAATTAAATTTAAAGCCGGGCGTGGTGACGCACGCCTTTAATCCCAGCACTTGGGAGGCAGAGGCAGGTGGATTTCTGAGTTTGAGGCCAGCCTGGTCCACAAAGTGAGTTCCAGGACAGCCAGAGCTATACAGAAAAACCCTGTCTCGAAAAACAAAACAAAACAAAACAAAAAAAATTAAATTTAAAAATAAGATAAGGAAAAACAAAAAAAAAAGGAAAAGCCCTCACTCTTATGAGACTAGGACATGCAAAGGTGCCCAGAGTTCGGTTTCTGAGGCCAGCTTCTGCTGGGCATGGGGCTTGACCTTAGGAGTGGTTTTTTACAATAGGTTTTCCTTGGAGGAAACTATATTTTCATTTGCAAGTGGTTATATCTATTGGAGATTGCTCCCGGGTTAGGGATGGGGCATGTGTCCACTTCTCAATGACTTCCAGGGCCCATCTGGTACAGAGCTGAGTGGACCTATGCATGCTGCCTCAGTCTCTGACCTCCAGGGCCCATCTGGTACAGAGCTGTGTGGACCTATTCATGCTGCCTCAGTCTCTGACCTCCAGGGCCCATCTGGTACAGACCTGTGCGGACCCATGCATGCTGCCTCGGTCTCTGGGAATTCGTATAAGCTTTGATATTGTTGACTTGGAGGGCTTTGTTTTCTGGTGTCCTCCTTGCCCTCTTGTTCTTAGACTCTTTCCACTTCCTCTTCCTTGGGGTTCCCTGAGCCCTGAGGGGAGGGATTTGACAGAGCCACCCCATTTAAGGCTGTGTGTTCCAAAGTCTCTCACTCTGCGTAATGTCTGGCTGTGGGTCTCTATATTTGTTCCCTTCTGGGCAGGAGGAAGCTTTTCTTACAATGGCCTGAGTAAAATATGGACCTATGAATGTCATTAGGAGTCATTTTATTACTACTTTTGGTTTGTTCTTCTTCTCGTTGCTGTTTGCTTGTGTTTGTTTGTTTGTTTGTTTAAAACAATAGTATTTGGTTTTGTCCTAGTTTGCCTGGCTATCTAGTTTCAGGTTCTTGGCCACCCAAGCAGTGTCAGGTATGGGTTCCATCTTGTGGAGTGAGCCTTAAGTAAAATCAGATACTGGTTGGTTAAGGCACAAGTTTTGTGACAGCATTGCACTAGGGTATCTTACAGACAGAACAGCAGTGTAGACCAGAGGGTTTTGTGGCTGGATTGGAGTATACGTTTCTCCTTAGTAGCTTGCAGAGTGCCTTCCTGTGTCAAAGAAACTAGATGTAGAGGTGAAGCTACCACTTGACTTCTCCATGTTCAATGAGTTGTAGCGATTTCTTCAGCTATGAGGCCTTGCCATAAGTTTGTGGACAACAACTTGTAGTTTTGGCAATAGCTTGATTTGTGTGTGGGGTTCCATGGGGTCTCTTTGGCTAACAACTTAATTAGGTATAACCCAATCTGATATCAAAAGCTTCATTTGATGACTAGAGATGTCCAGTTGAGGCTCTGTGTCTCCCACTAGTCAGGGATTTCATTTTGATCACCTTTATATATGTATATATTTTAGGAAGTTTCTTCTGTATTAGGTTTTCGTACTATCCTAGAGGAATTGTAATCCAGCAACATGACTGCTCTGGCAAGGATCACATCCAAAGACCTTCTAGGTCTGTGGGATCTGATTGGAATGCAGACATTCTCTTAGTACACACCTTAATCCCAAACAATGAAAGTAAGGTTAGTTGAGAGAAGGAAGCAGCTATGTTTGAAAGTGATGTCTAGCTGGGCAGTGGTGGCACACGCCTTTATTCCTAGCACTTGGGAGGCAGAGGCAGGTGGATTTCTGAGTTTGAGGTCAGCCTGTTCTACAAAGTGAGTTCCAGGACAGCCAGGGCTACACAGAGAAACCCTGTCTCAAAAAACAAAAACAAAACAAAACAAAAAGTGATGTCTAGTTGAGGAGCAGACAAAGTGACAATTCAGAGAATGATTTGGCAGAATGAGTCAGAGATAGGATACTCCCAACTCTCACAAGGCAGAGAGAAGAAAAGAGGGGACTTAAAAGAGCAGTGAAGGAAGAGGCAGTCAATGCATTCGGTCAGTCGGTTGGGAGTAGGGAGTGCAGTGCAGTGCAGTGGAGTTGAGGGCGTTTGTGAGCTCAGTGCAGCTCAGTGCAGCTCAGTGCAGCGAGTCCGTTCTTTTCCTTCTTCTATTTCTATTGTCCTTATGTTTGGTCTTTTCATAGTGTCCCATGTCTCTTGGATGCTTTGGGCCAGGACATTTTAGATTTAACGTTTTCTTTGACTGAGGTATCCATTTCTTCTATCCTGTCTTCAATGCCTGAGATTCTCTTTCATCTCTTCTACCCTGTTAGTGAGGCTCCTGTTCAAGGGCCTACGTTTCTGTATCCAGATTTCCCTGTGTTTGAGTTTGTTTATTGATTCTACTTTTACTTTCAGGTCTTGATTTTTTTTTAAATTTCCTTCCACTGTTTGTGTTTACATAGATTTCTTTAAGAGATTTATACATTCCTTCCTTAAGGCCTCTATCATATTCATAAAGGCTATTTTAAAGTCTTCCTCTTGTACTTCAGCTATATTGGAATATTTAGGACCCACTCTGGTAGAGCTGCTGGGCTCTAGTGGAGACAGACTGTCTGGCTATTATTGATTGTGTTTTTATGCAGGCATCTAGGCATATGGGTTTGAGAAGATTTTAATTCTAAGTGCTGGTAATTGGTCCTGTCTTTGTTGGGTGGGTGTTTTGTACTTTGGTTTCTTTTGTGCTCTCTGGTTCTTAGAAGGCTGTGGTGTTTGTGTGTTGCTGGTAGGGAGTTCTTCTGGATTCCTGCTTGGTGCAGCCAATAGTGGTTCTGGGTAAAACATGTTTCTAGGTATTGGGAGATGACACTTAGGAAGGGGGATGGGCTAGAAGATGAGGTCTGTCTTAGTTAGGGTTTCACTGCTGTGAACAAACATCATGACCGTGACAACTCTTATAAGGACATCTAATTGGGGCTGGCTTACAGATTCAGAGGTTCAGTCCAGTATCATCAAGGCAGGAGCATGGCAGCATCCAGGCAGGCATGGGCTAGAAAAGCTGGGAGTTCCACTTCTTATTTTGAAGGCAGCTAGGAGAAGACTGGGTTCCACACAGCTAGGATGAAGATATTAAAGACTATGCCCACAGTGACAAACCTATTCCAAACAAGGCCACACCTAATCCAAAAAGGCCACACCTCCTAATAGTGCCACTCCCTGGTCCAAGAATATACAAACCATCACATTCCACTCCCTGGCCCCCATAGACTTGTTCAAACTATGAGTCTATGGGGGGGTCATACCTAAATATAGCATAATGAAAAATACATTTCAAAATGTATTCAAAATGTATTCAAGGAAGGAGGTGTGGGAGAGAGAGAGGACGACAGAGGACAGAGTAGGAGGTGGAAGGAAAGAGCAGAAGCATGTGGCCTGGAGAAATCGCAAGTTCTAAGGGGTCTCTTATATGGTGAAGATGGTAGTGTAGCAGTAGATCTGCCCAATCTAGGCGCACAGCATGTATTCATATAAATTCAGTTGTGTTTTCATTACTGGGTCATATTTCTGTTGGAGATTTACTGTAACACTCAACTATTAGTTCCAGGAGTCAGATATCTTCTTTTGCCCTCCATAGGTACCTGCATACAAGTGGCACTCACTCACACAGACACATGCACATAAATAAAAATAAACCTTAAGAGCCAGGCATGGTGGCGCACGCCTTTAATCCCAGCACTCGGGAGGCAAAGGCAGGCGGATTTCTGAGTTTGGGGCCAGCCTGGTCTACAAAGTGAGTTCCAGGACAGCCAGGGCTAGACAGAGAAACCCTGTCTCGAAAAACCAAAAAAAAAAAAAAATAATAAAAAAAAAAAAAAAATAATAATAATAATAAAAAACTTTAAAAGTACTTCAAGGGGCTGGTGAGATGGCTCAGCGGGTAAGAGCACCCGACTGCTCTTCTGAAGGTGATGAGTTCAAATCCCAGCAACCACATGGTGGCTTACAACCACCCGTAATGAGATCTGACGCCCTCCTCTGGTGCGTCTGAAGTCAGCTACAGCGTACTTATGAAGAATAATAAGAAAACGAATCCTCGGACTGGAGAGACCAACTGGAGTGAGCGGGGCTGTCCGGAGCAAGCGGGGCTGTCTGGAGCGAGCAGACAGCCAGAGCGAGCGAGCGGGGTCGAGCAGAGGGAGCGGGGTTGACCGGAACAAGGGAAAAAAAAAAGTACTTCAAACTGGCCAGTGGTGGCGCACACCTTTAATCCCAACACTTGGGAGGCAGAGGCAGGCAGACTGCTGAGTTGGAGGCCAGCTTGGTCTACAGAGTGAGTTACAGGACATCCAGGGCTATACAGAGAAACCCTGTCTCAAAAAACCAAAAAAAAAAAAAAAAAAAGGATTTTAAAAATTATTTTGAGCCAGGCAGTTGTGGTGCACATCTTTTATCTCAGCTCTCAGGATGCAGAGATGCAGAGACAGGCAGATCACTGAGTTTGGGGCCAGCCTTGTCTACAGAGCAAGTTCCAGGACAACCAGGAATACACAGAGAAACCCTTTCTCAAAAACAAAACAGAACAAAAATAAATAAATAAATAAATAAATAAATTTTTAAAAAAGTATTCAAAAATGAAAAAGACAATTTAAAAAGTCCCCTAGTCTATAGCAGTCTCAACAATGTTAAAAGTCCAAAGTTCAAAGTTTCTTCTGAGATCCATCCAATTACTTAACTGTAATCCCCAAATCAAGACAGGAAACCAGCTGGGCAAACTCTAAACTCTGCATGTCCATTTCTGATGTCAAAGCAGTCTTCAGATCTCCAACTCCTTTTTCATTTTTGTTGACTGCAACAAACTTCTTTCTCCTGGGCTGAATCCACTCCCTGTTGGCAGCTTTCCTCAACAGATATCCCACAGTTCTGGCATCTCGAACATCTTGGGGTCTCCAAGGCAAGTTCTTTGCAAGACCCCTTCAGTCCTGGGCCTTCAACTGCAATTGAAGGTGCACCTTCACCAATGGCCTTCCGTGGCCTCTCACAGTGCAAAGCTTCAGCTGCTCTTCATGACCCCTTCATGCCTTCAAAACCAGTGCCGCTTGGTGATTTACGCATTACCAAGTATAGCAGCAGCATGAAGTACAACCTTGGCTCTCTCTGGAACACAGCAGCTTCTTCTTCTTCTTCTTCTTCTTCTTCTTCTTCTTCTTCTTCTTCTTCTTCTTCTTCTTCTTCTTCTTCTTCTTTCTCTTCTTCTTTTATATTTTTGATTTTTTTTGAGACAGGGTTTCTCTGTATAGCCCTGGCTGTCCTGGAACTCACTTGTAGACCAGGCTGGCCTTGAACACAGAGCTAGCAGCTTTCTGAGTTACTTGGTAATGGGCCTGAGTAACACACTCAAGTGAAGATTGTGCTGTCTCCAGAATCCAAATAGACCCACTAAATGTTGTGCTTCTTTGTAGGTGGTGGGAGGGGACAGGTACAATAACTTATCCTTCATCTTAGAAGTAATATCTCTGCATGCCCCACACTACTGAACTAAGAATTTTACTGAGGTAGATGGTCCTTGAATTTTGGTTGGATTTATTTCCCGTCCTCTTATACATATGTGTTACCAATGAGTCCAAAATGGTTCCTACCACCTGTTCACTTGGTCCAATCAGCATAATGTCATCAATATAGTCCACCACTGTGATATTTTGTGGAAGAGATAAATGATCAAGATCCCCTCTAACTAAGTTATGGCAC
>LR749500.1:4973828-5031328 GCA_902729485.2 Mus minutoides
CTGGCTGTCCTAGAACTCACTCTGTAGACCAGGCTGGCCTCAAACTCAGAAATCCACCTGCCTCTGCCTCCCGAGTGCTGGGATTAAAGGCATGCGCCATCACTTCACAGCCATATCTTGTGGAGGCACTTTCTCAACTGAGGTTCCCTCCTCTCCAATGACTCTAGCTTGTGTGCCTGCACAGGTGGAGTGCCAAGTGCTTCACTGATTGCTCAGGGGCAGGTCCAGGGCAGGTCCAGGGCAGGTCCAGGGCAGGTCCAGGGCAGGTCCATCCAGGGCAGGTCCAGGGCAGGTCCAGGTCCTGTGGTGCTGCTGATTACTGAGATGCCTGGTTCTGGGTTTTCTGACTTTCCAAATCTGATGGTCCTACCACCACCACTCTAGCCTTGCTAAGCATACAGACCCCACCATACCCTCAGGGCCAAACCCTGTTGGTTTATGGGGGCTGGAGAGATGGCTCAATGGTTAAGAGCACTAACTTCTCTTATGAAGGTCCTGAGTTCAAATCCCACCAACCACAGGGTGACTCAGAACCATCCATAATGAGATCTGACACCCTCTTCTGGAGTGTCTGAGGACAGCTACAGTGTACTTACATATAACAAATAAATAAATCTTAAAAACAAAAAAAACTATCGGTTTGAATTTCAGACTTAAGTGGGTATGATGTTACTTACAGGCCTGTAATCACAGCACCTTCTCACATATGCACATACAATACAGACACACAAACATTAAATAACAGAACACATTTTAAACATGTTTAACATTGGTCTGCCAGGCACTGGAGGTACAATAATGAACATGATATGATCCCTAACCATCCATCTGCAGGAACCAGACGGAACCTAGACTGTGGGGTTTCTGTGGTACAGAAGCAAAGGGATGATTTTTATTTTATTTATGCACTTAGAGACAAGATCCTGGGGCTGGACAGATGGCTCAGTGACTAAGAGGCTGTTCTTCCAGAGGTCCTGAGTTTAGTTCCCAGGAACCACAGGCTGACTTACAGTCATCTATGATGGCATCCAATGCCCTCTTCTGATGGGCAGGCAGACAGAGCAACGTCATATACATAAAATATATAAACAAGCCTTTAGAGACAGGAGCTCACTGTATAGCCCAGGCTAGCCTCAAACTGACAGTCATCCTAGCCCAGGCTAGCCTCATCCTAGCCCAGTCATCCTAGCCCAGGCTAGCCTCAAACTGACAGTCATCCTACCTTGGTCTTCCAAGAGAACACAGGATTCTGGTTGTTTTTGTCAAATATAATTATTTTATTAAGTAAATAATGTGTATAGGAGCCTGAGTGCATCATGTGTACGCAGGAGCCCTCGCAGGTCAGAAGAGGATGCTGAATCCCCTGGAACTACATGCTTGTGAGTGGCCACATGGGTGCTGGGAACTGAACCCAGAGTCTCCGCAGAAGCAGTAAGTGTTCTTATCCTTGAGCCATCTTTCCAGATTGTCAAATCCCAACTTAAAAATTACATCCTTAGTGCTGGAGAGATGTGTTAACATTGAAGAACAATGGACGCAAGTTTGATTCCTGGCACCTATATCAAGTGGCTCACAACTGCTTAGAACTCTAGTTGCAGAAGGTCTGACCTCACCTGTACTCATGTGCTCATACCTATAGACAGACATGCATATTTTTAAATTATATTTTATTTATTTTGTGTGTGAATTTGTGTGTATCCACATTCATGTTATAGCATGCTTGTGTTGGTTGGAGGATAACCTGCAGGAACTAATTCTCTACTTCCATTGTGTAGGTCCCAGAGATACAACTCAGATCCTTGAGCTTGCTTGGCAAGCATCTTTACCTACCCAACCATCTTACCAGCCCAGATCCAGGGTCTTGACTTTGCTCTTTGGCTCGAGCACATGGAGAGGGGGGTGGCAGGAGGTGGGGGGAAGACAGAGACAGAGAAAAGCTGATAGTGCATTTTAATTGATTTAGTTACCTTTGTCCACCCTTTCCCTCCTTCTCCCGTGAAGTTGGCTGGTGGCTTGCATGTCCTCTGGGCAATCAGGCAGAGGACGTGTACAACATTGGGGCCACAACACACACCTGAGCCCCGCTGCAGGCCTGCGTCTTCACACTGGAGTCAGGACCAACTTCACAGCTTCCCAGTGCTGCCTGCTGTCCACCACCCTCCAGATTGCTTCCTCATTATAAAATGTAAGATGAGCTCCCTCAGCACCTCAGGGTGGCCCAGCGGATGTGGGCACTCCTACCAAGTCTGACAGCCTGAGTTGGACACCTGGGACCCACATGGTGGAAGGAATCAGATGGCCTCTGACTTCCACACAGGCTCTGTGACATACTCATGCCCCAACACACAAAATTAATAAATGTGGCAAACAAACGAATAAGAAATTATGGAAGCTGGGCGTGGTGATGCAGGCTCTAACTAATCCCAACACTGGCAAGTTAGTATGTTGAGGCCAGCCTGGTCACCTGGTCTACCTACATAGTGAGTTCTGGAACAACCCAGTTCCATGTCAAGAGACCCTCTTAAAAAAGAGAGGCCGGGCGTGGTGGTGCATGCCTTTAATCCCAGCACTCGGGAGGCAGAGGCAGGCGGATTTCTAAGTTCGAGGCCAGCCTGGTCTACAAAGTGAGTTCCAGGACAGCCAGGGATATAAAGAGAAACCCTGTCTCGAAGAAAAAAAAAAAAAAAAAAAAAAAAAAGGAAGAAAGAAAGAAAGAAAGAAAGAAAGAAAGAAAGAAAGAAAGAAAGAAAGGATGGAGATGTGGCTCAGTGCTAGGATGCTTGCCTAGTAGCATCCTGAATCTGCTTGACGGCTCAGGCCTAAAGGCAGGAGGATGTGTTCAAGGCCAACCTCCACCACATAGAGAACCTTTCAGGCTAGCCTGGATTACCACTGTCTGTCTAAAAGAAACAAAAGAAGGTGAGAGGTAGGTCTTCAAAGGTTAACTGTGAGCCGGTGGGTTCCCTTAGCATTACTGAGGGCCACTGGCCCCTGGGGCTGCAGAACTCTCTTGGCAGACTAAAGTACCCTAGTGGCCAAGGCAGGAAAGGAACAGTGTCACTAGGCGGGAAAGCCGGGTGCGCGCCCAGGAGACCACGTGACGTCTCGGGCCCGCGCAGGCTCGCCCGGCAGGCGCGGGGGCGGGACGCGCGGGGGCGGGGGCGGAGCCTGGCGCGCGGCCCCGCGGTGACAGGGCGGTAGGGAGGGGCGGGGCCGCGGGCGGGGCAGCGGGGGGAGGCGGGAGGAGTGGAGATGGCGGCGGCGGCGGCGGCTCCGGGGGGCGGGGGCGGGGAGCCCAGGGGAACTGCTGGGGTCGTCCCGGTGGTCCCGGGGGAGGTGGAGGTGGTGAAGGGGCAGCCATTCGACGTGGGCCCACGCTACACGCAGCTGCAGTACATCGGCGAGGGCGCGTACGGCATGGTCAGGTGAGGGGGCGTCCCGGGAGGGGGCTTCAGAGCAGGGACAGCAGGTGCGTGCCCGGGACATGGGGGGCTCGGGGAGTGTCGCAGGGGAAGTATCGTGCAGTGACTTCTGGAAGACCAGGCGCTACTTTCTCCAGGGAAGGGGGTTGGAGGCTTTGAAGCCACCTTGTATTGTTAAGGGAGGGGCACCTGGGGGACCCTAGAGATAAAGGTGGAGCTAAGAGGATGAGTATTCTTGGTGAAGGGGGAGTGAGGAACCCACAAGCAGGTAGTGGGAGCCTTGGTTCCCCCCCCCCCCATGAGGTTGTGACAGAGAGTTTGAGGGAGGAGAGCAAAGCCCAGGGTGGGGCAAACCTTTGCACCTCTGCCCCTGGCAAGGCTAGGGGCCCAAAGTAGGGAAGGGTCTCTAGAATGTGCCTTATTTTGTGGGATACGGGTTTGTGAGTTCTCGCTGCCCCACTGTGTGCTTTGCTCTGGGCCTTTGTTCCTATGGGAACAGCTCTGACCCAGGAACCGCACAGGGAGACCTGCCTGCCCCTCCTTATCTCTTCTCTCCTGTCCCATTACTGAATCCTTTAGGCTTCATCTACTTTCTCCATTTAACTTCCATCCCCTGGACCTGTCTTGGATTGAGAGAGTCCAGCTTGGGAAAGGGGAGGAGGGTGAGGGCAACTAGAATGTAAGAGGGTCCAGGAGAAAGGAAGTCGATGAGTGGCCACTCTCTTCCTCTGTTTGTGAAGTCACTGAAAGGCTGCCTGGCTGGTCCCCAGCTTTCCCCCTGGAGATTCCAGGCCTTCATAGCAGGAAGGAGCCAGCATTGTTTACACTTGGCCAGAACCCTCTCCTGCTCTCTCTGGTCCCTGCCAAGGCCTGGGTGGGGCCACCAGGCCTGGATTCCCCCTTTGTAAGGCCACATCTCTCTGGCCCTCTCAGCTCAGCTTATGACCACGTGCGCAAGACCAGAGTGGCCATCAAGAAGATCAGCCCCTTTGAGCATCAAACCTACTGTCAGCGCACACTGAGGGAGATCCAGATCTTGCTGCGATTCCGCCATGAGAATGTCATAGGCATCCGAGACATCCTCAGAGCACCCACCCTGGAAGCCATGAGAGATGTGTATCCTTTACCTTAGTCACAACCCCAGAGCAAGGCTAGGGAGCTTGGCAGTGCTGTCTGTTGGTCATCTTTTGTACTACCCTCAAAACAAACAAACAAACAAACAAACAAAAAACCCAGCAAAGTAACTTTTTAGCAGAGAGTCTACAGAGCACACTAGCAGGCCTTGGATCCTGGTCTGTTGCAGCCAAGTGGAGTGGCCTTGAACACATCCTTTTCTGCTCTGTGCCCCAGTGTGGTGTGTGGGGAGGGAGAATGCTGTGGAAAACCGATCTCTATGGGAGCTTTGTCTTCTGACATCTGCAGTTCTGTGACACGACCCAGTCTCTGCCCACAGCCTGTTCTTGCTCAACAGACTCACGATTCTTTCTTTAGAGACCTCACACTGGATGGATGGATGGAAAGCAAAGAAGAAACCTGGTATTGGGCAGGCCTAGTGCTTTGGTTCTCATTCAACCTTCTAGCTTCCCTGTGTGACGGATGAGTTTTATTGTGTCCATTTCAAAGATAAGGAAACCGAGGCTCCTCTGTGTTAGTTAAGTTTTGCAGTGCCTTCTGGGGGAGGGGCGTGGGCAATAATTTCTACCACATGGAGGCAGAGGAGGCTTTCAAACCATGTGAGATGGGGAACCCGAGAACCCTAGAGTTACAGGGTGGAGTCAAGCCTTTGCACTCCTGCCCTTGGCTAGGCCGGGGGTGGGGGGGACCTCAAGGAAGGGTGAGGGGCCCTGAGAGTCTGCCTGAATTCGGCTGTTCCTGTTAGTAGCTTCCTCTTCTCCCCCAGTTGGCTTCCCTGGAGCCTTCCCACTTTTCTGAGAGCCCCACCCTGATCACCTGTGGACTTGTACCTTGACCAGGGAGGTTAGTCCAGCCCTTGTTGCCCTTGTTGCCCTTGCTTGACATTACTTGCCTAGTTCAGACATCCAGTTCATTGTCCTATCTACTTCCTGCCTGGCTCCATTGTTAGCAGAAGGTGTCACCCAGGGCCTCTTCCCTACCCACCCCTCCCAATGCCAGGATTCGTTCTACAGCCTCTGCAACTCTGACCACAGGAAATCCACATACTCCTGTCCTGCTGCATGACCTTCAGCAGGTCTCTGCATCTCTACACTTGCATATTTATAAAGCAGCAGGGTTGGTGTGTGTGTGTGTGTGTGTGTGTGTGTGTGTGTGTGTATGTGTGTGTATCTGCAGGTGCTCGTTCCCTCGCTGCTTCTTTTTGAGAAAGGGGTCTCGCTGTGTAGACCAGGCTAGCCCTGAATTCACAGAGATCCAACTGCCATTGCCTCGGGGGTGACACCAGCCCCAGCTTACATGTCTTCTATAGAAGACAGTTCAGACTTCATTTGTTTGTTTTTGTTTTGTTTTGAGAAAGTTTCACAGTGTATCCCTGGTTGGCCTTAGGCTAACTTTGTAGACCAGACTGGCTTTAAACTTCTAGGCAATCCTCTGGCCCCTGCCTCCCAAGTGCTGAAATTATAGAAGTGAGGTGCTCTATCCAGCTCCTGCCTACTCTACTGCCAAAGATAAGCCATTTGTTTATGCTTAATCTTTGTCTTACCTTCAAGTATAAAAGGACTCTTAGTTCCCCACCTTCTGGTGTATGGTCAAGCGCTCTGTGGGAGCGCGCTGTTGGGGAGTGTCTCCTCACTTTTCTGGCACAAATCATCCCCATAAGGCAGGCATTTATTTTTAAGCAAACAGTTACTGTGTGCCAGATGGTATTCGTGTATTATCTCGTTTAACCCACTCAACAGCCGCATGGCTCTGCCCGTGGAGTAACAACACTACTTGTTTGCTGAGCGCTCTCCTGAGCATCTTCTGCTCACAGCCACCCTCTGAAGAACACTTACTCTCCCGCTTGTCAGATCAGGAGACCGAGGTGTGGACAGGTTAAGAGCACGGGGCTGTGGAGGCAGCGTGGGGACTTCAGGCATGAGTGGGTTAACCCAGAGCTCTCGTTCATTCTTCCTACGCCTCCCACTACCGCCCATCAGCACTCTCATTTGCCCAGTAGGGAAACTGAGGGCCCAGAATAGATGTGCCTTGCACACTGTCAGCTCCAAGCCTTGTGAAGCTCGACCCAGGGACCCTTCGCTAGAAGGAATACCCGAGCTCCTTGTCAGAGCCCATTTTCCTTAACGAAGTATCTCCTACTCCCCCCGACATGGGGGGGTCTCTGGAGTCCTCCTCAGTTACATCGTTCAGGACCTCATGGAGACAGACCTGTACAAGCTGCTTAAAAGCCAGCAGCTGAGCAATGACCACATCTGCTACTTCCTCTACCAGATCCTCCGGGGTCTCAAGTACATACACTCGGCCAATGTGCTGCACCGGGACCTGAAGCCCTCCAATCTGCTTATCAACACCACCTGCGACCTTAAGGTCAGAGGTTAAATGCCTCCCTCCCTCTCCTTCCCTGGTCCTGGGGCCTCTGGGTAGCCAGCAAAAGCAGCCTTGGAACATGGCAAGCAAGAACAAATCAGTCAGGGCAGGGGCACTTCCTAGGCCGGGGAGGCCTTGGGCACCTAGTTGAGTGGCCTGGGTTTGATTCCAGATCTGTGATTTTGGCCTGGCCCGGATTGCTGACCCTGAGCATGACCACACTGGCTTTCTGACGGAGTACGTGGCCACACGCTGGTACCGAGCCCCAGAGATCATGCTTAACTCCAAGGTAGGAGAGTTTCCCATGCCAGAGGAGTCCTAGAGCCACCTCTGGGCCTTGGCACAGTCCCTCTGACCCCTGGGCTCTAGCAAGATGTAGAGAGTAGAGTTTTCCTAGGCTCTGTCCTCTGCCCTTTGCTGTGTTAGATCTAATTTGGATATAGTGCCTGTCCCAAATACCGGGAATGGCCTGATGAGGCTGGCCAGGAAGCTCAGCACACTCTCCTCCCCAGGGCTACACCAAATCCATCGACATCTGGTCTGTGGGCTGCATTCTGGCTGAGATGCTCTCCAACCGGCCCATCTTCCCCGGCAAGCACTACCTGGACCAGCTCAACCACATTCTAGGTGAAAGGGCCTGTCTGGCCGAGAGGAGTGGGGGTTAGCTTATCAGAGGTGACATTTCTGGAGGGTGAGAATTGGGTACCACATGTGAAGTCTCCCCAGCATCTCACAGTGTTTCTTCCCATTTCAAAGCTGGGGAAAGCAAGGCTAAGCCAGAGTCTGAGCCCAGGGCTCCCTGGTTCTCGGCTCTTTGCCCTTCGTCACTACCCCAGTGGGTAGATGGGGAGGAGTGGTGGCACGTGGCTGGGCTGGGTTTCCTGGTCTTGCTTCCTGACCTGTTCCCAGAAAGAGGACTTGAATTCTCACCCAAGACAACTGGTTTCTCCACAGGTATCCTGGGTTCCCCATCCCAGGAGGACCTTAATTGCATTATTAATATGAAGGCCCGAAACTACCTGCAGTCTCTGCCCTCTAAAACCAAGGTGGCTTGGGCCAAGCTCTTTCCTAAATCTGACTCCAAAGGTGAGTGAAGCAAAGGACCTGGGGTAGGCTAAAACCCAGCAGCAAAGCAGAGTGTGCGACCCTAACGCCTGCCTCAGTAGATAGGCCCCCCGGGCACTGGACAAGGGATGTCCATGGAATTCCTTTAGCCTTCCTCCTGACTAAGTCCTCCTGCCTTGCCTTAGCTCTTGACCTGCTGGACCGGATGTTAACCTTCAACCCAAACAAGCGGATCACAGTAGAGGAAGCGCTGGCTCACCCTTACCTGGAACAGTACTATGATCCGACAGATGAGGTGAGCCGGCCACCAGGGAGGGGAGTTAGTATCCCAAGTGTGGAGTCTGGGCCTCACTGTCTTTGCCCCCTAGCCAGTGGCTGAGGAACCGTTCACCTTCGACATGGAGCTGGACGATCTCCCCAAGGAGCGGCTGAAGGAGCTGATCTTCCAAGAGACAGCCCGCTTCCAGCCAGGGGCACCAGAGGGCCCCTAACAAGAACAGATACCCCTGTCCTTTTGGACCTGGTGAGTGGCTCCCAAGGCCCTCCCCCCCACCCCCCCATCCCAATCAGAGGCTGCCCAGCCTGGGCGCTGCCTCATCTCTGCATATCCACATGTGGTAACAACAAAGGACCAGGGCCTGCTGTCACAAGTGGCTGAGCATCCTCCAGCTCATCCGGTTCCCGTATGTCAGCATCACAGGAGACCCAAGGATGAGAGATCCGCCTCTTATGAGCAGCCACTCCAGGCCTTGGGGGGAAAGTAAACCATGACGCTTTGAGGGGAGCCCATAATCACAGTAGCACTTGGTGGCTGCTCTTGTCAACTGCAGATAAGGAAGCCAAGACCCACGGAACTTGACAGTCCAGAGACGCTATGGTCAGGGCTCACCCCGCTGACAGTTCTTTTCTGTCTGTTTCTTCCTTCAGGTCCTGCTCCTACCTGCTCCTTCTCTGCAGATTGTTAGAAAATGAACTTTGCTCACCCCAGACCCCGGCAGCCCAGGCTGGACCAAGGGTGGGCCTGGCCACCTTCTCTCACTTTGCTGGGGTCTCCTGCTTCAAGCAGGCTTCTCCCACTCCAATCCCTTGCCCCATCTCCCCATGGCCTGAATGATGAGGTGGCCCCAGAGCTGATCTCTGCTGCTGTGTCTTTATCTACCCTTGCTCGCCCCGGCTCTGGTAGACGGTTCTGGAATGGAGGGGCTATGACTGCCCTAGGACCTGTGCTACGGAGGGGTGCAGGGTACTGAGTAGGGCTCTGCCCTATTCATCTTGTTGGAACCCCACCCCATTTTCCCTGACAGAACATTCCTAAGTCTCAAGGGCTAGTTTCCCTGAGGAGCCCAGGCCTAACCCTCTCCCTCTCAAGCTGCCACATGTAAGGCCCTTGCTGCTTCTGTGTGTGGGTGATTGGATGTGGGGGTGGGGCCCGTGGAGAGCCGGTGCCCCTCCCCACCTCCCCGTGCCTGTATCTAATATATAAATATAGAGATGTGTATATGGATGAGCCTGCCTCTGTCTATGTATGCCGATGCGACCCCAGCATACCGTACTCACAACTGCCCCCTGCCTCCAGCTGTGGCTTTACATGGCCCTGGTAGTCTTTGGCTCCAGCTGACCAGGGATGAGGTTGGGTTCTAAGGAGTGCCAGTCTCCTGGGAAGGGGTCAGTTTCCCTTTAGTCACTGTCTTCCCTAACAGCTTCCTGTTTAACTGCTTGGAGTGAGTTGGGGTGACTCAGGGGCACCTTACACACCCCCAAATTCCCGGGATGTGGCAAAGGTGTAGTAAGTTACAGATCCTGTCCACAAACACCTATGGGAGGCAGAGAGATCTAAAAACTAGGGGGTGGGGCTGGGGCACACACATGGTCAAGAACAAAAAGGGGTGCTGGGCTCTGTGAAAAGTCTCTGGACGTGGAACCCAGGGCTGCCTGCCTCAGTTCCTGTGCCTGGTCCCAGCTCTGGGCCATACTGCAGTCTGGCCACATTCCAGCAGCACCCAGCAGGCTCAGCAGGTTCATGGGCGTGGCGCTGCCCCGTGGTGGAGCCAGCCTACACTGACTGAGCAGGCAGCCACGGCCCCAAGCATCAGAGCCCTTTGGGACCGGGAAGGCTGTGCTTTTGACAGAAGCCTGCCGAGGAGCAAGGCTATGGTCCCCCTCCTGTACTTCGTTCTGCCCACCCTGGGCAGTTATGTCATGCTCTCCATCTTCTTCCTGCGACGACCTCATCTGCTGCACACGACCTGGGCTCCCGGCTTCCCTGTCCGTCTGGCTGCCCACCGTGCAGGTGAGCTGAGTCAGGGAGGTGGAAGGGCTGGAATCCATTTAGGGTGGAGTGAGCCCAACAAGACAGATGCCAGGGTGGGCAGCCCATTCTCAAGGTGCAGCGCGTGAGTGTGTTAAAAAGTGAGTCTCGGGGCCTGGAGGGCGTGTGGCAGGGAAGGAGAGGCCAGTGGAGAGGAAGCAAGTGGGAGACGTCAGGAAGAAAGGGAGGCAGGAAGGTCAAGCCAGGTCCTGGGACCCACCCAAACTGCTTTCCACAGGGTCTGGGGAGCGACTGGAGAATACCATGGAAGCAGTGGAGAAGTGAGTCCAAGCCCCAGCAAGTTCCATGTGAGGTTGTGGGGTTGTAGGCTGTGCTCTGCAGGACAACCAGGGGTGCTTACTTACTCGCTTCATAAACTGGGTATCTGGAAGTCGCTGGAACTGTGTAGGTGGGGTCACATGTCCCACCATAAGTTCTGTGCCAATATTTCCCCCTCCACTACATGCCCTGGTCCTTCCTGTGTCCTCTTCCCCCACCAACCTTTGCTCCCATAGTTCCATGGCCCAGCGAGCAGATCTCTTGGAATTTGACTGCCAGCTCACCCGGGATGGCGTGGTAGTAGTGTCACACGACAAGAACCTGTCCCGCCAGTCAGGCCTAAATAAGGATGTGAATACCCTGGACTTTGAGGTGAGTTTTGCAGCCCCTCATACTGAGAGCTGCGTCACTTTCACACGTGCACCCTGATGATGCTTCTCGGCTCTCCACAGGAACTGCCCCTCTACAAGGAAGAGCTGGAAATTTACTTCTCGCCAGGTAGGATGTGTGTAGACCCCCTTGCGCTGCCTAGCCATCTTCTCACATACTCTCACTAACACCCCTGACCCCAGTTTTTGTGACACCCCCACCCACCCAGGCCATTTTGCCCACGGGTCAGACCGGCACATGATTAGTTTGGAGGGTGTATTCCAGAAATTTCCAAGGACTCCCATGTGCTTGGAGGTCAAAGGAGAAAATGAAGAACTCATTCACAAGGTAGTACTGTAGCCCAGCAGCTGAGGGCAGGCCCGAGAGAGGCCTGGCTTCCCTTACTCCCTTTCTCCCCATCCTAGGTAGCCAACCTGACTCGGCGCTTTGACCGAAATGAGATTACTATTTGGGCTGCAGAGAAAAGCTCAGTCATGAAGAAATGCAGGGCTGCTGTGAGTCTCTCTTTCTCTGCCATGGGGTTAGAGGCCTCCCCAACCCAAGGAGGGAGGGCCCCAGGAACTAGCCTTCAGCACAGTCCCCAAGAGCAGGATTGGAAAAGTGGAACATGTGACTGTGTAGGCATGGTGTTAGCATGAGACCTGCTCTGGAAAACCTCCAGTACTGGCTGTGTTGGTCAGGTGTTTGGTACTATGACAGATTTCAAGCCTTGTGGTTCATTGTTTCAGATATTTTAATCCATATCACTTTGGCCCCCATAGCTAGAAGTTGAGAGGGCATGAGAAGGAAACCTCTTCTTAACAGCTTAGGGGTGGAGATAACGCCTGGGCTGGCTTCTGCCTTCTTCCCATTGTCATGGGCCTGAGAGGTGGAAAGAGCAGGATATATACCATTTTGGAAGGAGATGCTGGGCTGCTGCTTCCCCTACGAGCCCCTTCCGAGCCTACGGAGAAGCTGCTGCCCACGTTTCGGGTGGGTCTCCTCCCTTGGCTAATTTTGTGGGAATATTGTCACAAGTGTATTTCACCAAACTCCTAGGTACTGCCACTTTAAACCAATCAAGCTGACAGAATTAGCCATTATACTGGTCAAGGCGTGACTGTGGTGTCCAGCCTTGACCCTTCGGCGAGTACCACCTCTCTGCTGCCCATGGTGCAGACAGATGGGTCTACCCTCTCACCTCTCCCCTGCCTCCCAGAACCCCGAGATGCCCATGTCCTTCACGATATGGCGTTCGTTCTGGATACTGCTGTTCTACTACGTGGGGCTTCTCCCTTTTGTCTCCATCCCTGAGAAGTTTTTCTTCTGTTTCCTGCCCACCATCATCAACAGGTACCAGTGGTGAGATGGGGCTTAGGACCTCTCTCCTCTCATTGCCCAGGATTTGTGTGGCAATGACCCAGGTCACCCAGTTTCCTAATTTCCTCAGAGTCCTCAAGGTTCTTTAAATATTTTAGTGTGTGTGTGTGTTTGGGGGGCGGGCACAGAGAGAGAGATGGCATATAAATGGATGCCAGAGATAACATTCTTTCTGCCTTTAAGTAGGTTCCAGGGATTGGCAAGGACCTTTATCCACTAAGTCACTGGTTCTCAACCTGTGGGTCAAGACCCCAGGGGGTGTGGGGGGCTGACAACCTTTTCACAGGGGTTGTCTAAGACCACTGGAAAACACAATACTTACAGTTCATAAAAGTTGCAAAATTATAGTTGTGAATTAACAATTGACAATAATTTTATGGTTGGGGGTCACCACAACATGAGGAACTGTGTGAAAGGTCACAGCATAGGACTGTTGAGAACCACTGCTCTAAGCCATGGAGAAGGCCTGATTTTAGTTTTTGAGACAAGGACCTCATATATTGGCCTCAAACTCTCAATTCTCCTGCTTCAGCCTTCCCAGTGCTGGAATCATGGGCCGACACCACTATGGTTCTTGCCTGGCATATGTGAACACTAACGTGACACCACCCCACCACCACCAACAACTTGCAAGCTAATATATATTGCTATGCAGTTTTAGAAGAAATTCATCCAAACCCTTGATAGAAATCCCCTTTGGTCAGTGCCATTGTGATAGGACAATAATGGGGGTTGGTGGGCCTAGTAAAGAAACCTGGAGGGGGCTGGTGAGATGGCTCAGCGGGTAAGAGCACCCAACTGCTCTTCCAAAGGTGATAAGTTCAAATCCCAGTAACCACATGGTGGCTCACGAGATCTGGCTCCCTCTTCTGGAGTGTCTGAGGACAGCTACAGTGTACTTACATATATAATAAAATAAAATAAATCTTAAAAAAAAAAAAAAAAANTTTTTTTTTGTTTTTTTTTTTTTTTTTTTGGTTTTTGAGACAGGGTTTCTCTGTGTAGCTCTGGCTGTCCTGGAACTCACTTTGTAGACCAGGCTGGCCTCAAACTCAGAAATCCGCCTGCCTCTGCCTCCTGAGTGCTGGGATTAAAGGCGTGCGCCACCACGCCTTTAATCAAGCTGGTCCCTGGCCTGTCATGGATATGGTTTTGACCTCCAGTGGCTAAGCCTCAGTTCCCTGTCCTTAGGATGCTAAGAGAGACAAGCTCTAAAAGCAAGGACTCCAGAGTCAGCTCTCACTAAGGGTCGCAGTGTCCCTCTAGGGACCTGTAGAGCTTTTTCAGGCTAGGAGTGAAGGAGTCATCACCACTACACCTCTGTAACAGACAGACAGACAAACACACATATACACACATGGGGGGAGGGACAGACAGGGCGGGTGGGGAGAGAAGAGAAGACCAACGATCTGACTCCTCCCCTTCTCTCCACAGGACTTACTTCCCATTTCGCTGTGGATGTATGAACCAACTGTCAGCTACCATTACAAAATGGTGAGGTGGGCAGGGCTGCTGGGTGGAGGGTCCACACGGGGACTTGCCACTGCCCTTCTCCTTTGTCCCCTCTCATCACTGAATCAACACCTCTGATGTCCCCACCCGCCTCCAGGATCATCATGAGGAAAAGTCTGATCCGATACTTGCAGGACCGAGGGGTGCAGGTGAGGACTCAGCTCTGCCCCAGCGAGGAGCTGGCTCACAGTGTACGCCTGGGAGCAGTTTCCACCATTCTGTGACACCTCTGAGTGTTGGTTACTTTGCCTATAAAATGCAGAGAATAAGCATCTGCAGATCTTTTGGCTGTGTGCCTGGTACTTAATCAGAGATTGGTAAGCATTAGTACTGGTCATGAGGCGTGTGGCCAGCTGGGAACGTGCTGGAAAGCCAGGCCTAGCCCACCTGGTGCTCCACCTTGATTGTGGTCCATGGAAATAGTGAAGGCATTCGGATTTGTTTTGGTGGTGGTGGTTGTTGTTGTTTTTTAAATATGTAATAAATGTTTTGCCTGCCTCCATCTGGTCTGGGGCTGAGGCCAGAGGGTGGTTTCAGATCCAGTGTTCTGAGCTGCTGTATAGATACTGGGATTATATCTGGCTCCTCTGGAAAAGCTACAAGTACTTTTATTCTTTTTTGTTTGTTTCTTTGTTTGTTTTTCAAGACAGGGTTTCTCTGTAGCCCTGGCTGTCCTGGAACTCACTTTGTAGACCAGGCTAGCCTCGAACTCAGAAATTCGCCTGCCTCTGCCTCCCAAGTGCTGGGATTAAAGGTGTGCGCCACCACTGCCCAGCGCAACAAGTACTTTTAACTGCTGACAGCACCCTTTGTTGTTGTTGTTTTGCTGTGTGTGTGTGTGTGTGTGTGTGTAGCCTTGACTGTCCTGGAACTCTCTCTGTAGACCAGGCTGGCCTAGAACTCACAGAGAGATCATCCTGCGTCTGTCTCTCTAAAGGTTTACACCATCATTGCCTGGCTATTTTTTTTTTTTGGTAATTTTCTGCTTTTGTTTTGTTTTGTCTGAGGCAGGATCTTGCTATTTAACTTTTGCTATATAGACTAAACTGTCCTCATGGAGAGCTACCTGTCTCTGTCTCTTGAATGCTGGGGACAAGGTCATGTGCCACTCTGCCTGACCATAGTTTTGTTTGTTTGGTTTCTTTTTTATTATTTTTATTTATTTTTTATTTATTTTTTTGGTTTTTTTGAGACAGGGTTTCTCTATGTAGCCCTGGCTGTCCTGAACTCACTTTGTAGACCAGGCTGGCCTCGAACTCAGAAATCCGCCTGCCTCTGCCTCTCTTTTTTATTTTTATTGTCTTGGTTTTTTTTGTTTTTGTTTTTGTTTGTTTTTTGAGACAGGGTTTCTCTGTATAGCCCTGACTGTCCTGGAACTCACTTTGTAGACCAGGCTGGCCTCGAACTCAGAAATCCACCTGCCTCTGCCTCCCAAGTGCTGGGATTAAAGGCGTGCGCCACCATGCCCGGCTCTTATTGTCTTGTTTTATGTGTATGGGTGTCTTACATACATGTATGTCTGTGTACCACATGTGTGTGCCTTGTCTCCAAAGAGGTTAGGTATCAGATTGTTGTGAGCCATTATTTGGAAGCTGGGAATTGAAGTATCAACCTTTAGAAGAGTAACCAGTGCTCTTAACCACTGAGCCATCTCTCCCAGCCCCTGACTTTTTTTTTTTTTTTTTTTTTAAGATTTATTTTATTTATTATATGTAAGTACACTGTAGCTGTCTTCAGTCATTCCAGAAGAGGGCGCCAGATCTCATTAAGGATGGTTGTGAACCACCATGTGGTTGCTGGGATTTGAACTTATCACCTTCGGAAGAGCAGTCAGGTGCTCTTACCCGCTGAGCCATCTCACCAGCCCCAGCCCCTGACTTTTTATGTAGGCTAGGCTGACCTCAAACTCATGGCAATCCTCCTGCCCCTGCCTCCCTAATGGTATAATTACAGGCAAAAACCACTGTGCCTGGCTTTGGACCTGGGACTTTTTTTTGTTTGTTTGTTTTTCGAGACAGGGTTTCTCTGTATAGCCCCGGCTGTCCTGGAACTCACTCTGTAGACCAGGCTGGCCTCGAACTCAGAAATCCGCCTGCCTCTGCCTCCCGAGTGCTGGGATTAAAGGCGTGCGCCACCACGCCCGGCCCAAGGACCTGGGACTTTTTAAAAAAATAATTTATAATTTTATTTTATGTACATTGGTCTGTTACCTACATGTTTGTCTGTGTCTGAGGGTATCAGATCTTGGAGTTACAGATAGTTGTAAGCTGCCAATATGGGTTCTAGGATTTGAACCCAGGTCTTCTGGAAGAGCAGCCAGCGCTTTTAACCACTGAGCTATCACCTCAGCCCCATACCTAAGATATTTTTTAATCAACACGCCTCACTGACAGGGTTCCAGACATTAACCTGGAACAAGAGCTTTCTATCAAATATGGGGAAAGAAAGAAGCCTGTTAGCCCCACATATACTGTGATGTTGCAGATAAAGACAGGAGCCAGAACTGTTGGCCACGGACAGAGGGGGATGGGATTAGTCATGAGAATGGAGGGATAAAGATGGCTCTTGAGGAGGGGGAGAGCATCATAGGCAGACATCTACAGGGGATGGCAGGAGCGAGGGGGCTACAGCTTGGAGGAGCAAGAGGCTGGGCTCTGAGGAACTGGGTGGATTTCCTAGGCTGAGAGCAGTAGTCAGTTAGGACCACTGGCCTCATGTCTAATAGGATCGTGACCTTCAGGAAGAGAAGCTTTTGAAAGTCTACCACAGGAAACCCAATCCAGATAAATTCACTGAATAAAGTTATTTGGTGTATAACATGGAGACTGTGTGGTAGTGGGTAGACAGAGTGTCCTTAAGAGCCTGATACTGCTGGGCGGTGGTGGCGCACGCCTTTACTCCCATTACTTGGGAGGCAGATGCAGGTGGATTTCTGAGTTCGAGGCCAGCCTGGTCTACAGAGTGAGTTCCAGGACAGCCAGGGCTACACAGAGAAAACCTGTCTCAAAAAAACAAAAAACAAAAAAAAAGTGTGGCGGGGGGGTGGGGGAGGGCTGAGCCTGATACTGCAATGGACAGGAGTCAGACTTGGGAGACAACAGTGGGGACAGATGGAAGGGTTAACTCAGAGAGGCTTTGCCTACTGCCTGTGTCTGGAACCAACGAGGTAGAAAGACAGAGAGGTTTTCCTTACCTGCCCTCTCACACCTTTGATCTCCACATGTTTAAAGACTGAACCCTCATTTGTTCAACTAAGGCATCCAGAGACCCAATGCCAGGCATGGTTGTTTGAATATTCTTGGCCCAGGGGAAGTGGCACTACTAGGGGGTGTGGCCTTGTTGGAGGAAGTCAGCACCATGGAGTTGGGCTTTGAGGTCCTATGCTTAAGCTCTGCCTAGCGTAGAAGAAAGACCCTTGATGATAATGGGCTGAACCTCTGAAACTGTAAGCCAGCCCCAATGAGATGTTTTTCTTTATAAGCGTTGCCTTGGCCATGGTGTCTCTTCATAGCAATAGAAACCCAAACTGAGATACCATGTCAGCCAGGTGCAGCAGCCCATACACAAGATACTTGGGAAACAGAGGTAGGAAGATGATGAGTTCTAAAACAACAGAGAGAAAACAAACAAAGGAAGGCGGTAAAGTGATTCAGTGGCTAAAGGCTTCTGCCATCACCCTGATGACCTAAGAGCTGTCCTCTGGCCCACAAACTTGGTGTGATGTGCACCTGCCCCCTCATAAATAAATAAAATCAAATTGTTAAAAAATAGAAGCCAGTGGCTGGGGATATGGCTCATTTAGTAGAGGACTTGCCTAGCAGCCCCAAAGCTCTGGATTCAGCCACTGGCACTCAAAAAAAAAGTAATGAGTAATGCTGAGCGATGGCTCAGCAGTTAAGAGCATTTGCTGTTCTTCTAGAGGGTCCAAGTTTGGTTCCCAGCACCCATAATCACTGGCTTACAATCCTTCATAACTCCAGTTCCAGGGAATCAGATACCTGTCAGACAGCTGTCAGCATCAGACATATATGTGGTGAACAAACATACATGCAGACAAATCACTCTTACCTAGCCAACATATACATTTTTTTTTAATTTTAAAATAAATACAGCCAGGCGGTGGTGGCGCACGCCTTTAATCCCAGCACTCAGGAGGCAGAGGCAGGCGGATTTCTGAGTTCGAGGACAGCCTGGTCTACAAAGTGAGTTCCAGGACAGCCAGGGCGAGACAGAGAAACCCTGTCTCGAAAAACAAAAACAAAAACCAACAAAAAAAATTAAAATAAATACAAATAAATTGTAAAAAGAACAACAGCAAAGGAAAAACAAACAACAAAAAACAGGTATAGTGGTATATACCCGAAACCTGAGCACCAGAGATGGAAACAGGACAGAAGTCCAAGGTCATCAGCTGGAGAGTCTGAGGCCAACTTGGTTACATGAGACCCAGAGAAGAGAAGAGAAGAGAAGAGAAGAGAAGAGAAGAGAAGAGAAGAGAAGAGAAGAATGGAGGGGAGGGGAGGGAAGAATGGAGGGAAAGGAAAGAAAGGGAAAGGAGACCATAAGAAATTATGAAATAATTAGTGATGGGCTTTTTAGTATCTAACTTACAACATATATATTACATGTATGGGGGGGGGCACATCCCACACTGTGTGTAGAGGTCACAGGGTGTGTGTGGCAGGAGTCAGTCCCCTCCTTCCACCCTGTGGTTCCTGGGGATCTAGCGCAGGTCGTCAGGTGACTTTACCTGCTGAGTCATGTCACTGGCCCCTGTTTGTTTTTGTTTGATTTGTTTTGTAGTACTGGGAATCTAACCCAGGGCTTTGCACCTATGAGGCCAGGTTAAACCATTGAGCAACAGACCAGGTCTTGGATTGTTTGTGACAGAACTCATACAGCCCAGGCTGGCCCTTGAACTCCCTGTGTAACACAAGGTATTGGTGCTATAAAAACAAACAATGCACCACCACAGTACTACCTTACCTTTGTTTTTATTGAATTCCTTGTTTGTTTTGAGATAAAGTTTCACTGTCAACTCTGGCTGGCCTGAGACTTACTATAGAGACCTGACCTAAAACTCAGAGATCCACCTACCTCTGCATTCTGAGTTCAACTGCAAGTTCATGTAATTACATGGTTTATGTATTTATTTTTGAGGCAGAGTCTTGCTAGATAGCCCTGGCTGGCTTCTACTCTGTGTAGCCCAGATGGCCTCCCAAGTGCACAGTTACAAACATGCAAGGCCACACTTGGCTCCAAGATAGTATATTTAGGTTTTGACAGGAGCTGTGTTTAATAACCAATTTGGAAATTTCTAAAAAAGATAACCATCAGTTCCAGGACACCATTTCTGGGAGGTCTGTGCAGAAGGAAGGTTGCCACCTCCTGGACGATAAAGGAAGCTTTGGGTTGCTGACTGGAAACTAACCTGTTCTTTTTTTCCCCTGTTCAGGTGGTATTTTGGTGCCTTAATGAAGAATCAGATTTTGAAGTGGCCTTCAGCTTGGGAGCCAATGGCGTCATGACCGATTACCCCACAGCCCTGAGACACTACCTGGACAAGCAGGAACGAAGAGACCCAGCCTCCTCAGTCTGAGGCCCTGTCCTGTCTTTCTTTTAAAAAAATAAATATTTTCAAGCCAGGCATGGTGGCGCACGCCTTTAACCCCAGCACTCGGGAGGCAGAGGCAGGCGGATTTCTGAGTTTGAGGCCAGCCTGGTCTACAACGTGAGTTCCAGGACAGCCAGGGCTAGACAGAGAAACCCTGTCTCGAAAAACCAATAAATAAATAAATAAATAAATAAATAAATATTTTCTTGTCAGTAACATAGTTCATGGAGCAAGCGGTTGGAGGGTCAATCTGGAGGGCTATAAAGATGGCATGTTAGCAGCTGGGGATGGAACTTGGTGGTAGAAGGTTTGCATACCATGAATGCAGCTCTGAGTTTAATACGTGCTGCAAGCAAGTGCACGTAGCATTTTAGGGGAGATAAAGAAAGCCTGGGGTGGGGCTGGAGAGATGGCTCAGTGGTTAAGAGCACTGACTGACCTTCCAGAGGTCCTGAGTTCAAATCCCAGCACATGTGGCTCACAACCACTTGTTATGAGATCTGACTCCCTCTTCTGGTGCTGTCTGAAGACATCTACAGTGTACTTATTCTAATAAATTAAAAAAAAAAAAAGGGGGGGCTGGTGAGATGGCTCAGCGGGTAAGAGCACCCGACTGCTCTTCCGAAGGTGATGAGTTCAAATCCCAGCAACCACATGGTGGCTTACAACCACCTGTAATGAGATCCTCTGGTGCGTCTGAAGTCAGCTACAGCATACTTATGAATAATAATAATGAACGAGTCCTTGGACCGGAGAGAGCAAGTGGGACCGACCGGAGCGAGCGGGGCAGACCAGAGCGAGCAGGGTTGACCGGAACCAGGGGAAAAGAGAGAAGAAAAAAAAAGAAAGCCTGGGGTAAGCTGGGCCTAGAGATGAACATCTTTAACCTCAGCACTTGGAAGGCAGAGGCAGGTGGATTTCTGTGAGTTATAATGCCAGGGCTACAAAATGAGACCCTGCCCACTGACACCCCAGCAAAAAAAAAGCCTGGGGGCGTCAGTAAGCTGGCCCACTTGTTCCACTGCATTCCAGGCCCAGCAGAGTGGCACCACACCCTGTGCCAGCCTGGCCTCCACTCTAAAGCATGCTAACCCAAGCGTCCTGGCCCTAGACTAGAGATCCAGAGATGAGTGGTTGTCCTGAAACCATTAAGAGACCCAGGCATATACAAGGGACTGAATTTCCTCATGTTACTGATGTTGGTCACCTTATGCACTGAGCTGAACTGCAGCAGGCAGGCATGGGTGAGCTTGCAGGTTGCCCCATTGTACCTGCTGTCCACTTTCTGATCTCCAACACTGGGACCTAATTCATTTAATGAATATTCCCAGTGCAGTTCTTTTCAAGCCTGCTGGTTCCCGGGACTCTGCAGTGAACACAAATCTAAGAATACCAGGCACACGATTAAACAGACATTTTCACTGGGGTCAGAACTACAGAAACCACGAGGCCAGGCATACCAGAGAATGCCTGGGGCAGATGACGCTCAGCAGTAGAGATTTTTAAAGCATTGGTTCCTGGGAGTCTAATAGCAAAAGGACACCTTTAGCTCTTCCCTTTTAACAATCTGTTCCACGTGCTTGGGAAAAGTGAGAATTCCAACTTTGACTCTTACCATCTGGATAATCTCTGGAGAGGATCTCTTCTCCAAACCGAACCTGGTCAAATGGAGAAACTACAGGATTGTGAGACAGTGGTCAGTGGATAAACGAAGACAATTACGACTATTTCCCAGGGGTTTGCATACAGACAACACCCTCTTATTAGCCCCACGCCGGGTTAGGACCCTTGTCTCTTTGAGCACCAGAGATAGCAGAGCAGCAGAGGTGCAATCAGGCCCGGGTTAACCTCTGGGTTAGGCTGCGAGTCGTAGCCGCATTTCCGGGCGAGACGGCTAGCGGGAGCCCGGAGCAGGGGGAAGGGCAGCCCAGCCTACGCTGGCCGCCGTATGACGCGCCCCCTCATTTGCATGAGACACTCCGATTGGCCACGGCGGCCGCCGGGACAGGAGGCCGGCCCCCTCCCCCCTCCCGCCGCAGCCGCGGCAGCAGCTGGTCTCGGTGTAAACAAGTCGAGGCGGCTGTGAACCGGGCCGGGGGGGACGGCGCCCATTAGGAGCGCCCCCCACTCCCAGGCCAGGCCACCCCGCGGACCGGGCCCTCCACGCGCCCAGGCGAGGTGAGGCCTGGACCGACGTCTCTACGCGTCGCCCCGCGCCCCCGCCCCGCAAGTGAGGACTGCCCCTTCCCCCGCGCATGCCCCCATCCCCTCGCCCCAGGTGAGCCCCGGGGTCTCAGGTAAGGCTTGGCGATGCAGGTAAGACTCCCCTCGGCGGAGATGAGGCGCAGCGCCTGCAGGTAAAAACCCCTCCTCTCCCTAGGGGACCCTCTTCCTTTGGGGAGGCCTCCTGCCTCCTCCAGGTGAGAGACCCTTTCCCCAAGCGAACTCCATGTACCCCACATTTTCCCTATCACTAGTCCAAATAGGGTCCCAAGGACCAGTCAGTTTCTTATTCCCCCTCCCCGCCCCCGCAATCCCTCAAAACTGAAAACTAGCAGCCCATCCACTCGGAAGCCCCTTCTTCACGTTTCAGATGCCAGCTCAGCAGGGGTGAGGCCAGAAGCTCGTGGGTGACTCACCTAGAGCTCCTCCTAGCCTCAGTTTACCCGCTGATGCAACCTGAAGGCCTCCTCAGTGAGTCAAAACTGAGATGACTCTGGTCCCTGGTGAGACTGCTGGCTCTAGGGAAAGGAGAGAGCAGCCAAGTGTGACAGAGTCCCCATAGTTCTGGGCTTGTCTACATGTGTGTGGCCTTGGTCCTGACTGTCCACCTCTCCTTCCTGGCAGGCACTGGGCTCCCTCTGCTCCCCGTGGGCCGCTCCCCGCGTGGGGCCACTGCCCTTGGCCCCCGCCATGGTGCGGATTTCAAAGCCCAAGACGTTTCAGGCCTACTTGGATGATTGTCACCGGAGGTATAGCTGTGCCCACTGCCGTGCTCACCTGGCCAACCACGACGACCTCATCTCCAAGGTAAGCAGGCCACATTTTAGTCTAGAATGGCAATGGGCATCCTGGCAACTCCCCACCAATAGCCCTAACCCCCTCCTCTCGTCTCCCCACTACCCTGCAGTCCTTCCAGGGCAGTCAGGGACGTGCCTACCTCTTCAACTCTGTGTGAGTATTCATCTCCTTCCTTTCTTTCCCTGACCTCTGTTGTGACCTGTGACCCCTGGTAATGCCGATATTCCCAGAGTCCCTTGTTTCTGACAAGAAGCCATGATCAGGCTCCTCTTTAGAGGCTAAGACCAGACACTGAACATACTAGCTAGAGGGTGGCTCTGGGCTGCCGAGACCCTCCCTGGGACTACCCTTTGTCTCCACAGAGTGAATGTGGGCTGCGGGCCAGCAGAAGAGCGGGTGCTGCTGACAGGTCTTCATGCTGTCGCTGACATCCACTGTGAGAACTGCAAGACCACTTTGGGCTGGAAATATGTGAGTTTGAGATCTCTGACCCTAGGCTGGCCTTTGAGCTAACCTCATCTCTTCTTCCTTGAAAGCATCTGCCTTTGCCTTTCAGTGTACCAGTGGCCCAGCACAAACTGGTTTTCCCCAGTGACTGGCGTCTGTCTGTCCATTGCAGGGCTTTGAGGGTGTTCTCTTCCCTCGAAGGATTCGCACCCCTCTCATAGATGATTAACATCATGTAGAATCATCATTTATCAATTGCATATCTGCCACGCATGTGAACACATGGCATATAGCCTCTCTATCATTACAGCTATTCTGGTGGCAGAGTCTAGTCCAGAAGACAAGGAGGTCTGAAGATGCTGGGACATTCGCCCAAGATCACACAGCTAAGACTCTGTAGCAGTGGGGAAACTAGGTCCCCAGATCTCTGCATGGTTCCTGTCACTTCCGATGCTGTCTAGCATCTGATTTCACAACCTTGAGTCTCATTTCCTTACCTGGCATGGGAGCATAAAGCCACTCCCTGGCACAGATCATTGTGAGGAGGGTCAGATTACACGTGACAAAGTTATTCCTTATACATTTGAGGATAGCATAGGGAATTGGGCACTTGGCCTGTCTCTAGAAGCTGGATGCCCCATGCAGAGACAGTCCTAACCTTACTTTACCTCTAACCCTGCCACAGATTTGCTGTGTGTCTTTGGACAGGTGGCTTGGCCCCTCTGAAATCCTAAAATATACCTTAGACCAGAGGTTAAAAACTCAAATGTCAGCAGTGTGTGGTGGTACACACCTTTAATCTCAGCACTGAGGAAGCAGAGGCAGGTGATGTCTGTGTTCTAGGCCAGCCTAGTGAGCTCCAGGACACCCAGGGCTATGTAGACCCTGTCTCAAAGTACAACAAAAATCTTTCAAATGTCTATAAGGCCAAGCAGATACTGTGGGTTTATAAATGTGTAGCCTAGATGTAGTGCAGAGAAAGCAGGCTGAGGCAAAATGGAGTGAGTATGTATAGTTATCATTTAGTTGTAATTTTAGTAATTTTGTTTATTGTATTTTTTTAATGTAGTGCTTGTATTGAATCCAGCTTAGACATCAATTGTATCAGCTCAGGCATCAACCTCCCACAAGCTAAACATCCCCAACTCCTAAAGTTGTTTATATTAAGCTCTCTGTTATCTAAACAAAACTACCTGTAGGCTGAAATGGCCCTTAGGCCACCAGTTTGTAATCCCTGAACCATGAAATCTTGTAGGTACTTCCATATCCTCCGTTGGAGCTGTCATTAATTTTCAGAACTACCAGTGATTCCGAGTTCTCTCTCTTCCTAGTGAGGAACAGCTCTGCCAGCTGTGTCTGGGCCACAGGTTTTTTTCATATATAAAACAAGACCGGGGGCTGGTGAGATGGCTCAGCTGGTAAGAGCACCCGACTGCTCTTCCGAAGGTGATAAGTTCAAATCCCAGCAACCACATGGTGGCTCACAACCATCCGTAACGAGATCTGGCTCCCTCTTCTGGAGTGTCTGAGGACAGCTACAGTGTACTTACATATAATAAAATAAAATAAATCTTTAAAAACAAAAAAACAAAAAAACAAAAACCAAGACCAATCTTAATCATTTCCAAACCCTATTCATTGCCTAGTGGTGAAAGTCTTGTCTGTGACTGGCAGCCCTTTCTCTCCTTTCAGGAGCAAGCCTTTGAGAGCAGCCAGAAGTACAAAGAGGGGAAGTACATCATTGAACTCAACCACATGATCAAAGACAACGGCTGGGACTGACCTAGCTCCTGCTGCATGTGGCTTCAGCCCGGCCTGGCCGCCAGGGGGAGCCACTGGTCTCGCTCCTCCTGAAGGGAGCTCTGGACCCTCAGGGCCCCCACAGGGGAAGGATCCAGCTCCTGTACATATATTTTATTGCATGCACTGTGACCTTGGGGGGAGACAAAAAGGAGGATTATACCCCCGCCCCCTGCACCTCCCTGCGATCTGGCTGGCTTGGATCTCATTTTTTAACCCCTTCCTGTCTTGCCTGTCCCATAGATAAGGCCTGTGTGCTGCTCTCATGGCCCCAGTGCACCACCTTTCTGTGAATCTTTCCCACCGGATCCCTCTTACCTGCAACGTGTCTGTCTCGTTCTGTAGCGTTTGTAAATAATAAAACAATGGAATGGAGACAGCCCCTGGCTCACATGGAATACAGAGAGGGGACCTAGAGATCCATTCAGAGCCCTCAGCAGGGGGAATGGAGTAGGAGCAGTAGACCAAACTAATCTAGCTCCTGACATCTTGACTATGTTAATCCTGGCGTTAGTTCCTCGGGAGCAAGCTTCAGAGAAGACCACCAATTCTCTGGCTTTGCTGCCCCAGTCTGAACTACAATTCCCAGGGACCCCAACACAACTTGCCTGTGGCCTTTGCGTGCGCCTGGCGCGGTGCCTACTGGGAAGTGTAGTTGAAGTGTTTTCGGCGTGAGACCTTGCGCTTTGCACGAGATACCATAGACTTGTAGCTGTGCATGCCCCTCAACTTTTGGGACTTGGTGGAGGCTTTTAAGACTATAAACCAGGGAGGACTCTAGGCTTTAGTCCTCTGCTGCGGTCTCTCTCTCTCTCTCTCTTTTTTTTCTTCGTTTTTTTCATGCCCAGTGTCTGGCGTATCGGCTCAGACATCAACCCTGCACTTGTCCTCGCGTTCACTTCGCAAGGCTAGTCCTCCAAGTGAAAAAAAGGGAGGGGTCACCTTCCAGAAAGTCTGGGGCTTTAGGGTCTAACCCGGGATCCTAGGCTCGGTGCCAGGATCCAGATCCCACCCCTGCCCCCTAGCCGGTCTGCCCCCACCGTGGGAACAGAGACCAGCTGGCCGGAAGCGCCAAACTGCGTCCCTGTCCTAGCCCTAGGGATCAATCAGGCCGAGGAGTTAATTATGTAATGAGGGGGTAGGGGGTCGGGACTAGTGAAGCTGCGAGGGAGAGGGGAGGATACCCAGGTATCCGGCCTCCTCTTGGACCCCTTCTAGGCCCCAGGGGTCTCCATTCCAACCCACCTCCAGGGCCCCAAGGAGGGGAGGGGCTGTGATCTCTGGTTTGGAAGGGGCTGTGCTGTGAGCTATAAAGGGGGCATCCCTTAGACCCCGGATTCTAGCAACAGCACACAAGGCCCGAAGAAACTACAACATGTACCATCCACGAGAGTTGTACCCCTCCCTGGGGACTGGCTACCGTCTGGGACACCCCCAGCCTGGGGCAGACTCCACCTTCTCACCTGCCCTAACAGAGGGCTACCGCTACCCTGGTGAGCGGTTGGATTGGCTCTGGGTAAGGGGCAGGAAACTGGGAACTTGTGGCCCTCCCCTGGATCCTCATTCTTCCCACATCTCCAGATTTGGATACTTCTAAACTGGATTGCTTCCTCTCTGGGATTGAGGCAGCTCCCCACACTCTGGCTGCACCCCCTCCTTTGCCCCTTCTCCCGTCTGCTCTGGGCCCTGAGACAGCACCGCCACCCCCAGAGGCCCTTCACTCGCTTCCTGGGGTCAGCCTGAGCTTGGAGAACCAGGAACTGTGGAAGGAATTCAGCGCTGTGGGGACAGAGATGATCATCACCAAGGCTGGCAGGTGAGGGATGGCCAAGTCAGCTTCTAGAAAAGAGAATTTCTGGGACAGACCTAGGGTTAGGGGCCTCTCCAGGGCTAGGACAACCAAGACAGCAGAATCTAACTATGGCCTGACACTGTCTGTGATCCTGGATGAACAGGAGTTACATTGTGTCGAGGTTCAAGGATCAGGCTGGCAAGTTTGTGACTGAGTTTAGGAGTCATTCTATCAAGGGTCAGAGAGGTCAGTCTGGCTGGGTTGTAGATTGGCATGTGGCCTAACTCAGAAACAGACAGCCTATGAGAAGGGTCAAGGACCAGTAAGTGACCAGTGTAGGAGAATCTGTCCAGGATCAGGGGCCGTGTGTGACTAAGTCAAAGCCCACCCTGAAGGAAGGTGAATGCCTACCGTGTGAACTCTGACAAGGTCTCTAAGGCCTGAACCCCAGGATAAATCCTGTCCCCAGGGCCCCACACCTATTATTTCTGAAGAAAGTTAGTCTTCGCAGCCACAGAGGTCAGTGCTGCACCAAGGTGGGGAGCAAGAGGCTCCCAAGGCTTCAGGAAGAAAATAGTTACCATTGTCTCTGCAAACAGAGTTTCAGGGGTCAGGAGCCTGGACAGGACATGGCAAGGGCTCTGAGACAGGATTGTACCATGTTGTAACTAGAATGGAGAAAGTGAAGGGGCGAGTGGGGAGGAGATTAACCTGCTCTGGCCTGTCAGACCCCCTAACCTGTCTGTCCCCTTTGCCCATCTGTAAAATGGCTCTTAGACTCTGTGCTGGAGAACCTAATTACACCTCTCTGGCTTTACCGTGCCAAAATTGAGGTGCCTATTGCTAGTTCCTTCGCTGGTACTGGGCTCAACCTTGGTAGATGGTAGCTCTAGGCCTCTTCTCCTTCCCCTTCCCCTGTGTAGGCGTATGTTCCCTGCTTGCCGAGTATCAGTCACAGGCCTGGACCCAGAGGCCCGCTACTTGTTCCTTCTGGATGTGGTTCCAGTGGATGGGGCCCGATACCGCTGGCAGGGCCAGAACTGGGAGCCCAGTGGCAAGGCTGAGCCCCGCCTACCCGACCGTGTCTACATTCACCCTGACTCTCCTGCCACTGGTGCCCACTGGATGCGGCAGCCCGTATCCTTCCATCGTGTTAAGCTCACCAACAGCACACTGGACCCCCATGGACACGTGAGGCCCAGGCTGGGACTCCTTGATGGGGTTTTAGGGTGGTACCGGGAGGAAGGTGAAGGCTGGGAGTCACCTCATTTCTTCCCTCCCAGCTGATCTTGCACTCAATGCACAAGTACCAGCCTCGCATCCACCTGGTGAGAGCCACCCAACTTTGCAGCCAACACTGGGGAGGTGTGGCCTCCTTCCGATTTCCTGAGACCACATTCATCTCTGTGACAGCCTACCAGAACCCTAGGGTGAGTGACCTTGCTTGAGGGAGGGTCAGTGACTGTCGCCCAGGCTACAGGGGCTTTGACCTGCGTGTGTGTCCTCAGATCACACAGCTGAAGATCGCAGCCAATCCCTTTGCCAAAGGTTTCCGAGAAAATGGCAGAAACTGTAAGAGGTGGGCATCATTCATTCAATGAATGTTTACTAATTATTGTATGCCTGGCACTGTGCCAGGGTACCAGGAACATGATGGTAAGTAAAAACATGTGTCCACTCATCTATCTATTTTTTTTTGGGGGGGGGGGTTCAAGACAGGGTTTCTCTGTGTAGCCCTGGCTGTCCTGGAACTCACTCTGTAAAGCAGGCTGGCCTCGAACTCAGAAATCTGCCTGCCTCTGCCTCCCAAGTGCTAGGATTAAAGGCGTGTGCCACCACTGCCCAGCTTTATCCACTCTGATTCAACAAATACTTAAGCTTGCTCAGTCCTCATACAATTGATAGACTAGTTGGCAGAGCAGACAAAAAATGAGAGACTATACAATTCTAACATCAATAAGGCCTGCAAAAGATGGCAAGGTCTGGAGGGAAACAGAGGAGAAAGGGCACCGAAGGACAATAGACATAGAAAGACCTTTGGGAAGGGGAAGGAAAGTGATTGAAAAAGACATGTGCAAAGGCCCTGAGGAGAAGTGAGGCTGCAGAGGGGAGGGAGGCCAGCCAATGCTGACCAAGGAAGGATGTGGACATCTCTTCCAAGTACAACCCCTGAGATCTGACCTAGCCCTG
This sequence comes from Mus minutoides, assembly GCA_902729485.2. Classification (NCBI taxonomy): domain Eukaryota; kingdom Metazoa; phylum Chordata; class Mammalia; order Rodentia; family Muridae; genus Mus; species Mus minutoides. The sequence continues at coordinate 5,002,529 of LR749500.1, forward strand.
GGAGAGCTGCTAGTCTATCCCAAAAGAGTGACTGGTTCACTAGCTCAAATATGGAGAGAGCTAGGGCATGCCATAAGGGAGGTTTGTGATGCCACAGGTCAGGGAGGCCTTCCTGGAAGAAGTATAGATTGTCAGGTGCAAAAGGGCTGTGGAGCAGCTATGAAGTTGGGCAGATACTGGACCTTGCTGCCAGGAAGGGGCTTTCTCAGATTCTAAATACCCAATGAGGAAAGGAAAGAAAGCACTAAAGAACCAAGTCTGAGAGGAACCTCAGCTCTGCTGATTTTTAGTGGCTTCTCTGGTCTTCAGTTCCTTATCTGTAAAATGGGTATGATACAGCACCTGCCCACAGGGTGCCTGGGAGGGTGGAATGCCTGGCACCTGGTAAGTACTATTAGTGCCATCATCATCATCATCACATCATCATCACCATCATTCCCCAGGGAGCGGGATGCCCGTGTGAAGAGGAAACTTCGGGGCCCAGAACCAGTGGCCACAGAGGCCTGTGGGAGTGGGGGTGAGTGCTGTCCTGGTGGCATGGGGCCAACCTGAGACATGGAGCATTCCCTACCCAACCTGTGCTTTTTGTCTCCTCAGATACACCAGGGGGTCCCTGTGACTCCACACTGGGTGGGGACATTCGGGACTCAGACCCAGAGCAGGCCCCAACCCCCCAGGAAGCTGCTTCTGCCTCAGCTCCTCCATGTGGGGGCCCCAGTGCTGAAGCCTACCTCCTGCACCCTGCTGCTTTTCATGGCGCCCCCAGTCACCTATCAGCCAGGTAAGGTGGACAAGGGCAGAGGGCTGGGTGTTCCAGGAGGTGGCCTCTTCTATTCTTATACCTCTCTCCTGTGACTAGGACCCCCAGCTTTGCTGAGGCTCCAGACCCTGTGCGCCCAGCCCCATACTCAGCTGCATTTCTGGACCTACAGCCTGGATCAGGGGGCTCTGCCTATCAGGCAGCTCCGTCTGTACCATCCTTTGCCCCACACTTCATCCAAGGGGGCCCCTTCCCTCTACCATACCCAGGACCTGGAGGTTATCTGGACATGGGATCCAAGCCAATGTACTGAGCCTCGATGTAGTAAGCCTATGCCATCTTCCCTTGATCCTCCAGCTCCCTTCCCCGCCCCCCCCCAGCCTGGTAGCATCCCCATTGAAGTGGTACCTCCCCCCCACCACCACCACCAAATGGCTGGCTTGGGCCTCTCTTCTACCCTTTACTTCACACCTTGATTTCACTCCACCCCCTCTGGCTTCAAAGCTCAGGCAAAGCGGCTCAGAGTCCAGCTGGGGCCTGCTTCCCCTCAGCTCTCACCTCAGTGCGAATGGAGGGAGCCTCTGCCTGGCCAAATGGGGCCCCCAGCCCAGTACCCCCACCTCCTGGGGGCCTTGTCACTAGTGCAAGCCATGCCAATTTGTTCTCAGGATCAGAGTATTTTTGTTAATAAAACTCCAAAGACATTAGTGCTCAGGAAACTTGAGCTAATGGTGCTGGCCCTGGGTGGGGCTGGGGGAACCACAGCTTTAAGGTCCAGCTGCTCGCCCTGCCCTGGTGGCTAGGAAAGAGCCTGCTCTGGGCCATCCCCTTCAAGATGGAGGAGCTTCCTCACAATGGTTGCTTTAAGAATCAAGGCTGTCCAGGAACCAAGATTTCATGAAGCACTAAGTAAGCTTTGGGAAAGATTAGCAGATGGAGCCTCAAGGCTCCGGGCCCAGTGGACAAACAGAACAGGTCTCCATAGCCACCCCAACCAAACCTGACAGAACCTAAATCTATTTTTCTTCTTTTATTAGAATTTTTTTCTTTTTTTCTCAAAATGTTTTATCTAAAAACAAAAAACAAACAAAAAGAAAAAAGAAAGGAAAAAAAAAAAGGAAAAAAGAAAAACAGAAAATGACTGGAAACTTCATGGATCAAGTGGGAGAAAGGAGAGGAAGCCAGGAGCCAAGGCTCCACCTCTCCAGAGCAAGTCCGCACCCTGGGGTGAGCAAAGCCAGGCAGCCCCTCAGACCCAGCCTCCGACTGGGCAGAGGGCAGTCACAGTGGTCCAAGGGCCAGAGGGGCTGGGGCCAAGGAGTCACAGGAAATAGTCGGCCACTGGCTTTTTGGAGGGGATGCCACGTGTCTCTTGGGGTGCAGCCTCGAAGATGATGAAATCTTTCTGGAGGTGCTCATCCAGTTCTAAGATGGCTGCCACATTGCCACAGCTGGATTTAAGAAAAGTACAGTTAGCAATGGTTGGCCCAGATACCTACCCTCATCCCGGCCCCTGGCCTGCCAGCTTACCGGTAGCAGTAATTAGGCGCTGACCACACAGTAAGCACGGTCTCATTGAAGTGCCACTTGTAACCTTCCATCACTAACTGGTGGGCACGGCAGATCATATCAATGTCGTTGGCTGCATTAAACTGGGCAACCACGTCACTGCCAAACAGGTAGCCTGCCCCTCGGGGGCTCACTCCCCAGCCTGTTGTGTCTGAGAGGAGACAAGGACAGTGTGTGGGCTCCTCTGTACATCGTGCCCGGCGTGGTGGCACACACCTTTAATCCCAGCACTCGGGAGGCAGAGGCAGGCGGATTTCTGAGTTCGAGGACAGCCTGGTCTACAGAGTGAGTTCCAGGACAGCCAGGGCTACACAGAGAAACCCTGTCTCGGAAAAAACAACAAAGCAAAGCAGACTGTACGTCTTTCCTCATTAAAGCAGAGGGGATCTGGGAAACAGGATAGCAAATGCTAGAACATAGAAGCTCTAAGGAGGAAAAATGCCCAGAGAACCACTATGATCAAGGTTTTTCCTGGCAGTAAGTCCATGGTTTCTGCTCCTTATGGAGCATCCAGTCAGGCAGGAGGAAGGAAAAAGCCAGTGTGGACCAACTTTGCCTTCCTCTCCCCAAACTATCCTGGCTTGACTCTTCTTTCTTCATACACTTGCTTAAATCCAGTCCCCACAAGCTAAAGGTAACGCCAGCTCAGGTACTGCCCTCACCTTCAGGGTCAGACCACAGGAGGTCACACATGGGTCCATCATGGGGTACCTCTTGCTTTCGGTCAATCGTCCGGATCTGGTCCAAGGTCTGGATGGAAGGAGAAAGACCTCCATGCACACAGAAGATCTACAAGGAAAAGTAGTATCAGAGAAAGAGAGGTGGAAGCCCAGAAACCCACCACTGCCCCACCTCTGAGGAGATCCACAGCCAACCTACCTTGCCATCAATGATGGCAGACAGGCTGAGGTAGTCAAAGATCTCAGTACAGTAGCGCCATACAGTCACTGAGCCATATTTCCGTAAGCACTCATCATAGAACCCATAGACCTGGGTAATCTGCCGACTCTCATGATTGCCCCGGATCAAAGTGATTCTGTCAGGATAGCGAACCTAGGGCGTGCATCAAGCCAGGGCTAGTTCTACTTTGTTTCCCATTAACCCCTCCCAATTGTCTATCAGTCTCACTCAGCCCTCACCATGCTCTGTGTAGCCTAGACTCCTGCTGCCTCTAACATAATCCTGACGTCCCTGCCTCACAGGCTCCTGGAGCTTTCTCTAGAGATGCACTACAAGACTAGTGATTCCTCTCACTGCTAGACTCAGGCTCCAATTCTTGCACCCTATCCCCACCCCACTGTGGCCCCTCACCAATGAATTCCCCCAGTTTACTCAATTTCTGCTGCTTCCTGAACACAGCCTCTGTCTACTTCCCAGAACTCACATCACCAGCCTCTTCCTCAAGGGCTCAGGAGATGGCCCCACTCATGGCAGCAGTCATGACCAGCCCCGCTAAGCACACAGTCCACAGCCACAGCAAAGTTCCAAGGTAGGTGACAGGAAAGGTGATGAGGGCAGCAAGTAGTGGCCAAGGTTCAGGATCCAGGGGCCAAGGGTCCTCACCTTAAGAGCCAGCAGGAGGAGGAAGGTTTCAACACTGTAGAAACCACGGTCCACAAAGTCTCCCATGAAGAGGTAGTTGGTCTCAGGGACATCGCCACCTACCTGGGAGGAGGGATATGGCTCTGCTTGGCCCCAAACTATCTCCTCCCACTGCAAGGCTAAAGAACTGAGCCCCTTCTGTCATCCAAAGCCCATGCAACCTAAGTCCTCTCAATGATCATATCTTCTAATCATCCCCAGTTTACAGCCGCAGTGTTCCCTAACTCACTCTGAACAGCTCCTTGAGGTCATAGAATTGTCCATGGATGTCACCGCATACCTGGAAAAGATGAATGTGAGTTGTCAGAGTGGAAAAAGACACAAACCCTTTGTTCCTAGAGACCACTCTTCAAAACACCTATTACTTTCCATGCCAGTAAAGGCTGTATCATTCCATCTCAGGACTAAAATTCCACCCTCTAGCCCCAAGTGAGCCTGTTGTGGTGTCATCTATCATCCTACCCTGCTCTGGTGCAGGAGATGTGTGTTTTCTGGGAGACTCCCAGCTTCACAGGACTGGCTTCATCTCTGTTTGCCCATATGCCCAGCAGAGTTACCAGCACACAGCCACTGAGCCACAGACTAGAATCATTAACCAAATAAATTCTTCTTCCTTGGCCATGAGCATCCCCATAATAAATCAAAATTCCCTTTCTTTTCTTGTAGTCATGAGGCTAAAGCCCAGGGTTTCTCTTATACACACTGGGAAAGCATCTGACTGCTAAGCTACAAGCTCTGCTCACCATCTAATTCTCATATTGAGGCTCAGCTGAAGACTGAGGAGCAGCAGAGACCTGGGAGGTACTAGCCTCTCATAAATTTAGGACTAAGTCAGGCTCCAAAGGACACAGAGTACTCACTGTGACTGGCGAGTCCACCCTCTGCACGTTGCTCTCTTCTACCAAGATCTCTCTGGAGACAGGAGAAGACCAGGGTCACCACAGCCAGGCCAGCCCAGCCCAATTCCTGACCTTTTTTGGAGGGAGGGAGGACATGAGGTAGTCCTTGAACCTCCATGGGACAGAAGTATGTACTGTCCCCATGATTTTGGTCAAAAAGCACTGACCTCTACCACTCAACACCTGCTCATGGCTCCTTGTTACCAACTGAACAGAGTCCAAGTTCTCACCCCCCACCCCCAATTAAGCCCCTCCAAGCAGGCTGGGACATTTTCAGCCTAGACATTCCCTGTGGTCACTTCTCATGAGCACAGCATATATTCCTGAAAGGGAGGTCCCTTTCCCTCAGAACACTCCCACACTACCCACAGTGAGGGTGAGACCTCAGGCACAATGACCCCAGGTGCACCTTCAAAGGGTTGCGCTGTTCCTTCCATGTCAGCATTGTATTTACTTGTTCTGGAGACAGAGTCTCATTATGTATCCTTGGCTAGCCTGGATGTGTAACTTGATGTGTAAACCAGGCTAGTCTCAAGAAATCTACCTGTCTGTGTCTGCCACATGTGTGCTGAGATTAAAGGATTGTGGCACTGTTAACAGGAATTTACAGCTAAGAAATGGGCTGTGGTGTAGTTTTTTTTCTTTTTGCTACTTTGTGGGTTCTTCTAACAATATCTTCCCTGGCTCAGTTCAGCACTATCTTTTCTAACCCTATTCCTGTGATGATTTCCCCAAAGACCTCCTTCTAGAATGGTGGCAGATCAAGCTGGAAACTTGCTGAACCCCAGAATCTAATATCCAAAGAAGCAACCCCAGACTCTTTCACAGACCTCAAATCAATATCAGGAACACACACATGGAAGGCCAGCACTTGGTAGGTAAGGCATAGAGATCCAGGTTATGCTTGGCTAGATAGCAAGTTCAAGGATAGCCTAAGATGTGGGAGTTCCTGTCTACAGTCAGGCATGATGACATAGTGGTATAACGAAAGGATTCCAGGCTCCAAATCAGCCCAAGAGACAAAGAGATCCTGTCTCCAAAACAAAGGCCTCAAACCAAACAGGGCTAGTGTAGCTCAGCAAGAGAAAGCAAACTAGGACACCAGCTGCCACATCCTCAGTGAGTAACCTACATCAAGTCACTGGTATCTACAAGTCATGGTTTCCTACCCTGTAAAAAGAAACCACCAGCTGGGCATGGTGGCGCACGCTTTTAATCCCAGCACTCGGGAGGCAGAGGCAGGCGGATTTCTGAGTTCGAGGCCAGCCTGGTCTACAAAGTGAGTTCCAGGACAGCCAGGGCTATACAGAGAAACCCTGTCTCGAAAAACAAACAAACAAGAAACCATCATTTGAGAGAGACAGATGGATCTCTTTGGGTTCAAGGCCAGCTAGGGCTACATGGGAGGACAGACAGGCACACACACATACTCTCCCGGCCTCACAGAACTGGTGGGGTAAGGTGAGGAGTAGGCTACTATCTATTAAACAGGATTAAAGTCACACCGCAAAAGTTTCCAGCCTCAACTGTTACCCACCTGCCCCACCCTATCCTTCTCACTGCTGGTCAAGAGTATAGCTTTCAAGGTTTACCTTTTCTCTTCTCTTTCTTTCTCTTTCTCTCTTTCTCTCTTTCTTTCTTTCTTTCTTTCTTTCTTTCTTTCTTTCTTTCTTTCTTTCTTTCTTTCTTTTTTTGGTATTTCAAGACAGGGTTTCTCTGTATAGCCCTGGCTGTCCTGGAACTCACTTTGTAGACCAGGCTGGCCTCGAACTCAGAAATCCACCTGCCTCTGCCTCCTGAGTGCTGGGATTAAAGGCATGCACCACCACACCCAGCTCAAGGTTTACCTTTTCTTAGAAGCACCTTGGTATCAAACGTCTTTAATCCCCGCACTTGGGAGGCAGAGGCAGGGGGATCTCCGAATTCAAGGTCATCCTGGTCTACAGAGTGAGTTCCAAGACAAGGCAGGGCTACACAGAGAAACCCTGTCTCAGAAAAAAACAAAGCCAAAAATCAAACATCCCCCCACCGCCAAAGCTTCAGCTAGCTTTACTCTTTGAATACACCATCTCATGACTTCATGCTAAGTTCACTTCCCGAGCAGACTCACTGAATGCTCACAACTGTTTTACTCAACACAACTCCTTCGTTTTGCTGACTGCTGAGATACTTCAAAATCAACACCACACAAAGTGGCAGAGCTCAGACTCAAACCCACAGTCGTTGTACCCCAAAATGGGATCCCGACTAGCAACTTCCTTCTGCTTCCCAGAGCACGCTGCCTCTCTCCATATCCATATCATGCATAGCTCTTTTTTGGCTTCATTTCCTGAGCCAGAGTCTCATGTTGTGGCCTTGACCTAGCTGAGGATGACCCTAAACCCCTCATTCTCCTCTCTTGGCATTCTAAGGGCCTGGGAGGGGATGTTGAGAGGGGCTGGAGATGGCTCAATGGTTAACAGCACTGACTGCTCTTCTGAAGGTCCTGAGTTCAAATCCCAGCAACCACATGTTGGTACACAACCATCCGTAATGATATCTGATGCCCTCTTCTGGTGTGTCTGAAGACAGCTACAGTTTACTTACATAAAAATAATAAATAAATCTTTAAAAAAGTGTGTTGAAGCTGTGTAAACCGAGATAGTCTAGAACTCACGTTCTAGTCTAACCTACTTATTGTTTTTCTTAGGATCGTAACAGAACACGAAGGTGGCTCAACTCCATCTTCCAGAATCATAACTAAAAGGATCTGTATTCACAGAACTGGCTTCAGATTCCATTCCTTCCTTGCTGGTAATTTTGAACAATTAGAGTCCTTGTTTGTTAAACTAGACACAAAATCACTTTCTTTTTTTAAAGGATTGACGGGATTGAGAGGCTTTCGCAAATCACGTTTTGTTTTCACTCTTCACTCTTTAAGAATCTGTCCCAGAACTCAGCCCCTCCAAGAAACTTTCTCTTTCATCCCATCAGGGCAAGCCGGTTTCCCTGAGTTCCCTAGAACTTCCTGCCACTCGCTCTTACTCCACTAGAAACCCATACACAGCCGACCCCGTGGTTCCTGGAGAGAAGTGGCCCTCGGGACATCTCTCTGGGGACGTGCCCTAAGTTCTCGGCGGAGTTTGCCCAGCCGAGACCCCGGGGCGAGCGGCTGGCGTCCCTCCCGCGGGCTCACCTGGCCTTGGCGCACAGGGCCTTGACTTCGCTCTCCTTGATCAGCTCGCAGCGCCGCAGCTGCTCGATCTGCCGGTCCAGGTCGCTGATCTCCGCCATGGCCCACCCCCCCCGGCGCGGGTCAGAGTCGGGGCCGCCGCCCCCTCCGGACCGCACAGGGGTCTCCTGGGAAAAGCGAAGGCGAGCCCGCCAATCAGAGGGTCCGTGCGGGAGGGGGGACTCGATTCTGGGACCGCCCCCCCCTCCCCTCACGGCGGCCCAGGACCCTCCGCGTCCCGCTGCCCTGGCCGCACCCCGTCAACTCCCGTCGAACCCCGCGGGCCCGCGCTAAGGACGGTGGCCTAGAGGGGCCTCGGACAATTACCGCCGCGGAGACTCCGGCTGAGTCTCTCCGACTCCCCACTTCCCTCCGCTTTGGGCCTCCGCCACCGCCGCTTCTACTTCCGGCCTCGCCGCGGAAGCAGAGGAAAACCAGTGCTCGCGCGCACCGGAAGTGACATATGCGAGCCACGCCTCGCTCGAGGCACCGGGAAGGAGAAGCGAAGGAGCCGGAAGTGGGCGGGCGAAGTGGGTTGGATTCAAGTCTAGTAGGGCTTCGCTTGTGTATGCCTGGTGAGGTACTTAGCTGCGGTAGGCTTCTCATCTCACATTACACTATTCTCTTGGCTGCTTTCTATCTGCTTCTATTACAGATCTCACGGATAAAAATGCCTTGTTCATCGTTGCCTCTCCGGTGTTTAGAATAAGGCCAAGAGTTGCAGATATGCATAAATAGTTGTTCAATGAAAGGGCCTATCCTGGGCCACATTTCTTGCCACGGTCCCAGAGAAACCTTGCCTTGAGGAGCTCCGAACCTGGCCCAGACATGGTGGTACACCTATTTGTAATCCCAGAACTCAGGAAGCTAAGACTGTATCGTGGATTCTAGGCTGTCAAAACTACAGAGCAAACACTGGGGGGAGGGGGGGCGGCTCAAGAAGATGGCATATCTGATAAAAGAACTTGTCACCAAGCCTACTGACCTGATTTGGATCCCCAGAACCCATATGGTGATGAGAGAAAACACAGAGGCTTAAATCCAATTGAAAAAAAAAAGTGTCTACTCTCTGGACACCAAGCTTTTCCAAAATAGTTCATTTTTTTTCTTGACAGGGTTCCACTGTAGCTCAGAATAGCCCAGATTTCACAGCGAATCTCAGCCCAGATGCTAATCAGCCACACCCAACATTGCTTCCTATTGCCTGAACATATTCCTTGAAGGTGGCAATGGGTTCAAAAGCTAGCTTGCTCACAATTGAATGCTGAAAGTCTGGAGTTTCAATCAAGGCTCAAATATGAATCCAGAAAAAGCGGTTTTCAAGTCTGGCTTTCACCTTTCATTTGCTGAAACTCAAAGCAACACAAAAACTAAGACCCGAGCAGGGCAGTGGTGGTGCATGCCTTTAATCCCAGCACTTGGGAGGCAGAGGCAGGCGGATTTCTGAGTTCAAGGCCAGCCTGGTCTACAGAGTGAGTTCCAGGACAGCCAAGGCTACACAGAGAAACTGTCTCGAAAAACTAAACCAAACAACAAAAACCTAAGACGCGGAGCTTCCCCAATTCGCTGTGCACGCAGTCTGCCTCCCTTCTCTTCACCTTTTGCTGTAGGCAGAGCAGGTTATTTATCTTTCTTCTGCACACCATGCTCCTCTTTTTGAGTATTCTATTGTCCCTCTCAACTTTGAACAATTTTTATATGCCTTTGGATTGTCTTATAGACAATAGGTGGGGAGATGGCTCAGTGGTTAACACTGACTGCTCTTTCAGCCAGCCGGCCACCAGGGTTCAATTCCCAGCACCTACATGGCTGCTCACAACTGTTCCAGGGGATCCAACATTCACACAATACACATATTTCAGTTAAAATACCAATGTATATAAAAGGATTGTCTCGTAGAAGATAGGGAGTAATGGCACATGCCTTTCATCCCAGTACTTAGAAAGCAGATCTTGAGAGTTCAAGGTCAGTGTGGTGTACAGAATTCCAGAGAGCAAGGCTACAAACATGATAAGCAGTAAAATGGGAGGCTAAAGTTTGGGGAAGCACTAGGGATTGCCTTTCCTTGCAGCACTTGGGAAGGAACCAGAGCTTTATAAAGTACTCAGCCACTGAGCTGTATCCACAGCCTGTGCTTAGCTTTGATTATTGGCCAATACATGGGAATATTAGAACAGTGGAGACTACGCTTTGATACTCCTAGCAAGACAATTCTATGCAGATCATCACTGAAAACAAAAGTGTAAAAGAAAAAGATGCGCGGGAAGGAAAACAACAGAGCACAGGAAGGGCAGAGAGAAGGCAGGAAACAGGAAATGGTTAAGACCATAGGTCCCTAGTCTCTAGCACTATAAATTACTAGGTTTGGTGGGGCTGGAGAGAGAAATCAGCTTAGCACCCACATGGTGGCTCACAACCATGAGGAACCATGCAAGGACTCTGCTGAGTTCTAGTCCGAAGCCCTCACTCCTTAGGGTTTCTTAACTTGCCAGAAAGGCAAGCATTTGATATGCCCCTTTTGGCCTCCAAAGGCATCATCAGACACTGTATACAAACATACCTTAGGCAGAACATTTTCTTAAAGGTACAACTACACTCAATACAACGTGGCAAGAATACAAATAGCCCATGGTTTGATGTGCTTCTTATTCTAATACCAGCAAAATCAGCAGCTGAGGCTCCAGGAAACAGTTCTGCAGTTGAGTTGTGTGTATACCTGTGACACTGCAGGAGAAGATTCTGTATTTTCCAAAAGGCTCCATAGTGAAAAAAAGCATAAATGTGTTAAGTTTTATTTCCTGTTACAATCCTTGCCTAGTATTCATGAAGCCCTTGGTTGGATCTCAGCATGGCTTAAATTGGGCCTGGTGTGCTAGGCCTATAATTCCAGCACTCAGGAGGTAGAGGCAGAATATTAGGTGTTCAAAGTTACCTTCAATTAGATGTGGGCAGAAGAACACTATGCCCTTCTCAAAGCTCTGGTCAAAAAAACCTTCCTCCATCCTTTTACTGCCCAGGAAGAAGGAACCCAAAGTAAGGCTCCTTCCTCATGCCCTCCCCTATACCCTATAAGACATGAACAACAGACTCCCCCTTAAATAGTTGTTTATTGGCAGTGGGCTGGAAGGGATGGCAGGTTTAGCATTCACAGACAACACCGCACACGAGGGCAGCAGCAAGAGTGATGGGCAAGAGCCTGAAGGCCCCTTTCAGTAGCAAGTGGGTAGGCAGGGGCCTGGAGTGTTGATGGAGCAGCCTTAGATCAGCTCTGGTTAGTAGGCATGGTTAGAGATGAAGAGAGATTCACTGGCTGCAGCTCCAGACTGGCCACTTGGTGTATACTTTCCTTGACAGGCGAGGCTGTTGGCCTAAAAGAGAAGAGGAATCAGAGGAATTCTCGTCTGAGTCCCTCCCCAACCCCAACCCCAAGCACCTGTTCACACTTCCAAGCCTGCCTTACCAGGGCACGCTTGATGTACTCCTCCTGGGCTGCCTTCAGGTTCTCCTTCTTCCCACCCCAGGCCTTTAGTGCAGAGGCCTGCAGGGCTCGGCCATAGGAGAAAGTCAAGGCCCATGGCTTCAGCAGGGGACACTTGTTGATAGCATTGAGGTTGATGGATGCCTCTTCCTCACTCTGCCCTCCAGACAGGAAAGTGACCCCTTGAGAACAAGCACAGAAGGAAAGGGTGCTTTCATTAGAGGTGCAGAGCAGGGAGAAGCTATGAGAAGTTACCCTAGACAAAGTCAAATGTGATGGTGCATTCACTTCACCAGGCCAAGATGAGGGAGTGGGCCTCACCAGTGACAGCAGGGGGCACTGTGCGACGAAGTGCTGTGACCGTTGCCATGGCAATCTCCTCATTGGAAAATTTCTGGGTGCAAGCATGGCCAGGGGTGACCATGTTGGGCTTCAGCAATGTGCCTTCCAGATAGACATGGTGGTCACTCAGAGCCTTGTAGACAGCAGCCAGGACCTGGAACACAGCAGGGAAAGGTGGAAAACAGGGATTACCTCAGTGGGGCCCAGCCCACCACATTACCCTAACTAAGCAGACGGGCAGCTTACCTTCTCAGTTACATACTGGCAGCGCTTCAAGTCATGGTCCCCATCAGGGAGAATTTCAGGCTCCACAATGGGTACAATGCCATTCTGTGGGAGGGACAGGGTAGTGAGGCAAGGCCTGACTAGGAGCCTAGGAGCCTCCTCACCGTTAGCTTGACGATGACAGAGACCTAGGCTTCAAAGGCCTCAGCAGATGACAGGGACAAGCAATCTTATCAATCTGCCCATACACCTGTTACCACCTCTACATTGCAGAGAGCCTGACGCACAGCGGGTACTGAGAACAGTTGCTCTGAGGGAAGCAGATATCCTGGCAGATGGACAGAAAGCTAGCCCACACTGCACCATGTGTTAGGAAGTAGTCCAACCCACCTGCTGGCAGATGCTGGCGTAACGGGCCAGGACATTGGCGTTCTCCATGATGGCCAGGGCTGAGGGAGTGTGCTCCCCAATCTTTAGCACACAGCGCCACTTGGCAAAGTCGGCTCCATCCTTCTTATACTGGGCACAGCGTTCAGACAGCCCATCCAGCCCTGAAGGGGAGGAATAAAGAGAAGGTTTTTGATCAGATTCACTCTGGAACTCTGATGGGCTGGTGGAGCAGGGAGGGGGCAGCCACATCATTCTTACCTTGGGTAGTTGTCTCGCCATTGGTTCCTGCCAGGGGCACCACGCCCTTATCTACCTGCCAGGGAACAGAACAGCAGTCAGCTCTGTGGCCCCTTTCTCCTCTACCCAGCCAACTTCACCCTTCACTGCAGCCCCTCATGGCCTGCAAATATTATGAGGAAAGATGTGTATTATTTGAGAGAAATGTCAACTGGACTAGAGAGGGACCTGGTGCTACCGCACACTTCTTCACCATGAAATCACCTTCTTAGAATCAAAGGAAAACCATTAAGTTGGCAATAGAGCACTTGCCTACCATGCACAAGAACCTAAGTTCATCCCAAACACTGACAAAAAAAATTATGCTGAATACATCCATACCTAAGTCTCTAGGCCTGCTAACCCAAATATTTACCCCTCCCTACCTATTAATCCCTTTCTCCAGATCCATCTCTAATCTTACTCCCCAGAGTCTGCCCTCTTACCTTAATGCCCACAACACCACCCTTGGACTTGATAACTTGGGGGAAGGGACGTCCATCATCTGCCTTCTGGTACAGTGTCTCGTGGAAGAGGATCACCCCCCCAATGCAGGGATTCACACGGTCGTCTGCAGTCAACAGCAGCTGGCGGTAGAAGCGCCTGTTCTCCTCGGTGTTCTCGGTGCCAATGGACTGCAGGCGCTTGGCAATGCTTCCTGAAGGGAGGGTCATGTGGGGAGATAAGGGGATCAGCCTGCTAGCTCCAACCTTGGGGCCCTCCTCCCCCTTTCTTCTGCCTGTACCGCACCAGTGGACTCATCTGCAGCCAGGATGCCCTTGCCCGGAGCCACAATGCGGTGAGCGATGTCAGACAGCTCCTTCTTCTGCTCCGGGGTCAGTGCTGGGTACTGGTAGGGCATGGTGCCGGTGGCGGTGCTTTCCTGGGTGAGGAAGGCAGACAGAGACAAGCTTTTAGTTGGACCATCCGATGGTCTCCCCAGGTAATCAAAGCTTCCCTGGAGGCCAGGGCACTAGCCCCCACCTCCCCTGCCCCACTCCCTGAGGGTCCTGGGATACTTCCTGTCCCAGAGCTCTCCCCTACTCCCGACTTCCCTATACTAGACCTGCCTCTTCCTGTACCTTTCCTAACTCTGTCTGTTGCTGGGTGTTGCCCAGCTCAGAGTGGGGTTGCTCACTGGCAACTGGGGAAAAGGAAAAAGCCAGAGCCAGGGACAGGCGGGTCATGTTGAAGCTGGACCCATCTGGCCTGCGCGTTGCCATGGGTCACCTTGCCTAGAAACAAAATTGAACCGGGAATATTTTAGAATTTAAGGATCATGAATAGGGCAGAGAGCCTAATACCCTCATCTGAAAGAGCCCAAGAAAGAAATGATCTGTGCTTAAAGCCACATAGCAACCCAAAGGCGAGAGCTAAGAGAGAACCAAGATTTCCCGACTGAGGGGGGCTGGGGGGGGCTTCTAATCCACCCAGGGCCGGCCCAGGCTTCAAGGACACCCCAAGGTCAGGCCTCTCCGCGATAGTTGCGGGGGAGGAGCTCGAGGAAAAGGATTATTGGGAAAAACACAGGGCCATCAGAAACACAGAAAAGGGGCTATTGAGCCCAGATAGAACGAAACCTTTGCCTCCATACTGTTAGAAGGGGAGGGGAAGGATGTACGAGGCACGTGCTGTTCGTATGTTATAGCGGTTCCAGACTCAGAATCAAGGTCATAGATAAGTCAAGATAGTAAAGTGTTAATAGGCCACAGAGTGCGACAGCTAAGGAGTTTAGCCTTCTCTCCAGGGGCTCCCCCGAAAGGAAACCAATTTCCTCCACCCCATCGCGTAAATCCTGAGACGGTATAAGAGCCGATCGCCCCTGTCTCCCCATCGCTTCTTGAGATCTTCAGGAAATGGGACCCTGATGCTTTGCATAGCGGAGAGTTTTTGCAAAAATAAAGAGGGGTCTGTTTTTCCACCTCATCTTGCTTCCTCCCCCGGCATGACTCAGCGCGCTGAGTTGCTGCGTGGCGCAGCGAGCCGCCAGGGCGCAGGCCGGAGAATCCGGGCTGGGGGCAAGCGTGGGGGTAGAAAAAGGATAAGTGAGGGGGCGTGGGGAAGACGGCTCTGCACTGCCCGCCACCGGCCCAAGGTCCTAACCCCATAGACCCTTCCCCGAGCACGTGTCAAATGGCGCTCACCTGGCACAGGACGGGGTGGGTCTGCCTGGTACGCCGGTGGGTAGGCGAAAGGACTAAGGAGCGAACGCGGCTAGAGTCACCAGAACCTCGTTCTGCGGCGCGTTCCAAGAGAACGCAGCCTATTCAGCTGGGGTGGGGGGGACGGGAGGCGGAGCCCCGGACATTTAAAGGCGCCGCTCCGCCCTCTGCAGGTTTTTTTCCTTGCAGGGACGGGAACCGTCCAATTGCAGGTGGGCACTGTGCGCGGCGCCGCCCCAAGACGCTACGATAGGAGGCGGCACTGGGGAGGAGACAAGCGGCTAGAACTCGATCCCTCCTCCGCCCCGCTAGGACGTGACTCGAGCCACATCCCGCAGGTCACCAGGCCCTTCCCCCCACTCGCTCCCCCAGCCCCTGCCTGGCGCGCGCGCGAGCATCGTGACTCAGCCGGAATGTGGGTTGGCGAGGAGTTGGGAGGGGGTCAGAGTGAGATGATGGCTGGCCTCTCCTCCTAGACCCCTGGCTTCCGCCCTGTGCAGTTGCAGCCTGACGTCACTGCAAAGAACGCAGAGGTTCCGAGCCAGCCTGCCTGCCTGCTTGCTTCGGCGCTTGACTAAAAGGCAGGGCGCGTTCGATCTCTCCCTGGCCAGATCACGCACAGGGAGCGGGAGAGGGTGGCGCAGCTGACATGGTACGCAGGCAAAACCTCCCAGAACTAGAGTACCAGCCACATCGCAACTGAGTGGCTTAGCCTGGCCTGGCCTTGCTTAGCAGATTGGCGGGAGGCACCACCCGCGAGCTAAACACACCCAGTTTGAGGAAATGACCGACAAGGACTGGCCCAAGCCAGACAGGTCTTTCCCGAACCTGATTTCCTTCTCAAAAAAAAAAAAAAAAAAAAAAAAAAAACCGTCTCGGAACTCTCTGTCACCCGGTAACTCTCAGAGCACTCAGTTCCCTCTGGCCCCAATCCTCAACCCCCATTCCCATTCTGCAATCCGGATAGCGGCCCACCTGTGGCGCAGTGACAGAAGCCGCAGAGCCTGGTCAGCAGAGAGTGAGCCCCGCGGTCCAGGGCTGGGTTTTAAGTCAGCTCCTACTCCCCACCCCTCCCCTACACACCCCCGCACCAGTGTCCCGGACCTTCTCGGTAACCCCTGCCCTTTCCCCACCACGAATCCCGCGGCGGGGACCTATATTTAGGGAAACCTGAGGCTCCTGACATTCATCCCTGCGTGGGGGGTGAAGAAGAGGAAGCTTTGGTTTGCCTTGGGAGGAGGAGGTGTCACTGCTCACTCACCGGTCGCTAGAGGAATCTCTTCCTTGGAAATACTGTGAAATTAGTCAAGAAATCAGTCTCAGGTCCGGGATCTGTAATGCAGAACAAGGAGGGAAAACATCTAAATGTTACCTTCCACTGCCTCCGCTGGTTCCCTCCTCCCTCGACTCTGGTGCCTGCTGGTGGTTGTACTTTTTTTTTTTTTTTTTCCAAAGGAGAGCAGATGCAGGCAGGATACTCACCTCTTAAAATAACCAGGAGTCTATAGGCAGGGTGTGGCTGGCCATCCCTTTATCCTGATAGTCCAGGTTGGCAGAACCCTCCCACACTGTTGCCTGGGTGAGCAATGTCCTGCATCCTCACCCTCACATACAATAGTTTATCAGGGAAGGGAGAGAAAAGGGCAAGGCACTGGCCAGAACACCAGGCCCTTTTCAGCGGTCCAAGGGCTCTCAGAATCCTGCCTTTCAGAGAACTCAAGGAGTTAGGCTGGGCCTGCCATCCATAGCTCCAGTGTCCTGAGAGTAATGGTGTCCTGAGGATTATAGAGGGGGCCCTGGGGACTGGCCACTCCCCAAAGAACAACGTCTCCAGCCCCATCTTTCATCTGAGCTTGATCTCGAAACAGAGGCAGTTGAGGCTCTGGCAGTCTGGGAGCTGGCAGGCACAGGCACAGTCACACAGTGGGCAGCAGCGAGGGCATCGAGGGGCCCAACCCTGAAGGAGAAGAGAGAGGTGGGTAAGCAGAGGGACTGAGGAGGACCCACCCACCAGCCCAGTGGGACGGAGAGACAGAGCACTGGAAAGGAAGCAACCCTCCATGCTGAACAGCAGCAGTGATAAAGTGCTCTGCCCTACTGGGTCCTGTGTGTGTGTGTGTGTGTGTGTGTGTGTGTGTGTGCGCGCGCGCGCATAGTAGGTATACTCTACTCTCAAAGCCCTATGCAACCTAGAGGAAGTCAGGATCAGAAACATGTTTCAATCCTCATGAAGATAATTTCTGGGTTTTGGACTTTCTTGCTAGCATGAAACCAAACTATAATATCTCCTCCTAATGTTCCTATGTAGAGTGAGAGCCTGTCTCTCACTAATGTTCCTATGTAGAGTGAGACAGGCTCTCACTCTACAGCTCAGACTAGTCTAGAACTATGAAACCCAGGCTGGCCTCAAAATCATGACAATCCTTACTTCAACCTACAGTACTGGGGTTTCTCTTGTCCTGTTTTGAGACGGCGTTTCACTGTACGGCCTGGCTGTCATGGAATTCACTCACTTCCTAGTGCTGATGCAGGCAGAGATAGATCTCTGTGAGTTTGGACCAGCCTGATCTACATTTTGAGTTCCAGGATAGCCAGGGCTAGGCAGCCTTCCTAATGCTGCCCTTTAACGCAGCTCCTCATGCTGTGGTGACTCCCAACCAAAAAGGATTTATGTTCCTACTTCACAACTGTAATTTTGCTGTTATGAATCATAAATATCTGGTTTTTGATAATCTTAGGTCAGCCCTGTATAAGTTAATACCCACCCCCACCCCCACAAAGGGCTATAACCCACAGGTTGAGAACCACTGACAGAAAGGGACCCTATCTAAGCCAGGTGTCCTGGCTGAAGCGATGGCTCAGTGGTTAAGAGCAATGGCTGCTCTTCCAGAGGACCTGAGTTTAGTTCCCAGCACATATATATGGTGGCTCACAACCATCCTGACTCCAGATCCCAAGTTCCTGGGGATCTGACACTTTCTTCTGACTTCCTCAGATACACACACGTCATACAATCAGGCAAAACATTCACAGAGATAAGATAAATCTTAAGGGGAGGGGTTTCCTCGGTGAGGAGTTGAACTTGGGATGTCAGGAGCACAAGGCAAGCACTCTGCTTCTGAGTTACCCTGAATGGGGGTCACACTCGTGGGGAGCTCGTCACAAAATAATGAGATAGAAACTCAGTGGTTTCCCCCAAAGAATACAACCAGCAAGAGAAACTGGTTTAGACTAGAGTTGCTTTCCCAGGCCTTGGAGTCTCCTGTGTCTGCCCTCCCAAGGCCAGGAATGTCTGCTTCATTCTAAGGCTTCAAAGGCAAGGACCATTGGCCTCATGCTCTGTTTAGTATGAGATTCATGCTCAGCAGGTGCCTGAGACACGGAGAAGTGTGACCACATGAACTAAGCTAAGCATATCACTTTACTCTCCTTAGGCAAAGGCAGAAGAAGGCCTCTTCTGTCTGTCTCATGGACATAATGTCCTGAGATATAGGAACATTCACCCCTGTAACCCACGGCTCCTCTAACCCGAGACAGAAATGATCTACAGCTGCCCCAGGCATGGATGGGAGGCAGGCCAAGGCCCTGAAGTGGACACACCCAGCGTGGCTGTGTGACAGAGACTGGCTCCTTAAGGCCACGAGCAAAGCTAGTGACAGCCACAGTTGCACAGTTCAATCAGAGACCAGGGCCAAGCCAGGAATAGGGAGATGACCTTTCCAACAGCTGAGGTTTCGGGGTACGGTGTTAGATGGCCAGTGAGATCAGCTGTCAGCAAGTGGGGGAGGGGGAGACCAGCCAGGGAAAGGGGTCTAACCTGGGCCGAGTTACCACCAACAAGGGGAGAAGGCTGAAGGCATAATGGTGGAAGGGAGAGAGAAGTGTTTTTCTTGTGTGTGGTAAAGAGTGGTTTGGGGGCATCTCTGGAGATCAAGTCCTGTCTGTGGATTTCTAGAAGACCACACCATCACTCTGTGTACAGAGCCACTAGCCAGAACACTTCACAGCCCTTACCTCAGAAAAGAGGGTATTAAAAGCATTTCTTGGCTCCATTCACGGAAGGGTTGAGTCCATTAATAACTGGCTAATGGATTTCTTGACTCTCACAAGCAAAGGTTTCTGGAAGAACTCCACTGTTTAAGTACATTAAACAAGGACTCTGTAGCCGGCTAACCTTGTGTTTCGATAGGCTCTTGAGTGGGGTTTATCTTTGGACCATGGGAGGACCAGACATTTTTACTGGCTGGTTAGTGCTTAAGCCCTGCCTGCGTGTGAATTCTGCCTGATTAAATCATGTTTTGAGCTCCAGTTTCCTCATCTCTGAGACAGACACAGGACTGTCATCAGTGTGTCAGGGGCAGAGCTGAGCTCCTTAGTGCACAGTGATGGGAGCCATTGGACATCACAGTTCTGGTTTCCCTCTGCAGTCCGTTTCTCTCCCCTCAGTGTGTAGCCCTCGCTGGCCTGGCACTTACTATGTAAACCATGCTGCCCTTGAACTCACAGAGATGCATTTGCTTCTCCCTCCTGAGTGATGGGATCAAAGGCATGAGCTACTCTATGCCCAGCTTCAGCTGCAGTTCTTAATTCTAATGTGCATTTGAATTACAAGAGCTTATTAAAAAGTACAAGCTACAGTCCTAGCCCAGGCCGACTGAGGAGAAGCCTTGAAGGCAGTGACATGCAAGGCTTCCTTCTGATCACTAGCTGGATATCATCCCCTTTCCAGACTCCTGTAATTGTCTGCTTATTTATCTCTGCCCTCCACCACAATATAAGTCCTAGGAGCAGAGGGGTATTGTCCGGTTTATTACTGCTGAGCCCCCAGGGTCAGCACACAGCCTCACACACTGGCTCTGTGTCTCTGTGTACTTACTGTATACAGAAGGTAGGGAAAAAAGGAAGCAACCCCATCCTCCTAACAATGCAGTTCAGCAAGCAGGCTTCTCCCACAGAGAGGAAAAGCCCGAGTTTGTGGTCTGGCTGGCATATCTATCTGACCCCAGGCAAGAGTCTCTCAAGCCTCTATGGGCCTCAGTGTCTACACTGGCTAAACAGACAAGCTCTGTGACCTTTCTGCTGTCATTGTTACTGTAAGGAACCTGGAGAACAAAGGCACCTCAATGTACTTTGAGGAAAGACAGATCAAGGACAGGACAAACTTGCCTACCCTTGGTCACTCTACATCTCTTCCTGGATCCAGCAGAAACTGGACAGGATCAGACGCACAGGGTTCTGAAGCCCTGGGCCAACAGACTGGAGACCTGATCTTCCCACAGTCAGCCTTGACCATCCTTTCCCCTACAAAGTCGGGTCCCTGTCTTCTCACTCCACGTAGACACAGAAAGGGACAGGGGCTGAGGACCATAAATCATTCTGGAACTCCTTGGAATTCTTAGACCCTAAGGTCTCCTTTTTCCCTGACTTCAGCCTGAGAGCCTACTTCCTGGCCAGTCTTGGGACCCAGAAGCAGATTACTTGAAAGAAGGCAGCATCTCACCCTCTCTCTCACTATGAAGCTGCAGCTGGCCTTGAATTTGCATTTGCCTTAGCCTCACGAGGCTAGGAGTAAATATACACCACCAGCCTGGCCATACTTACTATAATAATTTTTCCACATAGATTCCCATTCATTTTAAATTGATCTTGTATGTAAGGGTATTTTGGCTGCCTGGATGTATTTGTATGACTGTGGAAGACAGAAAAGGGCTTCGGATCCCCTTGGAGTTACAAACAGTTCTGGTTTAGAAAATGGGTGTTGGGAATCAAACCAGAGTCCTCTGGAGGAGCAGCCAGTGCTCTTAATTACTGGGCCATCTTTCCAGCCCCCATACTTTTTTTTTTTTTTTTTGGTTTTTCGAGACAGGGTTTCTCTGTGTCATACTTATTTTTAAGATAGGGAAGCTAACCTAGACTGGCCTTGAATTTTCTATGTAGTTTCACTTTGAACCTATGATTTTAAAAAAAATTATTGCATGTGGATGAGTGTTTTTACTGTGTGTATGTTTGTATACCACATGTATCCTATAGCCTGTGGACCTGAAGGCCGCATCCATACATAGTTTATGTGGTGCTGGGAACTAACCCACTGCCTCCAGCACACCAGGCAAACATTCTACCAACGAAGCTACATTCCCAGCCCTCATAGTTTATTTTGAAACTCAAAACATCTGCCAGGGATTTGTACCAAGTACAACCAATCCAAGTTATGAATTTGCTTCGGCTCAGTCTGCTAACCCTCCGTGCTAAGGAAGGTCACCGCTCCAAGGACAGGAACTCTGCTGTCTAAATCTGTACACCCAAAATAATCACCCAAGGTGGTCGATCACACTGAACATTTTTAAACCCACAAATGTAAAAACTGTTGTCTCCTGTGGTTCAGCTTTCCTCTCTCTCCACCCCCACCCCCTCCCCGCAAGCGATTCTGTTGCAGCTTAAACTGTGGAGCAATTTGCTAGCCAGGGCTTTGCTATGTAACACTGGCATTACACAGTGAAGCCTCAACCATCCCTAAGCCATCTCATTCCCCTGCTAGAGGGGCAAAATAATATATGTATATCTCCATGTCCAAGCATGGATACATGTCCAAGGTGCAATATGGTGGTGAAGAAGCAGACTATGCGACAGGGTCCATCTTTGCCAGGGAGGTGGTAACAGCAATGCATGAGTGTGGCACACAAGACAACTTTGCAAAGCTCATCTAAAACAACGGTACCTTCCTCACCTCTCTCTGCTCCCCTCCCTCTCCTGGCTTCTTCTGACAATGGCCAGGAGCTCTGCTGCTTTTCCCCTGCTACATGAATATTTTGGAAACAATACTTTCTGTAATAAAAATGTAGGTTTCTGTTGCAAAATCCACCTGCAATCCCAGCACCAAAGAGGCAGAGGCAGGAGGATCTCTGTGAGTTTGAGGCCAGCCTAGTTTGCACAGAAAATTCTAGGCCAGCCAGGTGTACATAGTGAGACCTTGTCTCACAAAAAGTAAAGCAAAACAAAAGAAACAAACAACCAAACCAGCAAAAATTCAGCTTACTTAATAATTAGTATAGCTTAATTTAAAAAAAAGAAAAGAAAAGAAACTACACTTTCTTCCATCTTGGCACCTGTGGATGCTTGCTGGGAACAAGCATTCTAAACATTCTAAACAGCAAATGTGCGAGGAAGGCTGTGGTCCAAGACCATTTTTCTGGCTAGAAGCAAGGTTGCCAGAACCAAAGAGAGCACATGGCTCTTCTTAGACTGAAGGTGGTCATGGCTGAGGTGAAATTTAATTCTACTTGGGCAAGAAATGTGTTTATGTATACAAAGCAAAAAGAGCACAGTTGACTCCTAGGAACAGGCTGAACAAAGCCAAAGTGATCTGGGAAAAGGTAATTCAGCCCCATGGGAATGGTGGCAGGGCCACAGCAAAATCCAAGGCCACGTTCTGGCAAGGCCATTGGACATAGACTCCTCTCACAAACTCATTTTATTTATTTGTTTGTTTTCTCAAGACTGGGTTTCTCTGGGTAGTCCCATCTGTCCTGGAAGTATTTTGTAGAGCAGGCTGGCCCAAATCTCAGAGATCTGCCTGCCTCTGCTCTTGGCCAAGTGCTGGGATCAAAGGTGTGCGCTGCCACGGTCACCTTGCTTTCCTCTTACAGGTTTAAACTAGCCAAACAGGATAATAAAATAATAAAAGAAACAAAACAGAAAAGAAACAAAACAGAAAATCTTTTTTAAAAAGTGAAAAATTAAAATTAAGCCAGGTATGTTTTGGTGCACACCTACAATCTCAGAAC
The DNA here is from genome assembly GCA_902729485.2 of Mus minutoides. Taxonomy (NCBI): domain Eukaryota; kingdom Metazoa; phylum Chordata; class Mammalia; order Rodentia; family Muridae; genus Mus; species Mus minutoides. The sequence continues at coordinate 5,025,224 of LR749500.1, forward strand.
TTGGGAATGACAGAAGCAAGATCAGGAGTTTAAGGCCAGCCTAGTATACAAGACCCTGTTGCAAAACAAAACTTTAAAAGTTAAGTAATGTTAGATTTAAACAAATCCTCAGCTCTCAGAGCTACTTGTAAAAGCAGGTCAGTGAGTGCAATGGGGCTGCTCTCTGGAACAGAACACTTGCCAAGGGACAGACAGAGCCAGGTCCCGCCCACATCCGGCCACTTTACTCACAGCCTTAACTACCTTGTTCAGAAGTCCAGACTCCGGGGCTGGGCATGGTGAAGTCCTGACTATGAGCTGGGTGTGGTGGCTTCCACCTGTATCACCAGGTACTCCAGATACAGAGGAGCTTTGTGAGTTCAAGGACAGCCTAGTGTGCACAGCAAGTTCCCAGACAACCAGAGCTACGTAATGAAGGAACTCTTCTCTCCAAGAAAGAAAGAAAGAAAGAAAGAAAGAAAGAAAGAAAGAAAGAAAGAAAGGCCCTGATTAGGTACCTGATTATGTACTGGACTTGTGAGCTTGTCACACAAATCCTCTTTCTCCAGCCACCACCCTATACTCACTTATCTTTCAAGTACCTTTCATCACCAGAAACAATCTGATACTATGTTGCTTTTAGCTGTCGGCCTATGACTCAGTACCTGGGACAGTGCCTGGCCTAGGGTTACTGCTCAGTAATCAATGTGCTGACCAAAGAAAATGAAGGCCCAGATCAGACCTAGGTCGGAGGGAGCAATCTGGGGTAAGAATGGAACTCACAGCTTCACTGAGATGAGGACAGCAGGCATCCAGGTAGTGGGCGGGACTGGGCAGAGGGAAGTCGCAGGCTTCTGCACAGCTCCAGCAACAGTCTTGGGTCTCGGAGGCACCTTGTTTCCTGCAAGGGGAGCTGCAGTCTGTGCAGCAGCCCTGGGCCTAGGAGATGACAAGACTCAGGATCTGGGCCAGACATCGGGGAGGGGACAACTCTCCACTTTAATTTCTGGAGACGGGCAAGACAAGGGTTAACCGGAGTCCAAGAGGAAGACTCCCCTGGCTCCCACGGAAAGGACAGCTGCTCTGACTAAATGACAAAGGTGTCCCAAGATAAAGGCCTGCAGGTGAGGGCCCCACTAATCACCAGGTTCCTCTTCCCCAAGGCCTACCCTCTCTTCCACACCAGGCGCCTCACCAGCAGACAGTGCCTGGTCAGCAGCACTAGGCCCAGCAGCACCAAATAGATGCCCACCGCGATGAAGACGATAGCAGGGGTGGGAAGTGGCAAGGAAGAGCTGACGGAAGCCGGGGCTGGATTCCACGGGCCAGGGGAGGCCTGGAGAAGCACAGAGGAAGCTGTGAGCAGATGGGATGCCAGCAGAACTAGGTGAGAAGGCAACAGAGCAACACCCTGACTCACCAACCTGTCCCCCTTACATCCTCACTCACGATCAAGGACCTGCCGTCACTTTAGAGCCATCTGGGAAATACTGCTCTTTGGGGAATACTTCTCTACACAGTTTTGTATCTGACTCCAGCATAACAACCTTCCAATCCTCCAGCCCTCAGCCTTGGCCCCTCTTCCAGTTTGCTTCTTTCTACACCAGCTGCCCCGGCATCTCCACCCAGGGCCTCCAGAACAACGTTTATTTCAGGGACAAAGCTTCCCCACGCCAGCCCCTGGATATGCCTCTACCCCGACCCCTTATCCGGCAATCAGACGAAGTCTAAGCAGTTCCCAGAGGCTCCTTCCTCTCTCTGGCTCCTGAGTGCTAGTAAAAACTTTCTTGCTAGGAATCCCAGAAACGTGCCACCTCAGGGGGGAAGCCCATCCTGGGCACTGTCTCACAGCTCTTGTCCTGAGCAGAAGACTTTTTATTGGATAGAAAGCCCCCTCCCTGGTCCGAGCACAGAGCACTGGACTCACGTCCATGGGGCTGGGCAACGCCAGTCTGTCCAGGAGCTGCAGAAGAGAGAAGATTCTGGGCTCAAAGATCGAGTACCCTTAATCCGGTGTACCCAATCTCTTTCTCTCGTTCTGCGTGGGAAACCTGAGGCCCACGGATGGAGATTGGACAGGCGAGGATCTGGGGAGCCAGCGCCTTCCCCTCCGGCAGGGCCACGCCCTCCACAGGCCCCCAGATTCCTGCTCCCTCGGACCACGCGGCCACAGCACCTACAACCACCGACGGCGGGCAGTTTACAGATTCCGCGCCGCCTAAGGTCCGAACCGCCAAGGCGCCAGCACCGCCCAGAAGGTTGGCGCTGCTTCTTGCCGTTGCCATGGGGACCGCAGTACTGCCACTACGGCAGCCGCAGAGATCCAAACACTTTATTCCCGCTTCATTGGACTGGCCCTGCCTTCTTCGACCATTTACTCTAGGTAATCGCCAGCTCCCAGCTTTCCCTCCGGAACTAGACAGAAAGAGCACGCTTCTCGCCACCGCTGGACCAGAGAGATGCTGGTCGAATGCTGGAGGTCGGAGGAGGCAGGTTGGGTCCACTCCCTCTTCTGCAAAGGAAGAGCTGCCTGCCTCAGACATACTGTGTTTTAAACTTTCCTTTCCGGAGAGGAACCAGAGAAGGATTAACTGGAGACAAGGAGGAAAACTCCCCTGCTCCCACGAAAAGGACAGATGGCTCTAAATGGCTGCAAGTGATGGGGACACACCATGCACCACGTTCCTCTTACCCAAAGCCTACCGTTTCTTCCCTCGTTAATTGTATGGAAAATCAATATTTTTCAACCAATCTCACTCCAACAGCATTACTCTCCGCTCTCCTCGACCCCCGCTTTTTGCATTATTTTTTTTTAAGATTTATTTATTATATTTATATGAGTACACTGTAGTTGTTTTTAGACACACCAGAAGAGGGCACCAGTACCTATTACAGATGGTTGTGAGCCATTGTGTGGTTGCTGGGAATTGAACTCAGGATCTTCGGAAGAGCAGTCGTGCTCTTAACCATTGAGCCATCTCTCCAGCCCTTGCATTATTTTCGAGGTGATTTCTGTTAGGGAGTAGTTCCCGAGTTCCGCCATCTCAGGACCGCGTTTCACCTTGATGGCAGAATCAAGGGTTCCCAGGCCCAAGAACCCAACTCCTACCCTGCTTCTTCAGATTTTTGTGTTTGTCTGTTAACCAGTAAAGGATGTAAAGAAGGAAGATATTTTTATCTCATCTAAACTAAGGCACACAAGTCATAAATGTGTTACTTGTCTTGACTTAATTGACTAGTTCAGTTTGCCCACTCCTTTGTTCCCTTATCATTTTAAAATTCCAGACCAGAGTCCAGGAAGAGACTAGGATGCAAAAGGCTCTGAAACCAGGAAAGGCCCAGTCACCAACAGTGACTTCCTTTTTTTTTTTTCTTTTCGAGACAGGATTTCTCTGTATAGCCCTGGCTGACCTGGAACTCACTCTGTAGACCAGGCTGGCCTCGAACTCGGAAATCTGCCTGCCTCTGCCTCCCGAGTGCTGGGATTAAAGGTGTGCGCCACCACGCCCGGCTATGACTTCCTTTTTTAACCCCTTATGTCAAAATATAATTGGTCAATGCAACAGCCTGTCCTGTTACCTGTCACTTTTGGTTCCCATCCTATAAAATATTGTACAGTCTCCTTTCAGGAATTCGGCTCAGATCTGAAGCTGCCCCCCTCCCTCAGCTCTGAGAAAATAAAACTTCTATTTTTAAGCTTCCGTTCTCTAAAGTAAGTTTTCTCAGCTTCTGTTCTGAACCCAACAATTTCTTACCAATCACATCAGACCTGTTTTGTTTTGTTTTGGTTTGGTTTTTTCTTTCTTTTTTGTTTGTATTTTGCTTGCTGAGACAAGGTCTCATTTTGTAACCCAGGCTGGCCTGAAACTCACGCTATAGTGTAGCTTGGTCTGGGCCTTCCCCTGAGTGCCAGATAGCAGGCATGAGCAACCGGTCCGGTTCACACCCGATCACACCACCGACTGCAGGAGAAAACCCGCTTTCCAGACTCAGCACCATCCACTCTGACCATCCTCTGGCTTCCCTCCAGAGCTCCAAGAGTAAAGCAAATTTTTCCCTCCTTCTGACATTCTATGGAAGGCTAGGACGTATATTCGAATATAAACAGATACGATTTTGTGCTTGATCAGTTCTTTCAGCGCCCCACATAAGATCTATTGAAGGGAGGCTAACCCCTCCCAGAGTCTCAGCTCTACAGCCTTCGACCCAGAACGCCCTTCCCTTTCTTTCTCTTGAACCCCTTTCTCGTCCCTCGGGCCTGTGCTCGGCTCTGCCCTTTCAGACTGGTTGCATACTTCAGATAGCAGAGTTGGGTTCTGCACTCCCTGGCCTCATCACAGGGTATGGACTTCTCTGTGTCTGCCTGGCCCCTCCTCAGTCAGACTGCTCCGCTGAGCTGCTTCTGATTTCCTTCCACAGCCCAAGCCTTTGGGACTACCTAGAAGACAATGCTCACTGATTCGATGAACCACTCGAATCCAAACCCGACTCTGCCTGCCAATGAAGACACTCTGTTCTCTTGGTTTCTTCCAATATCCTCAGCTTTCCTAACCTTTCTGGCTGTACATGTGTGCTTGTGCATGCGTGTACATGCACACACAGAAACACAAGTGCAGAGGAGACCTGGGACACAGTGTCACCAGTGTCACCACCACCCTCCTCCTTCTCTCCCAGGATACACTTACAACGGCTGGGTCCCAGGAGCTTCCTTTTTTTGTTTGTTTGTTGTTTTTTTTCTAGACAGGGTCTCACTATGCTGCTCTAAGTCACTCTGTATTCCAGGCTGGCCTCGAGATCTGCCTGCCTGAGTGATGGGACTCTCAAGTGCTGAGACTAAAGGCACGGGTGGTCATCTCCAGGCCCCATGGGCTCTCTGTTACTGAAAAGAAGGCTAGAGAAATCATCAGAGTCTGTGCCTGAAGGGTCTAAAGCATTCCATCCTGCAAGGAAGCTCTTTAAACAGGAAGATAAACAACTTACAACAGCTTCAGAAAGTCCCTGAATCTGACCAAATTCACTGGGTCCCTCCTTCCCAGAGTAAGCAATAAGAGCTGAGGCTCTCTCTCAGAGCAGACAAGCTGTAAAGAAGACTCTTGAGACCAATAGGTTTAGACCAACTGAGTCATTTGGAAAGAACGCTTTCCAACTGACTGAGCTGCGTGCAGGCTGTGCAATGCGATCCAGGTTCTCAGTTTTTGTGAGCTGTCACCTATCCTGGGGTGGGCTTTGGTGATGCAGGTGTCTTGGCATCATATATGCTCCTGTAAGTAACCCCAATGGAACTGATTGGTTTGTCAAGTGGGACTTTGGTGATATCTATACTTTGGTCTATCCTGGGCTCCTTCTCTAAGATGTGTTTTCCTAACAAAAGTTTTGCCACACAACAGCCCCTGGGTCCTGTATACTCCTTCAGCCTTCAATCATACTGACAGGGTCCCAGCCATTCCTTAGGCCACCTCCAGCCTTCTCAGGGATGCCTGAGCACGGAGAGCAAGTGTTCTCCCTGGTGTCCCCTTGTTCATCGGGGGAAGCATTACCAGATTGCCTCCTTGAGATTCTTTTTTTCTGAGTCTCAAGGACCAGGATGAGGTTTCCATCTTCCTCCCTGCCTGCCTTCAGCACCTTCCAACAGAGAGAAGCAAGCCTTGGCAAGGGCCCCAGGCACACCCATGGTCTGCAGTGGCCAGACGCACTGCTGACGATGTCTGTTCCTGCCATTGGTTCCTCCAGCGTGTAGGAGGGCAGGCATCAGACAAGCCAATAAGAGAGATGATATATGCACCTCACTTTGCCAAGGCCCCACTTCTACCCACATTATTCCATTAGTAGGAGGTAGGGAGACACTGACTTTACCACAGCCAATAGCTGCCATGACTCCTTCTACCTGAAGCTCAAAGTTGGGGATGTCAGAGAGCACCACAGGGAGTGTTGAACTGACTCAGAAAAGTGAGAAAAGGATGACACCATATTCTGTTCCCAGTTGTCATGGCCTGGGTAAGAGATGGGACATATAGAGGGACCAGCAGGTGAAAGAAGCTTCGGCAGGCTTGGATGTGACCTTGAGAAGAGAGCAAAGCAAGTATCTTTCTGATCTAATCATTTCAACCCTCCCATTGGCTATTAGAT
>LR749500.1:5033828-5139876 GCA_902729485.2 Mus minutoides
GTGGGTGTTGGGAATTGAACCCTGGTCCTCTGGAAGAGCAGTCAATGCTTTAACCACAGAGCTTCTCTCCAGCCCTGTTGTTTTCGACAGTATTACAATTTTTCTTTTGGAGGTTACAAGATTGTACTCTGGAATTCACATCATGAGGTTCAAATTCCAGCTGTAAGAACAGACCTGTTGGCACACATAAGAGATCTGGAATTTACTGAATAGCAAGTTCAAGGTCAGTCTGAAACACTTGAAACTTTGTCTCAAAAGAATAAAATGGGGAGGTTCAGTTGCCAGCACCAACATACTCTCACAACCACTTGTAAGGGCACCCCAAGGGTCTGTGTGTTATCATGCCTGGCTCATACTGTTATTTATTTGTTTGTTTGTTTGTCTGTATGTTATTTATTTGTAGGAGGACAGAGTCTCACTCTGTAGCCCAGACTGACCTGGATCTCACTGTGTCTTAAACAGTAACCTGAAACTTATGACAATCCTCTTCCCTCAACCTCCCCTGAACTGAGGCTGTAAGTCGGCCAGCTTGAACCAATTCTGTCTGATTGGCTGTCACACCATGTATGGCTCAGAACCTGAGTGCCACAGTGTTGTCCTGTGCATTTCCAATGGGCAGCACTGACCCTATGAAAATACAGTTTTTTTTATTGGCAGTTGCTCACTGAAGGCAACGATGGATTCCATGGAGATCTTCACACCAGTTATCCTGACCTTTGACTACATCTGCCCTCTGCTATGAGTCCCCTTCTCCTCTCCCCCTCCCTCTCTGTCTACTCTTTAGAATTTATTCTTCATTATGATGGAGTGGAGCTCTCAGGCTGCAGGGGCATCAGAGACAACCTTGTGGGGTTGCTTCTTTTCATCTACTTTACATGGGTTCTGAGGACCAAACAAGGTCATTAGGCTCTCACAGCAAGAACACTTTATCCACTGAACCACCTCACAGGCCTTTGTGTTTCTAAGATAAGTTCTCACCATGTAGCCCAGGCTTGTGTGAACCTCTCAGTCCTCCTGTCTCTGTCTTCTGATGGTTCCAGATTAGAGTGGTAAGCCACCACACTCGGTGAAAAACTTGGTTTCATTTAAAGACCTATTTAAAATTTTGTTTGAAGCACTCACACATACACACATACACACAAACAGAACTACAGTATTTATATGTGTTATTAAAATTTTCCTTATAGGCAGTGACTTGGGGAAAGTAACGAAAGGTTCCTTAGGTATGTAGTTATGAAAAAAGTTGATTACAATAAGCCCAGTTTTTCCTAAGTGGGTTGTTACCCACTGGTAGGTTGTGAAATCACCCAAACTACATTTGGCGGGGGATGTAGGAAAAAAAATCCCAGGACACTGCATGGAAGGGCCAGTCAGTACTGGGAGAAAGTTAACTGGGCTGGGGGTAATTCAGTGGTGGATCCAACACGTGGGCACTACGTCATAAACATATTTCCGTGGCTCCCTGAAATTGTAGTGAGCTATTATTGTGTTGCCATCTTTTCTATCTCAGACAAACCTGCGTAGCTGTGGACCCGGCTGGTGACAGGACCCAGGCAATGAAAGCATACTGACAGTTCCAGTGACAATCGGGTCTGACCCTTCCCAGCTCCTGGCCACACACTTCAGGGTAAGCTACATGTCCAAAGAAAACAGCTGTCGTAGGGCATGGAGACGCCTGTCACGGGCTCAATCCCCAGGAGTAAACAATAACAAAAACAAGCAAACCATCAAAACTCTTTTTAGGGCTAGTGAGATGGCTCAGCAGTTAAGAGCACTGACTGCTCTTTCAAAAGTCCTGAGTTCAAATCCCCGCAAGCACATGGTGGCTCACAACCATCTGTACAGCTATAGAGTACTCATGTACATAAAATAAATAAATAAATCTTGCCAGGCGTGGTGGTGCAGGCCTTTAATCCCAGCACTCGGGAGGCAGAGGCAGGCAGATTTCTGAGTTTGAGGCCAGCCTGGTCTACAAAGTGAGTTCCAGGACAGCCAGGGCTACACAGAGAAACTCTGTCTCAAAACAAACAAACAAAACTTCAGAATGTTCTCTGGGGTCGCTTATTTGCACCCCTCCCGAAGCTACATGCTGTAGTGGGTTTTCCTGAAGCTATACGCTTTAGTGGGTTTTACTCCCAATTATTTGCTTGGATTTGTGGTGATGAAGCCACGCTGCAGGCTGGTCATTGGCCCACCCCCCATGGCCACCCCTCATTGGTTTGGTTTGGTTTGCTGTTCTTGAAGTAGGGTTTCTGTGTAGCACAGGCTAGCCCAGACTTCGTGATCTCCTGCTTCAGCTCTCAAGTTCTGCAACTCTGGGCAGGTGCTGAGGAGAGAACATGGGCCTTAGGAGTGCTAGGACAGGCTCTACCGCTGAGCCACAGTCCCAGCTTCTATTTATATTTACTTTAAGAGACAGGGCCTTGACTGTTCAGTTGTAATGTCAAGTAATGACAAGGCCTGGATTCTATCCACTCCTGTCAGACATGGTAATGTCCTGTATCCTAGAGCTTGAGAGACAGAAGCAAGAAGATCGGAAGTTCAAGGTCATCCTTGGCCACATAATGAGGCCAACCTAGGCTATATAAGATCAAGTCTCAAAAAAAAATCTCTTTTGAGCAGTTGAAACACAGGGCACACCACCCTCTCCATGCTAAGTGTCTCTCTGGTCATCTGTAGAATGATTTTGAGATGTAGACCCTCCTGACCTTGAAACTGTCAGCCTGACTCATCTCACTCTTGTGTGCTTTTTCAGCCTCACCCCTGAAATGTAGCTGTCCATCAAATCAATGAATGGTCAGTTCTACCTAAAGGCACTAGAATGCTTCGTCCCTTTCCCCAAGAATACAAACAAATGATAAGACATGTGTCAGGAGATTGGCCAATAGGAGGACAGTATAATCCATCAGCCCACCAATAGGAGGCTGCGAGTCCCGCCTGTCTACGCCTGTGTGGAGGGAGCAGTGTTAACACCTTCCTTCTATGGTGGACCAGTCCCTTAAAAGCCACTCAAAAGATGCAGAATGTCAGGCTCCAACTCCCTCCACTGCTCCCGGAACTCCCTGACTCCCCTTCTCCTTGGAGTGGATGGGAGGAGAGGCTTTTCCAAGCAAAAAAATTATATGTATATATATGTAAAAGCATGCATTCCTGGGTTTCTGATTTCTTTTTTATTTTTATGGGATAATAGTCTTTTACAATTCCTTTTAATGTTGTTTTAAAATTTCAAGTATTTTGACAATTTGAACACCCCCTCCCTTCATCTTTTGCAAGTTTGGTTGCTGAGGAGAAACATCAGCCTCTCCCCTGCTCTCCCACCTTTGTCCCAGAGAGGTGAGGCCTGTGACAAGTGTCAGAGACGACACAGAACTGGGTGTGTATCTGCAGAGGCTGCGGTCAGGTGGAGTAGCAACGCACATCCATCAGGAGTGTGACAGGGGAGAGGAATTTGGTCGTGGAGCTTTTCTCTTCTCTCTTCTCTCTCTCTCTCTCTCTCTCTCTGTCTCTCTCTCTGTTTCTCTGTGTGTCTCCCTCCCTCGTGTCTATCTCTGTCTCTTTGTCTGTCTCTCTCTGTACCCATCCTCCCTCTCTCCCTCTCTTCTCCCTCCCCTCCTCCTCTCTCTGTCTTAAAGATTGAACCCAGGGCCTCCTAACCCCTGAGCCTCAGCTCTTTTTCAGGATTTATTAGCCAGTCATGGTGGCGTTCACCTTTGATCCCATGTTTAGGAGTCAGAGGCAGGCAGTTTTCTGTCATTTCAAGGCCAGCCTGGTTCACAAAACAAATTACAAATTCCAGGATAGCCAGGCTTTACAGAGACCCTGTCTCCAAAAAAATTAAAATAAAAAATAAATAAAAAATAAAAAATTAGCCAGGCAGTGGTGGCGCACGCCTTTAGTCCCAGCACTCGGGAGGCAGAGGCAGGCAGATTTCTGAGTTCGAGGCCAGCCTGGTCTACAAAGTGAGTTCCAGGACAGCCAGGGCTATACAGAGAAACCCTGTCTCGAAAAACCCAATAAATAAATAAATAAATAAATAAATAAATAAATAAATTTATGTATGGGTGTTTTGCCAGTATGTACATGTAGTACCCAAAGAGGCCAGAAGAGGACACCAGGTCCCTTGGAACTGGAGTTACAGATGGTTGTGAGCCACTATATGGGTGCTGGGAATCAAACCCAGATCCTCTGCAAGAGCCCTCAGTACTCTTGATCACTCAGCAATCTTTCCAGCCTTCTGTTTTGTTAATTTTAGGACAGGGTCTTGCTACACAGACCATGATGGTCTCCAACTTGTGAACTTTCTTCCTCAGCCTCCCGAGTTCTGGGATTGCTGTTCTGTTCTACCATAAAACGCTAAAATATCATTTTTGAAAATATGGACCAGCTCCAGGGGCCATCAGGAAAACTGAAATAATCTGACCTGGGTCTAAAACAAAGTGATATGGTGTGTGGCTACACATCTGTAACCCTATCCTTGAGGATGCAGACATGGAACACAAAGAGTTCAAGACCAGCTTGGGCCACATAGACATTTCAGGGTTAGCCTGAGGTACATACAACCCTAACTCAAAGGAAAACACACAAATGCTACCTGGTTGCCTCGGATAAATTATGTGAAAGTAAATAAAGGGTAGGCATGGTGCACAGGTTTGCACCCTTAGACCTTAGGTCGCTGAGACGGGATGGTCAGGAGTTCAAAGCCAGCCTGGCAGACATGGCAAGACCTTGTCTTAGACCAAATAAAAAGTACAGCAAAGATCCAAAAGAGATTAGATCGCAGGCATGCCAGGTGACTTCCAGTGACTACTGAGGATCGGGGCTCATGGACCCTGTGTCTTTGCAGTGACAGTGGCTGGGGTGCGGGTGGGGGTGTAGCCTGTGAAGAGTACTGTTTTCATGGCCCTCTTTCTCTTCCGCAGACAGGCATGGCCCTGCTCTTCCTGCTGGGGTGTGTCTTCTTCCCACTGTGCTTTGCGGTATTCTGCTGGGGGCTGCAGAATCAAACCAGCTTGCGGATGGAAAGGCAAGAGGCTGTCCTAGTGGCATCCAAGTAAGATGGGAAGGTGGGGTACCTCTCCTGGGGCCAGAGCTGGCAGAGCAGCTGAAGAGCAGCTGGAGTGGACTCAGGATGCCGGACAGTATGGGTGGGACCCTGGTAGCGGAATCTTTTGCTGAAGATTCACTGAAGTTCAGGTCCCTCATTTGGAAATGGGTCTAATAATAATAAGGCGTTGGGGACATGTGAGGATCATGTGTCTAAGGGCTGTGGACACCCTGGGTGCATGACACCCTGGGGAAGCAGAAGGTGTTTGGCTCCAGCCAGGCATCACAGAGCCAGCATGTGAACCCAAGCCAGGGCCTGTGAGCCAGGCAGGCGCTGTCCCACCCAGCTGCATCCCAGGCTTTCCCCAGAGATAGAGCTTTACTTTATAATCCAACCTGGCCTTGGGCAGGGATGTTCCTGTGTTTGTCTCCCAAGTGCGGACAATTGAGCATTGCTTTTTTTTTTTTTTAAACTCGGAGGGGGTGTACATGGCATGGCTCACATGTGGAAGTCAGAGGACACTTGTAGAAGTTGGTAGTTGGTTCTCTCCTTCCTCCATGTGTTCCAGGAATTGAACTCAGATTGTCAACAAGCACCTTTACCTGCTGAGTCCTCTCACTGGCCTGAAAGTGGTTGCTTTTTTTTTTTTCCAGACAGGGTTTCTCTGTGTAGCCCTGGCTGTCCTGGAACTCTCTCTGTAGACCAGGCTGGCCTCGAACTCAGAAATCCACCTGCCTCTGCCTCCCGAGTGCTGGGATTAAAGGCGTGCGCCACCACGCCCAGCTAAGTGGTTGCTTTTTAACTGACAACTCAGACTAGAATTCAAGGAGATACTATCTTCTGCTGGCAACATCATACTGGGGAGAAATGTATTTGTGGCAGAGGTTGGGCCCTCGGGCTGTTGCTATAAAGGTGAACAATGCCGGGGTGGAGCTGGGACCGGGGTGTGCAGAAAGCAGTGCTTCAGGGTTGTTTTTCTTTTTCTTTTTCCTTCTTTTCAATGCTGGGTATGGAGCCCGGAGCCCCGAGCCCCTGACGTGCTAGGTAGCCCCTGAACCCCCAAAGGCAGAATTTACTGAGACTTTGTAAATCCCCAGCAGAGAAAACGAAAATCAAAAGCACAATCCCAAAGCCTGTTTTGCTCTGCTGCGGCCTGCGCAGTCCACAGTCTCCAGGTCCCCTGACTAGGTCTGTGTCCACAGACAAGATCTGATCCAGGTCACTGGCCCAGCTTACAGCCTCGGTACTTTTTTTTTTTTTTTTTTTTGGTTTGGTTTTTCGAGACAGGGTTTCTCTGTGTTCCCCTGGCTGTCCTGGAACTCACTCTGTAGACCAGGCTGGCCTCAAACTCAGAAATCCGCCTGCCTCTGCCTCCCGAGTGCTGGGATTAAAGGCGTGCGCCACCACGCCTGGCTTGCCTCGGTACTTTTGTTCCTTGCTGTTTTGTTTTTGGGTGTGTTATTTGTTATTTTGGGTTTTTGTGGTGTTTTGTTTTGTTTTTTAGGTAGGGTCTCTCTCTGTAGCCCAAGTTATATCTTCTAACTTTTGAAAGGTTTTGGTTTTTGTTTTATCCCGTTACTCTTCGTGAGCCTCCTGCCTCAGCCTTCTGAGTGCTGGGATTTCCTCTAGTAGCTCAGGCTAGGTTAAGAGCATCTAATTCTTGACAGGGTCTCCTATGTATTCCTGACTAGCCTGGGATTTTGCCGGGATTTTGCTGTATAGACCTAGTAGTCCTGGAAGCCCCAGGGCTCTGCCTCCTCTGTCTCCTGTGCACCCCAGGGCTCTGCCTCCTCGGCCTCCTGTCACTGCTGTCTCTAGATTTTCCTGGAGTGAAGCAAACACAAGCTTGAAATCCTACTTTACTAATGCACATAGCTGTGTTATCTCAACTCTTTAATAAACCCTCTAAGCCTTGGTTTCTCCTTCCCCAACCCCTAGAAGACCTAAGACGCATCGACATAAACCTCCTTATCCCATGCTCAGTCTGTAGTAAGACCTGGGAGAGTGGGCCTCTTTCCCTGAGGTTTCCAGGTCTACAATGGTCTCTTAATACTAGCCCCAACTCCTGTCTAGACTTCCCTCAGCCATTCCTACAGACTGCCACTAGAGGGCAGCACAAAATAGTGAATCGGCCCCTTCCTCTAGGGCTCAGGGGGAGTAGGCTGTGGGCTGGAAAGGTCAGTTGTCAGTAGATCTTGAGGCTTATCTCAGGGCCAGTGAGAAAGCCAAACTACAGTGAGGTGTCAGTCCCCACGCTATACAAGTCTGAAGGACAGATGGGTTTGGGAAAGGCCCGGCTCTAAGAGGCCAAGTGAGAGTGAGTAGTAGTAGTTGTGTGCTAGGCCTAAATTACCCTGGCCAAAGCACCCGGCTGCTCTTCCCCTTGGATTAAACGAGGAAGTTGAGTCAGCCAGCCACCAGGCTCTTCCTCATAAGCAGGACTGTTCTGAGGAGTGGCAGAGGACAGGGATCCAAGACAATAAGAAAAAGGGGACTCCAGGAGGCCCTCAGCCTGAGGGAGGGGCCCGGCTTCCATGCCTTCACGTGGGTTTTCCAGGCAGCACCCTCTGCTCTTCAAGCCCACCTTTTAACCTTCTCTCCCAGGCGAGCACTTCCTCTGTCGCCCAAGCTGGCTACCAGCAGTGATCCTCCTGCTTCAGCCTCTGGAGTGCCTCCAGGTCTACATGATGAACCTCTTGTCTCCCAGTACTCCCAGAGCCATGCTGGAGGGCTCTGACAGCCAGCCATCTCTCCCCGCTTAGCTCTGTTCCTGTCACGTCTTAACTTTCTGATCTTGGGGAATCTTGGCTCCCACTTCAGGGCCATGTCCTGACCTCTGGAGAGCAGAGGAGCCCAGATTTCCCTCGGGTCTGTCACAATAGTGAGCCACACTCGTGAGGGAGTGACTCGTGGTGGTGTGAGGCGGAGTGCAGGCGAGCGAGCGAGGTGGCTGGTGTAGTTTCCATTCCCTCTGACTGGAGAGGCGGGCGGGCGAGCGGGCGGGGTAGTGGGGGGTTGTGGGTCTGAAGGACACCAGTGAGATGGCTTGTTCCTATCTGTGCCTTCAGTGTTCCCTTCAGGGAACGCACCAACTATTCAGGCTGCTTTCTTCAGGAAATCTTCTTGGCTGGAGTGAGCACCCCTAAGCTGAGATCCCTGCAGGCCACTGAGGGACACCCATTTATGTTTATAAGCACTAGCAGAAGGAAATGCCAGACATTTTTAAAGTGCTGACAGGAAAGGCAGCTCAGTACTCCTGCTAGGTGGAGGTGTCCGGGATTTAAGAGAAGAGCCATCCTTTCCCTAAGCCCTTGTCCCCAGCAGCCCCCTGCGCTGCAGCTCCTGTCTCTTTAAGGGCCTCCCCCTCCCTCTTTCCCTGTCCCCCCCCATCTCTGTCGCAGCCGCTGCTGTGGCTCAGAGCTGCATGGGAGACAACGCTGCTGCAGGTCCGGTTTCTTGGTGTCTGGTCGGTGCCATCATTTCCCTCCCCCTCTCCCGCCCTCCCCAAGCTGGTGGCTTCCCCTCCCCCTCCCCCTCCTCACAGAGGGGGCAGGGGGCTGGGCACCAACTCTATAATGCCATGTGCGGTGTCTGCACAGGGCAGCGGGGCTGTGGCGGCGGCAGCAGGAGGAGGTGGTAGCCTGTGGTGGCGGGAGAGCGGTGTTGACTGGTGACCGCTTGCCCAGCTGCGCCTCCGCTCCGCTCTGCTCCGTCCTTTCCTCCCTCCCTCCCTTTTTCCAGGGCTGGCACCATCGTCCCCCACCCCGCCTCCTTGGGCCCTCCCAGCCTCTCCACGTAAGCCCCCCCCCCACCTGCCGCGGTTCTCCCTCCCCTCCCCCACTGCATCTTCCTCCTCCTGTCCCCTCTCCCTCTTGGTCCTCTCATCAAGTCCTCCCTTGGTAGTCTCTCCCCATCCTCTCACCGGCGCTGTCCCCACCCCCCACCCCCCCACCCCCGCCTAGCTAGCCCTTTCTTTCTGTGTCCCCAATCTCATTGAAGTCCCTTTCTCCCTTGCCCTGAACTGGTCCTCTTGTCCCATCCTGTCCCCGCCCTGGCCCCTTTGTGCCCCTTTTTTTCTCCCTCTCTGGCTTGGCAATCCCTTCTCCACCTCCAACTCCCTCCCTCAATTTGGCCTTCCTGTCCCTTCTGGACCTTCTGGTCTCCCTGCCCGGGTCCAAGTCACCATGCTTACCCCAATGGTGGCTGGGGGGGTGGTGTTCCCCGGACTCTTCCTCCTATCCAAGAACACGCTCCAGAGGCTGCCCCAGCTGCGCTGGGAGGAGGCCGACGCAGTCATTGTCTCCGCCAGGTAAATGGCATGCCTTCCCCGAGTTCAGCCCCTCTCTCTCCAACAGGCTTCATGGGGAAGGGACCCCAGCACGCCCCTGGGCTCAGTAGTGGAGGGGTAGGTTTACATCCAAGCTTCCTTTCCCTCCTTGGACCTCACTGAAGCCCAGCCATCTGGACTACTATTGAGCTTGATCTTGCTTCCCTTAGCACCCTCCTATCCTCCCTCTAAAGCAGGGCAGCATGTGACTAAACAGTCCCACAAGACACCCAGGAGCAAGCCGAGGGGCAAGACTGTTTTTCAGGGCTAGTGTTTGGGGGCTCAAGGTGCAGAAAAGTAGACAGTGAAACTTGTACATCTCTAGAATAGGGCTGTCAGGAAGAGGGCCATGGTAAGAATCAGGGAAACAGTGGGAAAGTGGGGGTGGGGGAGCTTGGGGTCACTGGGGCCAGTGACTCTAAGGATGAGCCTCATGGTGACTGGGTGGCCAAAGGGTGCAGGGGCAACTGGGACTCCCTTAGCCCTCATGGGTCCCTTCTCTCCCTCCCCAAGGAGAGAGAGAGCTCACTGTTAGCCACTGGCTTACCTCAGGACGGCCTCCCTGGTGTCCTGGGAAGATGATGATTCCACTGCCACAAACTAGGAAGGAAGAAGGCTGGGAGAGGCGGGAACCAAGGATGGAAGCTAAGCGCCACTTGGCTGAAAGTGATGGTGGGAAAGCCTGCCTTAGGCGGAGGCTGATGTGGAATCCTGAGGAGTAGGGTTTCCACAACACAGAGACGGGAGTAGCAAGAGGAGAACCGGAGGCACACACCTGATTGTCACTCCTTTCCTCTGTCTTCCTAGGTTGGTGTCCTCTGTCCAAGCCATCATGGCCTCCACAGCTGGCTACATAGTCTCCACTTCCTGCAAGCACATCATAGATGACCAGTAAGTGCCACAGGACCACCCTGCCCAGGTCCCAGAGGTCTGTATGTGGGACCTGGGATCCCCCATATCTGTAGTGGTCCCTGAACTAGGGATCAAGAAAGTTCATGGGATTGCTGCAACTCAATATGAAGGATAAATTTATCCTGTCCTGTCTTAAAGGTCAGAAGCAGGGAAGCAGGGTAGAGGACCCTCAAGAGAAGTTCCTGGTCAGCTTCCTGGCCTCTTGTCTTAGGTTCTGAACGCCAGCCACAGTTTCTCCAACTCTCACATCTCTCCTACTCTGTTCCTATCCAGCCCCTTACTGAGTGTCCCCTCACCATGTTCACCCCTCCACTCCTTCTGGAATCCATGACGGGCCTCAGCTCGGGTCCAGGGCAGAAGAGAAAGGGATGACACAGCAAGGCCACGGAGGGTCAGGCCGTGGGGGTTGGGGGTAAAGAGGCCAAAAATTGGCACCAGCGGCTACTGCAGTATTTGGTGCTGCCAAAAAGGCCCAGGCCTGAGCGGTGGGGCGGGAGGAGGGTGAAGGGGACACGGGCCCTGTCCGTGGTGCTGATCTGCCCATTTTTTCCGCTCGCCGTGGGCAAATTTGCTGTGAGCCCAGGATGCTCTTCCTCAACTCATGGCTTCTGTCTCTAATGCCCTTCTGTAGTGTCCTTTGGGCCTCAGGGGACATTATCTGGGTGACCCTGGTCTCCATCCACCTTCTGGTGTCTATCTCTTCTTTTCCTATGGGAGAAGTCTCTCCTCCTAGGACCTATAGTGAGGTCACATTCCTCCCCAGAACAGCTCTGCAGGGAGGGGCTGAGTGTGTTAAGTGCCTAGAACAGTTCGTGGCTCCATCGTGCTGAGGCTCACCTCTTAGGATCCTTTTCCATGTGACTTCCCCTTGCTCTCTCCTAACCCCTTCTCCAGCTAAAGGGTCCCAGAGAAGCCTGGTGCCGGACACCTCCTTCTCACCTATTCTTAGCTAGAGGTCACCTTTTGGCTCTTGCATTCCCAACCTCAAGTCCGTTCTTGGCCTTGTTCCACCTTTAATCCTTAGGTAGGTGGAAGGATCAGGGTTAATCCAGGGGCAACAGCTGTCCTTCCTTCTGAAGCACCTAACTGCTGAGAGAGCAGGCACGGAATCTAACCCCTCACTTGTCAACCCAGGGCTGAGCCCCTTCTAGTTCTTCACACCCCAGAGTCCTATGGCTTCCATTCCTCAACTCATCCCTAGGCAGGCTCTGAGCCTTCCCTGAGCACGGTTGGGTCCTGTCTGTATTTCTGCTGTCTCTAGCTAGCTGCTTCTCCCCTGCCACCTGACTCTGACTCCTGGTCACATCCCCCTACAACACTGCAGTATGGGCGCCTTCGAGAGAGGGCTGCCCCCCTGGGTAAGGCACTGCTGGCTCTGTTCTCACCACACCCTCTCACCAGCACTCACTTGGTGTGTGGTGGCTAGCTGGATAGCTCTTTGCTCTGCTCCCTCTGGGCCTTTCTTTCTCCCACCCCCACCCCAGGCCCGACTGAGGATTCCTGGACTTGAGAAAGCTTCTGTGCTGACTCAAGAGGAGAAAAAAAAAGCGCAGAGTTGCGTATCTGTGTGCTTCCCGTATTTGTTTACTCCAAAGTCTGTAGAACTTTCTCTGTTCTTGGCATCTTTGCTCGGCAGTTTCTCTTTACTGCTGG
Organism: Mus minutoides; assembly: GCA_902729485.2. Lineage (NCBI taxonomy): Eukaryota > Metazoa > Chordata > Mammalia > Rodentia > Muridae > Mus > Mus minutoides. The sequence goes on from LR749500.1 coordinate 5,045,765, forward strand.
CCATACCTGAACTAACAATAGACTTGCCACCTTGGAGCAAAGGCAGGCTGCAAAGACAGCCCCTCTGGTGCCCTGGGGACCGGCTCCAACTCTCCGACCTTCTCGAGACAGTGGGGCCGAGCAAGGACTCCTGTGGTTATCCCTTGGCCACAGTACTTAACCTTTCCATAACATAGGGTTTCGTGAGAGGTGAACAAGCTGCGGCTGGGTAAATATTTAAGTGCCAGCGTAGTGCCTGGCATGTGAGAGCCACCATGTCATCTGGCCCTGGGCCACAGGGTGGCTATAGAAGTTGTGTCTTTCTCACTGGTTCCTAACTGGGGATGTCTTTGTATCTTGCTGCCTCTCATTTCCGTCCTTACCCATGATCTGCAGCGTTCTGGTCTCCTCTCCTCATGATACTGCAAAGGAAAAGGGTGGATGAAGGAGAGAGACAGAGACACAGGGAGAAAAGCAGACACCCTGGGGATTGTGAGGTCCACCTGGGAGAATGTCTGACCTTGGATGGTGTCTCATATACCACCCCTCAGTTCCGGCATCTGAAACTCAAAACTCAGAGTTATTATGAGAGCCCTTATGGACCTGACTCACCCGCATTGAGCATCCTGCCCTGGGGGTTGCTGAGACCCTGCCCACCCCCCTTCTCTCTCCCCTCCGCACAGGCACTGGCTGTCCTCGGCCTATACACAGTTTGCAGTTCCCTACTTCATCTATGACATCTACGCCATGTTCCTCTGCCACTGGCACAAGCACCAGGTTAAAGGGCACGGAGGGGAAGACGGGACGCCCAGAGCCCTGGGCAGCACCTGGGCCGTGGTACGCGGCTACCTGCACAAGGAGTTCCTCATGGTGCTCCACCACGCGGCCATGGTGCTGGTGTGCTTCCCACTCTCAGTGGTGAGTCCTTCCTTCTGGAGTCAGGAGACTCAGATGGGGGGTGAAAAGCCCCAGTACGCCAGCACAGCAAAGTGGGCGTCCCTGGTGGCAGGACTTGGGGTGGGGCTTCTGGTGCAGCATTCCTCCCAGAGTCTTAAGAGGTACAAGTCAGAGTGGGCGCCTTAGAGCATTGGCTACCTGTATGTGAGACCCATCCTTCCTCTGTTGTGTAAGGCATGCTTTCTTAATCGGCCGGGTGGTAGGCAGGAGAAAAGAGTGCACTGAGCGTTTATAATCCAGGACTAAGTGTTTGTCTGGGCTGATAGAGTGTTTCTTTAGCATGTGTGAAACCTGGGTTTAGTTTCCAGCACTTTGTAAAGCCAGCACATTTATAATCCTAGCACTTGAGAGTACAAGCGAGAAGATAGGAAGTTTAAAGTCATCCTTTGCTACATAGTGGGTTTGAAGCCAGTACGGGGACACAAGACTCTCGTCCAAAGGGGGGAAAAAAAAACAAAAACCATACATCTTAAATCTCAGCACTCAGGAGGCAGAAGCAGGTGGATCTCTGAGTTCGAGGCTAGCTTGGTCTACAGAGTGAGTTTCAGGACAGCCAGGACTACACAGAGAAACCCTGACACAAGAGAAAGAAAACAAAAAGGAATATGGAGGGGTGGCAGTAGGGGCTGTGGAGATGGCTTAGTCAGTGATTGCTATGCAAACACGAGGACCAAAGTCTTCTAGAAAAGCTAGTGTGTGCTTAAATCCCAGGTCTGGGGTAGTGAAAACAGTCCCTGGGATTGGTGGCCAGCCAGTGCAGCCAGATGAGTGAATTCCAGGTTCTGTGAAAGATGATTCTTCAAAAAAATAAAATCGAGAGCAATTGAGGAAACTGACTTCTGGCCTTCATATGCACGTACACACACACACACACACACACAGATGGGAGGGGCACAATCGAGAGAGCACAGAATATCTCTGCGGGGAGAGATACAGGTAGTTGCCCGCTCCCCAGGCTTTTGCCTTTTCCCCTAGGTGTGGCGACAAGGCAAGGGAGATTTCTTTCTAGGCTGCATGTTGATGGCCGAGGTCAGCACACCTTTCGTCTGCCTGGGCAAGATCCTCATCCAGGTGAGAGTGAAATCTGAAATCTGAGGGGCATGTGGGGGTGGACACCGGCCGGGTACTTTTGGGGATTCCTTAAAGACCCTGCAGCCTTTCAGCGTGATGGTGTGTTCCTTTAACACTAACACTGGGGAGGCTGAGGCAGGAAGATCTTGAGCTTGATTGAGACTACCCTGAGCTACATAGTGAAACTCTGCTCAAAAAAGCAAAAATAAGAACAAGAGCATTGGCCGGGCAGTGGTGGCGCATGCCTTTAATCCCAGCACTCGGGAGGCAGAGGCAGGCGGATTTCTGAGTTCAAGGCCAGCCTGGTCTACAAAGTGAGTTCCAGGACAGCCAAGGCTATACAGAGAAACCCTGGGGGGGGGGAGGATCGGGGACAAGAGCATTGGTCTGCTGCAGGGGCAGCTGGGGGAGGAGCCATAGGCAGAGGGGCAGGGAGGCAGCTATGGGGAGGGAACCCCGCCTCTCCCGGCCCTACCACCTTGCTCTTTTCCACAGTACAAGCAGCAGCACACATTGCTGCACAAGGTGAATGGAGCCCTGATGCTACTCAGCTTCCTGTGCTGCCGGGTGCTGCTCTTCCCCTACCTGTACTGGGCCTACGGGCGCCACGCTGGCCTGCCCCTGCTCTCAGTGCCCATGGCCATCCCTGCCCACGTCAACCTGGGCGCCGCGCTGCTCCTCGCACCCCAGCTCTACTGGTTCTTCCTCATTTGCCGCGGGGCCTGCCGCCTCTTCCGACCCCGAGGCTCCCCACCACCCTCTCCTTGTCAGACCCAGGACTGAGGCTGAGCCCTGGAAACCCTCCCCCCCCCCACAGCCCCTGTGGAGACAGTTCACTGGGGGGTAATCGGTGTGTGTGGGGGGTGGTGGTGAGAGCCAGGAGTCCCTTGCCTTGACAGCCCCAAGACAGATGGACTTAGAATAAGGAGCTATATACCCTCGGGATCTGAGGTCAGATTGGCAGGCAGGAAGAGAGGGGACCGGGATGAAGAACCTCTTCTTGCCTCTGTGCTAACAAAATGAAAGGGAAAGGGAGGAGATGGGGCTCACTGGGACCCAGGAGTCAAGGGACATGAGGGTGGCCCCGCTGCCAAGGACATCCTAGCCCTGCTGCTGCAAATCCCTCTCTGCTCCCTGTCACCCAGGAGAGAGAAGACACCCTAACTCACCCCACCTGGGCCCTGATAGGGCAGTAACCCCCACAGCTCCTTCCTGTGGAGACCAATCTGAGGAACCATATTTATTTATTCACCCATATCAAACTAATTTGTTGGGGTGAGGGGAGGAAGGCAGTTGCTCCCCTACAACCTTTCCAGCGCTGAGCAGCCCTGGGGACAGGCGCCAGGCCAGTCCCTTTTGTCAGGGGCACATTTAGCCCTCGGCCCCGGCTTGTCCCTGGTGCTACAGGCCTATTGCGGCTTCCTCCAGTCTGGGGGCCACAGACCCCGGGAGGTGCTTTTACAGACCGCTAATAAAGACGATCTTCCTGAACGCCAGCAAGACACTTTGGTCCAGTTTTGGGGGCTGGGAAGGGGGGAGAAATGGGGAGGGGTTACCTCATAACCACTGAGTAGTAAGGGAGGAAAAAGAGGAAACTGTGTGCACACGTGAGTGAGAGAGAGAGAGAGAGAGTGTGTGTGTGTGTGTGTGTGTGTGTGTGTGTGTGTGTGTTTGCAGCCTGGGAGGAATGGGGTGTGTGAATGGCCACATAGAGGGCTACATAGAAGGAGGTGGGGGTGGGAGGCCACATAGAGGGCTACTGCAGTCTAGGAGGAAGGAAGCACCACCTTTATTTCTCAACAGAAGGCAGGGTAGATGTGTGTGGCTCACAGCTGGGTCCAGGGCTCCATTACAGGCTCACCTGCTCACCTCGGCTGGCTCTGGCTGGCTCTCTCATTAGGCCCCTTTCTGGAAGTTCCTGAGGAATATGGAGATCAGATGAGGAGGGGCGCATAAGAGACTTGGGTCCTCTGGAAGGGGAAGAGCGAGGACATGGAGACACAACTCACACATGCAAGCAGAACTGGAAAAGCAGGAAGAAGAAGGCCACCACTAATGTTCCCACGAGGATGTGCTGGAAGAGCCCAGGTCTGGAATCTGCCAGACAGTGAACAACAGCCAGCGTCCTTCCAGACCCCACCAGGAGGGAGGCCCCTCTATCAAGCTGATTCATACCTGTCTTAACGAACGTTATAGGCTTCTCTCCAATAAACCGGGCCACAGCAAGAAGGCTAGCTCGGTCTGAGTCTGGATAATCGAAGAAAGGCCTTTTTACAACGGGCTGGGGTCTGGCTCCTGAAACGGAGGGCCGGGTTCCATTTCTTCTGGGGGCTAAAAACCAAAGCAGAGTCTGTGACAAGAGCCCAAGGGCCATCGTGCCCACCGACGAGGCCAGGCAAACCCAGAGCTCTGATTGTTTTGTCTCGGGGCTGGCTGAGCTCCCATCAGAAGCCCACCATGTCTGAGATGGGGAAGAAAGGCTTGGAATGAAGGTTTGGGCTATAGAACAACACTTTGTCTCAAGACAAAGTAAAATGAGACAGAAGGGAGGAAGGAGAAGGAAAAAGGAGAAAAGGAAGAAAGGAGGGGAAAGGAGAGGGGGAGGGGGAATAAGGCCTGGGGCTGGGCGGTCCTCATCCCTCCTGCTGCCCACAATGACGTTTACTCCCATTCTCTAGCCTCTCCTATTTTTCTACTATCCCTGAACTCAGCTCCCCACCTGCTTCTATGGTCCCCAGCTCAGCCATCCACATCCACACCCCTACGGCTACCCACAGCCACAGCTTCATAACCCCTCACTACTATGAATGAGTGGGATTCTATGATGTCACAGCCCAGAGACATTCCGCTAGCCTGACTATGGGGGTGCTTCTAGTTGCCGATGCAGAAGAGCCCCACTGAGCCTCAAGGATGACACTGACCATAACAGCAAGAGTGGTGAGGGGTCTTGAGGTGTAGGCCAGGGGTACAGCTTTTACTCAGAGTGCACAAGGCCTTCGGTTCTATCACAGAACCACAGTCAGTCATTTGATCAGGGGTGTTCCAGAACTTAGCTAGGACTAGGAGACATGTGTTTGCATAGCAGCTCTATTGGGGAGGTGGGGAGGGCTACACATCTCCATTTGTCCTTTGGATCAAATAAAACTCATTTACTGATGGCTTAGTAAAATGCCAAGAAAGTTACACAGATTGGCTCATGTCATTGTCAGAAGCCCTAAGAGGGAGGCCCAAACCAGTGCGCAGGGGGACGAGGAACGCTGACACTACGCTTCCCCAAGGCTGTGCATTTTTCTATGGGGTGGGGGAAGGCCCTCTTCGCTTTCTGAACCCCAGGTTCGTGGGTTTGTACCCATCCATCTCCAGGCTTGGTTTTAGCGCTCAGTAGAGATGGAAGCTCACGGTGAGGCACAAGAAAAATAGCCAACTTTTCCACCAGGTGGCAGCAGTGTTGGTCCGACGGTGCCACCATCTCTTCTACAGGTTAGAGTCAGGCAGGCTGGCAGGCTCATCTCTTGGGACTGGCTGTCACCCGGAGGCGGGGAGGCAGAGAGGGCGGAGGGTGTTGTCATCAGAGGAACTCCCCCGGCTCATTCCAAGGCTAATCTCTCGGCCATTCAAAGATCCTAGTCTACTCGCCTCAACGCGACTCAGTTTCCCTTTTGGTGGCATTGGTGGCATGTGAATCTCACCGTCCACCATTCCACCCCTGTTTCTTTTTTCTAGTTCCCTCAGTCCTCTCCGTGTCACTTTCTAATTGCGACCTGCACTCCAGAGGCCCCACCTCGAGTTGGAAGAGATATCTCGCCTCTGATTGGCAGTTAGGCCTGTCTATCACAAACGAACTCCAGCCCACCCGGGCCAAGGACATTTCAGGGTCTCCTTGATTCTGCCCGTGCTTGTTTTACAGTCTCCTGGCTACTCTGTTGCTCCACTTGCCCCGAAGGTGACTCCTCATTAAAGGATCTTCTCTCGAGCCAGGAGATCACAGAGACCTACCTCTGTCTCCCAAATGATGCTGAGATTAAAGGAGTGTGCTTCTACATCAGGATTAGCTTTCTCCTCCTCCTCCTTTCTCCTCCTCCTCTTTCTCCTCCTTCTCTTTCTCCTCCTCCTCCTTCTTTTTCTCCTCCTCCTCTTTCTCCTCCTCCTCTTTCTCTTCCTTCTCTTTCTCCTTCTCCTCCTCTTTCTCCTCCTCCTCCTTTCTCCTCTTTCTCCTCTTTCTCCTCCCCCTCCTTCTCCTCCTCCTCAGTTAATCACAGCTATCGGGAATTCAAGAGTTATGCCCAGAAGACATTTCCACAACATTCCAACCCTTCCCCCTGGTCTTTTCTGTCCTTTTCTAACTTTTACCTTTCACACATTACATCCTGACCAGTTCCCTCCTGTCACTCCTCCCAGTCCCTGCCACTGTCTCATCTCCCCCAGAACAACGCCAACTGTATGGGGGGGGGGAGAGAGAGAGAGAGAGAGAGAGACCTCCTAGGGATACTCATCAAGCATGGCCTAACGATACAATAAGCCTCGTACCAAGGCTGGATGAAGCAGCCCCATAGGAGGAAAAGGGTCCCAAGTGCAGGCAGAAGAGTCGGAGGCAGCTGCCACAGTGGTGGGAGTCCCACAAGGACATCAAGTTACACACATAACACACATGCAGAGGGCCTAGTGCAGACCCGTCAGGCTCCCTGACTGTCCTCTCAGTCTCTGTGAGCTCCTATGCAGGCTCCCTGATTGTCCTCTCAGTCTCTGTGACTTCCTATGTGCTCTGCTTCGCTAATTTTGTGGGCTGTGTTCTTGTGGTATCCTTGAGCACTCTGGCTCCCATAGTCCTTCCTCCCCCTTTTCTGCAGGGTTCCCCTGGCTCTGTCTAGTGTTTGGCTGCAGGTCTCTGCACCTGCTCCCATCCGTTGCTGGATGAAGCCTCTCTGAACAATCGGTCCCACTGCTGGGAGCCTTGCCTGGTTATAGTCAGCCTGGGTTCCATATCCACCATTACTAGGAGACTTCACTCTTATAGATTCAGGGGAGTTTCCATTGCATGTCCCTGAATTCCACTCATTTCTCTCAGTATTCTCTCCTTCCATCTCCTCCCTCCCCACGCCTGATCACTCCTGTTCCTATCCCAATCTGCCCCCACAAAAATCTATTTCCCTTTCCCAAGGAGATACTTGCATCCTCCTTAAGCCATTCCTGGTACTTAGCCTCTCTTGGGTCTGTGAACTGTAGGATGATTGTCCTTTATTTAACAGCTAATGTCTGCTTATATGTAAGTTTATCTTTCTAGGTCTGGGATAGCTCAGCTTTTCTTTTCTTTTCTTTTTCTTTTTCTTTTTCTTTTTCTTTTTCTTTTCTTTTTCTTTTTTTTTTTTTTTGAGACACGGTTTCTCTGTATAGTCCTGGCTGTCCTGGAACTCACTTTGTAGACCAGGCTGGCCTCAAACTCAGAAATCCACCTGCCTCTGCCTCCCGAGTGCTGGGATTAAAGGCATGCACCACCACGCCTGGCTAGCTTTTATTTTCTAAACAAAAACACCTAGAGAGGTAAGCAGGGTGATACACACCTTGGAACCCCAGGGCTCTGGAGACTAAAGCAGGAGAAACACAAAGCAAGAGCCCATCTGAAATAAACAAGCATGAGAGGCCCTGCTTCGACAAACCCAGGCATAGGCTACCCACTGGATGGACAGCACCCACACCTGGGCATCTTTTCCCTTTGAGATGCTGCTTTGAGAAGCTCTTGTACTCAGATGTAAGCTTCTGAATTATATTAAAACAGCTTTACCACCCCCAACTCTGCTTAAGAAAGACAAAAAAGAAGCCAAAGTGGAAAGTCCTGAGGAAATACACCTGCAGCCTCTGCAAACTTGTCTCCACAAATAGGTACACCTAAAGTGGAAACTTCCTGTTCTTTGGAAAGTCAGTTATACCAAATGATGGTTTGCTGGGGCACACAGGTGAAAGGATGTCTTGCTGAATCAAACACATGGAAGACTTTCCCTGAAGCAGACATGGGTGAAAGGGTGTTTGGATACAGCAAACATGTGAAAGGACTCTCGATGAAGGAGTAGAAATAGGACCCACAGACAGTGGGAGACAGACAATGAGCTTTGGTTTGGTTTGCTCCGCCTTGATATTCTTTGCTAAAGACAGGCATGTATTGGTTCGCCTTACATAGTGTTGTTGAGCTCACCTTTTGATAGATAATATGCCACTGAGAGAAACTCGTCCAAGAACTGTTCGTGAGGTTCCTGTGGCAGCTTGCCCATTCTGCGAGCCTGGCAGTTTCTTCAGGATTGAACTACAGCTGCCTGGTGTCTGCTTGCTGAAAGGATTGGACTGTAGCTGCCAGTTCATGCCTGGTGCCTGCCTGTCTAGAGGACTGGTCTGCAGCTGCTGAGTCACATTTGGTGTTTGCTACAGGACTGCCCAAGAAGATCGAACTTACCCTCAGAGAATTATTACTGAACAGGTCCACTTCTCCCATATCCTAATAACTATTCTCTTCCACTACCTCTGCTGGCTAGAGGAGAGGTTGAACCCTTATTAAAACTAGGTTGCAAGTATTTGTGTCTACAGGTGGCACCCAACATGGCTTAGGCATAATGGGTAACTCTGCTTCCTCTTGCAGCAGAGGAAACTGAGGATCATGAGGAGTTAGCAATGTCGCTTAAGGAAACTGGCAAAATGGCAGCTACTGCTGCTGAGTGGTCTCCTACTGTGTTCCCAGAGCTGGTTTTCTGATTTGCAGTGTTTACATATACTATTCTGAAAAAGTTTGGAGGGAAGGTCAAAAACTTGGAAGGTTCACTCAATTCTCTGTTAGAAAACATTGCAGACTTGGCTATGCACACAAAGTGCTTAGAAAGCAAGAAGAGGCAAGGGGAGAACTGAGTTCAGGCTTGGGGAATGAGACCAGGAATGAAAAGGGGAAAGAAAATAGGCTGGAAGGTAAAGTGCTGCCCCGCCCTGCTCCACACACTTTCACTACCAGGCGCCCAAAGGACTCAGTGAGACAAGGGGCCAGGAAGAGCAGGAGGCAGCACAGGCATAAGGCAACCAGTGCACCTCCAGAGGAGCGCACTACACAGGCCCCTTCAACCTTCCCAGTCTTTGTGCAGCATACACCTGCTAATGACGGTATTTCTGACTATAATGAATTGACCTGGCAAGTGATAGAAATGCTAGATTTAAAGCATTTTTTTAAATCTGGCCTGGCAGTGGTGGCACACGCCTTTAATCCCAGCACTTGCTTTGAGGCATGCGCCACCACGCCTGGCTAATGCCACTATCTTAGGGCAAATTGTGGCTAAAAATATCAGCGATCAAAATGCTTGAAGTTGAGCCGGGCGTGGTGGCCTTTAATCCCAGCATTTGGGAGGCAGAGGCAGGCGGATTTCTGAGTTCGAGGCCAGCCTGGTCTACAAAGTGAGTTCCAGGATAGCCAGGGCTATGGAGAGAAACCCTGTCTCAAAAAACCAAAACAAAACAAACAAACAAAAAAAAAGCTTGCAGTTTTAACTGTGGTCAATTTGGTCATTTCCAAAGATATAAAGCAGAGTTCAAAATAACAGGTACACTGATTCTAGAGAATACGGTAATCGTAGAGGCAACCAAGCAGGTTCTGGTTACTAAGAGCTTCAAAGGCTTCCCAGCAATGGCAGGCATTGTGGAAAGGGAAGACATTGGTCACAGGACTACTAGCCTAAGAGAGAGAGGCAGTGACCTCTTGCTATCAGCCCGAGGCTCTGCAGCAAACAGTATGAGCCTTTTCCCTTTGGTCAATCAGGAAGTACCAACCAGGTGAGGAAATTAGGTATTTCTGACCTTATACATGGTACAGATGGAAGTACAGCTTTGGATTGTTCACACAGATACCTCTCTTACATTATCCCCCCAAACTGAATGTTATAAGTTAACCACTGGTGTATATTGTCCCTTACCTTCAGGGACAGTGGGAATCATCTTGGGAAGAAGGGGATTAACTTCTCCAGGACTTATTGCTTATGCCGGTGTATTAGATGGGGGTAGCAAAGGAAGAGATAAAAACCATGGCAAATGTGGAAAAGGAGATGCAAATTGAAGCAGGGGATAGGATCACTCGGCTGCCATTTCATCTCATCAAGGGCAATGCCACTCCAGTTGAACGAACAGGGGCTTTTGGGAGCACTGGAAAATGTGTGTCCTGGAAAACAATGGTTAATGATCAGGGGTCCAAATTGTACAAACGAATGGTGTGGACATGGAATGGTTGGTAGATACAGGACCTGATGTTAGGATACTTCCCCAACAGTCTTGGAATCCAGATTTGCTACTTCAGAAGGTTTACACACAATTTATAGGAATTGGCAAATTATCACAAATAAGACAAAGTGGGCTGGGTGGTGGTGGCGCAGGCTTTTAATCCCAGAACTTGGGAGGCAGAGGCAGGAGGATTTCTGAGTTCGAGGCCAGCTTGGTCTACAAAATGAGTTCCAGGACAGCCAGGACTATACAGAGAAACTCTGTCTCTGAAAACAAAAAACAAAAACAAAACAAAACAAAAAAGACAAAGTGGACCAGGAGGGGAAAGAGGGAAGTTGAGACCTTATGTGGCTGATGTACCCATAAATGTATGGGAAAGGGATCTTTTACAACAATAGGGTATGCCTGCAATTTCAGGGACAGCAAATAAGGAAATTAGAGGGGGAATGGTAGAAGCTCCTGGAGAAAGTATTGATACAGGCAATAGAGATCAATCACAGGCTGTGCCCGTGGTCAAAAAAGAGGGCATCACAGGGATTGAGTTCCCAAATTTGTAAAAGGGGCCACTGCTGACACGTAACAACAGCCTTGCCCCTAAAATGGTTATCAAACCAGCCTCCTTGGCAAGAGGAGTGGCTCATAACAAAAGGAAAATTGCAGGCATTGGAACAACTGGTATAAGAACAGCTGGAAGCTCAGCCTATAGAAGATTCTACCAGCCCACGGAAGCCCCTGTGTTTGTTGAAAAAAAAAAAAAAAAGTAAATGGAGGATGATAACAGATTTAAGAGCAGCTAAGAGGTAATTCAGCCAACGGGTCCTTTACAAGCTGGACTCCTTTACCATCTTTGTTACCAAAACCATGGCCTATAATTGACTTGAAAGATTGCTTTTTCTCAATAGCCTGGCATGAGAAAGACAGGGGAAGGTTTGCTTTCTCAGTCCCTACTGAATAGGTACTCCTGGAAAGTGCTTCCACAGGGAATGTTAAATAGTCTGATTTTGTCATATTTTGTGCAACAACCATTAGAAATTATCTGCAAGCAATTCCCTCAATCTATCATTTATCATAATATAGGTGACATTCTGGTGGCTGATTCTGATGAAGATGTTTTAGAGAATATGCTTATGGCAACACAAAAATTTCTACCATGCTGGGGGTTACAGATTGCTCCAGAAAAAATACAAAGAGGAGATTCACTTAGTTATCTGTGCTATAAAATCAATCAAACCATTCAGCACAAAAGGTACAGATCTGTAGGGACCGATTGTATACACTTGATGATTTTCAAAAATTAATGGGAGGGATTAACTGGCTGAGGCTTGCAATTGGATTAAGTACATATGAGTTAGGTAATTTGTGTCAGATATTACAAGGAGATTCCATTTAAGCAGTCCAAGATGTCTAACAGCCAAAGCAGAAAAAAAAAAAAGTTAACTCTAGTAGAACAAAGACTGCAAGAGGTGTATGTGGATAGAATTGATCCTAAACTTGAGTGTTTTCTGGTTATTTTATTTTCAAATGATTCTCCTGGGCTTATTATGCAGAGGGAAGATAGTATTATGGGATGGATTTCTTAGCTTGTAAAAAACTGAAGACATATATAGACAAGATTTCTGAATTTTCAAAGGTAGAGTAAGACTACATCAATTGTCAGGAACACATCCGGCTAAAATTGTAGTACCTCTTACAAATGCTGAAATTATGTTATTGTGGGTGGTCAATGAAGATTGACAAAAAGTTTGCAGTAACTACTTGGGTGAAATTAAATATCTAAAAAGCAAATTATACAATTTATTAAAAGAACTAATTGGATTTTTCCAGGTATAGTAAAGAGAACACCAGTTCCAGAGGTAACTTTTTTTTTTTTGGTTTTTTGAGACAGGGTTTCTCTGTATAGCCCTGGCTGTCCTGGAATTCCCTTTGTAGACCAGGCTGGCCTCAAACTCAGAAATCTGCCTGCCTCTGCCTCCCAAGTGCTGGGATTAAAGGCGTGCGCCACCACGCCCGGCCAGAGGTAACTTTTTATACTGATGTAAACAAGATGGGAATGGCAGGTTATAAGTCAGATAAAATAAGCAAAGTGGCCAAAAGTCCTTATACATTGGTTCAAAAGTCAGAATTGTATGCTATCCTTATGGTATTATTAGATTATCCTGAACCTCTTAACATAATTACTGATTCCTTGTATGCAGAAAGAGTCATTTAGCTTATAGAGAATTTGTACCTGATAACTCCAAATTAACTTTGTTTATACAACTGCAATAGGGCATAAGAAGTAGAAATTATCTACACTATTTGGTCTCATAAAGGTTTGCCTGGTCCATTAGCTCAAGGAAATGATGAAACTGACAAATTACTAGTAGGGAATATGTTAAAGCCTCAAAATTTCATGAGAAACATTATGTTAATGGGAAAGGTTTAAAGAAAAAAATTTCCATCACTTGGCAACAAGTCAAAGAAATAATAATAAAAACCGCCGGGCGTGGTGGCACACACCTTTAATCCCAGCACTCGAGAGGCAGATTCTGAGTTCGAGGCCAGCCTGGTCTACAAAGTGAGTTCCAGGACAGCCGGGGCTATACAGAGAAACCCTGTCTGGAAAAAACAAACAAACAAACAAACAATTAATAATAATAATAATAATAATAACCCTGGGACAGACTAAATACTGCTTTTTTAAAGATTTATTTATTATTATATGTCAGACATACCAGAAGAGGGCATCAGATCTCATTTCAGATGGTTGTGATCCACCATGTGGTTGCTGGGATTTGAACTCAGGACCTTTGGAAGAGCAATCAATGCTCTTAACCACGGAGCCATCTCTCTAGCCCTAAATACTGCTTTTTTGACTCTCAATTTTCTTACTGTTGGTGAAAAAGGAACAGCAGCAGCTGAGAGACACTGGGTTATTGTAAAACCTGAGGAACTCGGCCAACCAATAAACGATAAGGATGTGTTGACATCAGAGTGGAAACCCGCAATAGTGTTAAGATGGGGACATGGTTATGCTTATGTATCTATAGAGAATGAAAAATATGGTTATCAGGGCTGGTGTCTGCTTGCTGAAAGGACTGGACAGTAGCTGCTGGTTCGTGCCTGCTGTCTGCCTGCCAAGAGGACTGGTCTGCAGCTGCTGAATTGTACTTGGTGTTTGCTATGGGACTGAACTGCTGCCCAAGAAGACCAAGCTCGCCCCCAGAGAACTATTTCTGAACAGGTCCACTCCCCCATATCCTAATAACTTTTCTCTTCCACTACCACTTCTGGGTGGTGGGCTAGAGGAGATGTTGAACCCTTATTAAAAGTATTTGGAGCTGGGCAGTGGTGGTGCTTTTAATCCCAAAACTCAGGAGGCAGAGGCATGCATATTTCTGAGTTCAAGGCTAGCCTGGTCTACAGAGTGAGTTCCAGGACAGCCAGGGATACACAGAGTGTCTTGAAAAAAAACCAAAAAAAAAAAAAAACCAAAAAAAAACCACCCCCCCAGAAAGAAAGAAAGAAAGAAAGAAAGAAAGAAAGAAAGAAAGAAAGAAAGAAAGAAAGAAAGGAAGGAAGGAAGGAAGGAAGGAAGGAAGGAAGGAAAGAAGGAAGGAAGAAAAGTACTTGGAAAAATACTTGGAAAAGCAGTACCTGCATACACCCCACCATAGAAGTGATTTTAGGGAGGTTTCTGCCCCAAGGAAGCACATATAGCTCCCGAATAAAAGACACACAGACCAGATATTTTTATTAATACACTGTAAGCCTAAACTGGGCAGGTTCTGAGCTATTCTAGCCTGCACTCCAGCCGTAGGCCTGGTGTTATTTGCCCACTGAATCTTGTTATGTTTGCTCTGCTCCATGTGTGTCCTCAGGGCAATTTTCTCTGTTCACGGTCCATCCTCATGGTCCATCCTGCCTCATGGCAACCTCCCTCTTCCCCTACCTTTTTCCATCTCCTCCCTACCTAAGCCTTCCCTACTCCATTTCAAGTCCTGCCTCCTCTCTCTCCTGCCCAGTCACAGACTCTAGCCTTTTATTACTCAATCAGAGATTATTGGGGAGTATTCTTTATAGCACACTGGTCAATACAATGCTCGTGTCCAGACTGCAATCTGATTTTGGGGCACAGCACTCAACATCTGAATACACAACACGAGCCCCAACACCTCATCCACATATACACAGAAAAATAACAAAGCCCACCCCTATCTACCAGCCAACCAGAATAAGGCAGATAAGACCCTTTTTCCTCAAGTTTACCTCCGGACCTCCTTTCTCTCCATCTGTCTGACCATCAGGAATTGTACAGAGTTGTACTGCCCTGGACTCTAAGGTTTAGAGTAAGTTTTTTTGGGGCGGGGGGGGGTTATGGCTAGTGGGAGGCAGAGTATTTGCAGCAGAAATGTGAGGATCTGAGTGTATATACTCAGAACCACTGGGCATGGTGATGCACACCTCGGGAGAAAATCCCAGCAGAGGCAGGAAAATCTCTGAGTTCCAGGACAGCCAGAGCTACATAGTGATACCTCCATCTCAAAAAATAGACAAGCCTGGCAGTGGTGGTGCGCGCCTTTAATCCCAGCACTTGGGAGGCAGAGACAGGCAGATTTCTGAGTTCGAGGCTAGCCTGGTCTACAGAGTGAGTTCCAGGACAGCCAGGACTACACAGAGAAACCGTGTCTCAACACCCCCCCCCAAAAAAAAAAATCCCCGGAACCCACCCAAAGCTGCACATGTGTAAACCTAGCACTTGTAGTTGGAAATGAGAGAACTTGTCTCAAGGCAGAAGGTGAGCATACACCGGCTGTCTTTTGAGTTCCACATACATGCCATGGCATACACAAATGAATGCAGAGGAAGGAAGGGAGAGAAGGAGAAGGAAGGAAGGGTGGATACATACATACATACATACATACATACATACATACATACATACATAATTTCTGCCTTCTGAAACCTTGAGAAAAAGCTCACAGATGCATATTGGATTAGAAGAGACAGACAACTGTAGGTGCCTGCACTTGCTGTCTGCAATCTCAGCCCTTTCTGAGGCCTTACTAGAGCCCCTTGGCTGAAGTCCAGCAGTGGGGGATACTTCCTTCTCCGTTTGGTCTCTCTGCGGGGTGCCCCATCCCTCACAGCAACAAGGACTCACCCTCACTGGTTTTCAGGGCTCATCTTGGCCTCCTCTTTTCATATATATTCCCTCTCCCTAGGTGATCTCATCTATTCTCATAGCTTTAAATACCATCTATATGCTGGTGACTCACAAACGTATATTTCTAGCCCAGACCTCTCCTCAGAGCTCCAGACTCCCATGCCCGACTTCCTGCTTAATGTCTCCAAATCCAAAAACAGTAATAATCCTACAGGAAGGTCTTGGTTCTCTTACTCCAAGCCCACACCTCTCTCTTCAGCAAATGCTTCTGCAGTCTTTCTAGGTGTTTACCTGAGGATTGTCTTCGGTCTTTCTTCTTACCTGACAAGCCCCGAGGGAACATCTGCTGGTGTGATTTCCAGCAGAAAGCTCACGTCTGTCTAGATGTGGTGGTACACAACTGTCATCCAAACACGAGAGGCTGAGAATCATGAATCCAGATCCTGTCCCAAAGAAGAGGGGAAGGAGAGGAAAGAGGAGAGCAAGGGCAGGCAAGGCAGAGATCTTACATTTGATCCTATCTCTCCCTCTCCTCCTTCTCCCTCTCCCTCTCTCTCAGGTTTCCTTCTGTTCAAGCCAAGGTTTTTCAACTGATCTATTGATTACCACAGACTTTGGTCTGCTTATACCAACCATGTGGATTCCTACCTCCCAAGTCCCAGCCTCAACCATCAGTCAAAGTCAATGTACTACAGGAAAGGGTCCTGTATGAGAGCCAGGCCAGGCCAGGCCAAGCCAGCCTGCCTGCCTGGTCATCTTCTCCCATTTCCTTTCCTCCAAGCTGTAAGCCACACCGGTTTCTAACCACTCTATGTTCTGGGTTCTCATCAAGTGACTGATTAATTTTTTCTGAGAGAGGGTTGTGTTAAGTAGCCCAGGTTGTCTTCAAGCTTGGAATCCTGCCTTCACTGCCTGAGGGCTGGGACCCACTCATAAGGCTTACTTACTCAAGGTCTTCATAGCCCCCCAGGTGCTCCCATACCTCGCCCAAGCCGCTCCTGCCACACTCTGGATCCAGCTAATGCCTCATTTTGGAAATGCCAGTTGATACATTTCATGTAGGAAGGGAGCCCTGAGGCGCCCGGCTCTGGGCCATCCTTCACCCATCTTGATCGTTGGGATGAATCATCGGTGTGTCCGTCTATCTCCCTACAAGGCTGTGAGGCTGGAGCTTGTTGCATAGGAGGTCTTCAAGAAATGATGGTGTAATGGGACAGAGCTTTTCCCACTGTGAACTGGTAAGGCTCATCACGGTCTGCCTCGTCCTTGAACTCCTGCCTTCGGGGGCTGGGGGGGGGAGGCTTTGCAAGGCATGCTGGGATGAGTCCAAGATGTCCACAATGAAAAGACAGCAGTGGAGGATTCACTGATCACACAGCCACTTTCCTTTGGCCCCTGTGCCCAGGCCAACTGCACCTTTGCTCTGTAGTGCTAGCTGGTCTGGAACGTACTACATAGACCGTGGCCTGGAACTCATGGACAAACTTTCTGCCTCCCAGGTCCTGGGATTGCAGGCATGGGCCAGCAGGCCTGGCTTCTTCCTTCATGAGCCTAGAGAGCTATGAAGGATGCATGCTTTGTCTAAACAAGGCTGAGTCTTGTCTTACACACAAAGACGAATGTAATCCTTTTCAATATTTATTGATTTGTGTAAGTGTGTCCCATGTCCTACATGTAGGAGCCAGAAGACAACTTGTAGGAATTCATTCCTTCCTTCTAGCATGTTATGTCCTAGAAGCAAACTCAGGTTTGTGTGGCGAGTGCCATTACCATCTGAGTCACCTCACTCCCTCAAATGTTTGTGATTCGAGTATACTCTTTGGAAGGGGTGACAGACACATGGCACAACTCAGAAGCATGCAGACGTGGATGGCTCACACCTCTATTCCCAGTACCTACGGTCAGAGGCACACAGATTTCTGAGGGCAGCTTGGTCTATACAGTGAGTTCCAGGCCAGCCAGGTTACATAGTTAGGCCCTTGTCTCAAAGGAAAAAAAACATACAGAAAGTTGTATGTTGGAGGCCAAATCTTTCCTATGCTTGCCCTTCCCTGCTCCACAGCACCCTCATTCTTTAGTGGTCACCATAGTTACCATTTTCTTGTGCAGTCTTCTGGAAATAATACTTGAACAATTAAACATGTGTAAAGGTCTTCCCCTCATTCAAACAGCAGCATTCCCATGGGCTGCTATGCACTGTACATCTTGGTTTAAGCGAAAGAGAGATTATGAAGGCAACTGTGTGTATATGTGTGTATGTGTGGGTATCTCAGAAGCCTCATTTTTCATGGCTGTATACTAGTTTGATATGGGAAATTATGTCATAGCTGATTTAACCAGCCTCTCATGCATGCACATTTCATTTGTTTTCTTTTTAGCAGTTGTAGGTAAGTCAGATAGTGGTGGTGCATGGCTTTAATACCAGCACTTGGGAGGCAGAGACAGGTGGATCTGAGTTTGAGGTCAGCCTGGTCTAAAAGCAGGGTGAGTTCCAGAACAACCAGGACTATACTGAGATACCCTATCTCAAAAAAAAAAAAAAGTTGTAGGTAAGAATCTTGAACTATTATTATGTATATTGCTAGGTATATCGCTACAATTAGGTCAGAGAGCTGGAGTTTCAAAGAGCATGTATATTTGTGATTGTGGCATCCAGTATCAGACTGGTTGCAACAGAAATGCCATTAACTTATTTAATTAGTATATTAAGAGTGCTGACTTGAATTTTGCTCATTTCATAGGTGACTGGTATTGTGTTATATAATGTGACTTTATATTATTCTTTTTAAAAAGTTTTAAAATACAAACATGTAAAATTTACATGTAACGACTACCATGTTATCTTTTTTATTTGGTGTTAGGGATCATACACCGTACCAGGGGCTGCAGGCCTGGACAATGTTCAAGTGTACAGTTAGTCAGTATTAAGCATAGTCACATGTTGGGCAGAAAAGAATTTCTCTGTTGAGTCCCAATATTTAGTGAGGCTGACTTAGTGTCAGGCCCAGTCTGAGATGAATCAGCCCCTGTTCTCTGCCGCAACTCCCCGGCTGTAAACAGGCAGATTAAACTGTCATCAGAGCTGAGTCTAAGGGTTATGGCTAGAGGAATATAGAGGGATGAGTGTGTGTGTTTGTGTGCACGCCAGAAGACTGCTAGGATCAGGGGACCCGGAAAGCAGTTCTCAGGAGCAAAGGATCCTAGAGGTGGAGGCATGCTCTGAAACTGAAGGTTACCTGCCAGCTGTGGCCAGGGGATTCTCGGCTTAAAGGGCCTCTCTGAGGATTTGGTCTTTCCGGGAGGTAAGTTCAGGACGCAAGAAAATCAAAGGTTAGGGTTGAAGTCTCCATTAGCACATAGTCTGTAATCCCAGTGAGGTAGGAGATTCAGGAGTTCAAGGCCAACCCAAGCTCCCCATCTGGCTAATGCCCATTAAGATATTAAAAAAACAAGACAGAAGGTTAGTGGTGAGAGGCAGGAGACAGCTCGTGGTGACTGCAGGTTCAAGGGACAGAACTGGAGATGACAGAGGGTGGTGGGAGATGTAGGTCTGATAAAGAGACCTAGGTCCTGAGGGCTGGGTTGAATCACAAGATGGAAGGAGGGATGGGAAAGCCAGTCTTCTTCCGAAAGTGGTTCCCCAGAGCGGCAGGATCAGGTCTCCTCTTTTGCCCGCTGGTCCCTAGGTCACTGCGGATCTCTAAACCACACCCACGGACACCCAGGGGTAGGACAGCTGCCCTTTCCTTTCCCCTCTGGTGCTTTCTGGGATGGGGGTGTGAGTGGAAACCAGTGTCGCTATGGCAACCAGGCCGGGTGGTCGGGCCCTGCAGCCCTGGGAGCCAGCGAAGGCGAGAGGCGGGGCAGCGGGAGGCGCCAGGGCTGCGCGGCGGGGCGGGGGCCTGGGTCTCCCGGGAGGAGCTGGGGAACACCGGGCGCCTCTCGCGGAGGTGCACGCCAAGTTCTCGGGTGAGTGTGCACGCGTGTGAGCTGGCCCAAGGCGCACGGGCGGGCGTGAGCGCGAGCACACGTGTCGAGTGTGCACTCGCGTGCGTTCTGGGGCTCGTGTCTGGCCCTCTGCGCCCCGCGCCCCTCCCGGCCGCCCGCAGCAGCTCCCGCCACTCCCGCCCCGCGCCGCTTCTCGCTCGGTCCTCGCCCGCCGCGCCGCAGTCGCCGCCGCCGCCCAGCCTGCGCCCACGGGCCGCCCGTGCCGGGCACCTGTTGGAGGCTCAGGGACAGGTGCGGGGGCCGGACCGGCCAGGGGAGCGCGGGTGAGGGTGAGGGTGAGAGGCGGAGAAAACGAGGCAGGGGGTCCCTACCTTGGGAGGACGGATGACCCGGGTTAGGGATAGACAGGCAGACAGGCAGAAGCTTGGGCTGAGTGAAGAGAAGCCTAGAGGGGTGGGTGACACCCTAGCCAGCCCCGCGCCTGATGCAGAAGATGGCCAGAGCTTCAGAGCAGCAAAGGAGGGAAGCTGTGGGGTCCCTGGAGGACTTGAGGGGATGGGGACAGAGGGAGAGCCCAGGATGAGAGGAAAACCCTGGAAAGGTGACAGAGGGACAATGTGCAGGTAATGGGCAGGGTTAAGGGGTAGTCACGACCTGTCTGCTTTAGGACTGATCTGGCAACCCAGCCAGCCCCTTGTGAAGTCAGGCCTCCTGCCTGCCCACCAGCTAGCGCATATTATCCTCTCCCTCGACACCCAGGAAGGGAGGGCAGTGAGGTTCCTACAGACCCCAGCCGGCCACTCCAGCTCTACAACCGTCTCCCAGCCAGAGGTGCTGCATGAGGGGCCGCAGGGGCGATCGCATGACCATCAACATTCAGGAGCACATGGCCATCAACGTGTGCCCTGGACCCATCAGGCCCATCCGCCAGATCTCCGACTACTTCCCTCGCAGGGGGCCAGGACCAGAGGGTGGCGGCGGCGGTGGTGGCGGCACGGGCTGCGGGGAAGCCCCAGCTCATCTGGCCCCTCTGGCTCTGGCCCCCCCTGCGGCTCTCCTTGGGGCCACTACACCCGACGATGGAGCTGAGGTAGACAGCTACGACTCGGATGATACCAGTGAGTCTGGGGGTTCAGCGAGCTTGTGGGAGAGAGCAGCCTCCTGAATGTGTGTGCGTGAAGGATGGGGAGGAGGGAGGGCAGTCCCGCCACCACAGCTGCAGTCTGGGTGCAGATTACAGCTTCAGCAAGGCTCAATATTCAATATTTCTGCTGAGACACTCTACCACCCACACAGACAGTTGCGGCCGAGCCAGGGACCTAGACGCAGGCATGCACATGGCTGCTCAGCCTCCTGCACATACACTGGCAGGCCAGCAGAGATGTGGACACATCCTTTTAGCCACCAGGTCTCACACCTTGATCTGGACCAAAGACTCAATACTACCTTCTCTCTCTCCTCGCCCTTTTTCTGCAGCCGCCCTGGGCACACTGGAATTTGACCTTCTCTATGATCAGGCTTCCTGCATGCTGCACTGTAGAATCCTCAGGGCCAAGGTGTGTATCCCTCCTTCCTAGGCTGTCACCCTTGGGGAGAGGTTCCATCTTTCCCCCAATCAGAGGTACTCCTTCCTGCTCCTTCTGCATCTCTAGAACTGTGTACTCTGTGGGTATCTAGTACTGCAGGAGGCAGGAGAAAGGCTTGGAAGTCTAAAGTCCCCTTTGCATCCTGTCCTCCAGGGCCTCAAGCCCATGGATTTCAATGGCCTGGCTGACCCCTATGTAAAGCTTCACCTCCTGCCAGGAGCCTGCAAGGTATGTCTCCTTCCAGGACCAGCTTGGTTCATGGGTTCCTTCCTACCCCCACCTTAAGCCTTTGGGGCCAGCAGGGTCCATGCATCAGCACCCTTTGTCTCCCATGCCTCAGGCCAATAAGCTAAAAACCAAGACACAGAGGAACACACTGAACCCTGTGTGGAACGAGGAGCTGACGTACAGTGGAATCACAGACGATGACATCACCCACAAGGTGCTCAGGTGAGGGCTTTTCCTTGAGGCAGCACCTCTGGGAAAGCTGTCATTGTAATGTGTGGTTCATCTCTTTATGTCCCATCAAGCCTGTCTTGTTGACACCCCACCAGAGCCAGTGGCTCCCCAGCCCTTCAGCAGCAGGTTCAAATGTTCTTCAGGTCTTCTAGCCGAGGCCTGGGTTTGGCATCCAAAGGCCTTCAGCTGTGCCTACAAGTTCTTGGCTTCCCCTGCCAACCTCAGTCTTTGATAAACAAGGTTCAGCCCCAAACATGCCTCTTCTGGAAAGATTTCTCTGCTCTCCAAGACCCCCTTCCAGAGCCTTTGGCTTCAGGCAGATCTACACACCCCGGGGCTGCCTGCCCTATGCCATATCTACCTATAATCTGAGGAGGAAAGTCTTCCCGGTCAGAGAACTTGCCGTCACCTTAGGTGTAAGAAAGCACGCCTAACAGGGAGTGTGGCAGCTGAGTCTAGGTCAGGAGAAACTTTACTCTTGGGTAATAGAGAGCTGCAGAGAGCTTTTTTTTTTTTTTTTATCATGGGAGAGACAAAGGTAGCAGCAGCAAAATTGGCCTCACAGTAGACAATGAACCCTCAAGGTCACAGGCAGCACTTTGTTTCTACCGGGTCAGCCCAGGCTAGCTTTGAACTTAGTGCTTAGGATCAGTGCCACCATACCCAGCTCCTAGGGAGCATTTCTTTGCTTTAATCCTCATGACAGCATTAGGGCACTTGGATGACTTGCCCAAGGTCACACAGGTAATGAGCAGGGCTGGAATTTCAACACACCTTCATACCGTAACCACTCATGTCTCAACACCATACTGCCGCACCTAGGCCTTGCTCAAATGGGGAAAAAACAGGGCACCCAAGTCAATCAGGAGTCATTGGCTGTACCCACCCAGACACACATGTAGCGTTCAGCTGGCACCTTGACCCCAGGTGGGGAATGGAACAGTTCTAGAAGCTGTGAGGACATCCTGTTCAGCTGGGTGATCCTTGATAAGATAATGGACAGCCTTGGGCAGATCCAATTACCCTTCTCAAGCTCCCACCCATTTTACAGATGAGGTGAACTTAGGGCAGAGCTGGGACTGGTCTGAGGACCTTTTTCTCCCTCCGGAGTGGGGCTCAGATACCCAGGGGCCCTGACCCTGCAGTTCCCCGCCAGGATCTCTGTCTGTGATGAGGACAAGCTGAGCCACAATGAATTCATTGGGGAGATTCGAGTGCCCCTCCGCCGCCTCAAGCCTTCACAGAAGAAGCATTTCAACATCTGCCTTGAACGCCAAGTCCCGGTCCGTGTGGGGCTAACAGGTATAGGGAGGGGATCCGGAAAGGTCAGCTTGCCAGAACCTTTTCTTTGCACCCTCAGCTTCCTTCGCCCTCTTCAATGTCTGCGGCGCTGAGGGGCATATCCTGTTACCTGAAGGAGGTGAGAGGCGTGATACTGAGAACCCTGTCTGGGTGGGAGGTGGGGAGAGCCAGTAGACTCACCTCTGCCTCCTTCTCTGGCAGCTAGAGCAGGCAGAGCAGGGACCTGGGCTTCTGGAAGAGCGCGGGCGCATCCTGCTGAGCCTCAGCTACAGCTCTCGGCGGCATGGGCTGCTGGTGGGCATTGTTCGCTGTGCTCACCTGGCTGCAATGGATGTTAACGGCTACTCTGACCCTTATGTGAAGACGTGAGCCCTTGCCCTTGCCTGACCCCAGCCTGACTGCTCTGGGGCCTAGCCTGTCTCTAACTTCATGTTCCTCTCTCCCCACTAGGTACTTGAGACCAGATGTGGATAAGAAATCCAAGCACAAAACATGTGTAAAGAAGAAGACGCTAAATCCGGAATTTAATGAGGTAAAAATGTCAGGGAGCAGAAATAAAAGTTGGGCTGGGGACAGCGATGTGGTTAGAAGGACTCACGGAAAGCAAGGCTTGCCTTTGTTCTCAGGAATTCTTCTATGAGATGGAGCTCTCCACTCTGGCCACTAAGACCCTGGAAGTCACAGTCTGGGACTATGACATTGGCAAATCCAATGACTTCATAGGTGAGTGGAGGAGCCCACCAAGTGCCCTGAGGGAAGTGGAGGAGACTGGGCGCTGACAGGTTGGCCTGCCTTGCCTGTTCTTCAGGTGGCGTGTCTCTGGGGCCTGGAGCCCGGGGAGAGGCCCAGAAACACTGGAATGACTGTCTACATCAGCCGGACACAGCCCTGGAGCGCTGGCATACCCTGACCAGCGAGCTGCCCCCCGCAGCAGGGGCTTACCCTTCGGCTTGAGTGAACAGCAGCTGTCTATCACAGGCCCTCTGGGGCCGGGTCCAGTACCCAACCTTCGCACGAGTGTGTTGCACGTTTACATGGGGTGGGATGCCCCTGCCCCACACTACCTGTCTTATTTTTGTGAGTCTCTGTGACGGGTCTGTCTTCTTGTGAGGGACTGTGGAGAGCTATATTCACATATGCAAACTTTCTCCTGCCTGCCTTGCTGTTACCTGCAAATATGCAACCACCCGTGCACAGGGCCATGTGGGAGTCTCCTGCCAGTGCCCCACCCCATCCTGCAGCTCCTTTCTAGGCTGCCTGGTCCCCTGCCCCACAGAGAGGGGGTCGGATTAGGGAAGATTAGAGGAGGACATTTCCAAATAGAGGAAAGGACAAGGAAAGAAAGAGCCAACTCTTTAATACAGAGCCTTCATTAAATTGTCCTAGCCCTGCGCAGCTGCTCTTCTAAAGGGGCGGTCACCGTAGGTCTCTACCTCCCTAAGATGTAGCAGACCCTTTTGGCCACTCGTTTAAATAACTGTTCCCTGGATGGGGCTGGGATGTAAAGGCAGGACCCTGCCACCTTCCTCGGGGACATTGTGCATGTTTACGCCTTTTCTGATTGTGTCAGTGGCCAAAGCATGGCAACTGGGCATCAATAAACATGTCTTGAGGAAGTGGGCTCGAGTGTGCTGGACGGGAGCAGTGCTGTGAGGTGCCTGGCAGATGGCACTGGGTGGCTACTCTGGAATGTCAATCACCAGGTCGTCATCTCCGTCCAGGGCGTCATCCCCGCTGCCTGCATCGCTGAACATCTGCTGAGGGACGGTGCTCAGGATTGTATGTGGAGGCATCTTGGGAGGAGGCAGGGGGGTCAGGGCTGCCCCAACACTGGCACCAGAACCCCTGGCTGGGAAAGCCAGCGGCCCACCCACAGGACAGTCAGGGGGTCCCACCGCCATCTGCAGCAGGGGGGGAGAAACATAAAGAGGTCTAGTCAGACGCACTGGCATGAGGAAGATGCACAGTGCCCACAGAAAAGCATTCAAGGTGTGTGTGGGGCTCACCGCAGCCCCTCAGTCTCACGCCATGAAGTTCCTGGGGTGAGGGGCAGTGATGGAGGCATGATGGGGATGGGGTGAGGGGAGCCTGACAGGGAGCCTGACAGAAAAGCTGGGCTCTTCCCTTTCTAGCAAGGCACTCTGGTTGCTCTGTGCCAGCAGTTACAGCCAGATTCAGGACCAGTGCCTTGCTCCTGCCTCTGGGCACCACCTGCCACCACTGGTCGGCTCTCCCTCCTCCTCCTGTGGGATTCACTGGGTTATAGTAGGCATCACAGGCTACCTAAGCCAGAAGCCTAAGAAGTAGCTTTGCTCCCCAGTTTCTATGACATTGTGAATGAGCCCCTCCTTGGGACCCCAGCAGCCACCAGCCTGGGCCAGGACCTTCTCTCAGCTCACCTGGTCTAGGTACCAGCCTCCTAACTGGACTCCCTGCCTTCAGCCTCTCCCAGCTCCAGCTCCTCCTCCACACTTCGGCCAGAGTGATCACTCTAGAACACAAACCTGAGCATGTCACTCCTCTGCCTGAGGCCTTGGCCTTGGCTGCCCTCAGGATGGGCAGTGAAGTAAGTGTACCTAACAGGCTGGCTCCATTCCATCAGTCAAAGTCACGCCTTGTCCTCTAAGGTTGAAAGGACTCTGCTTGCCCCACCCTGCCAGGTCCTCACACATCCTCCCTTGAGAGAACTCTCTGGATGCTTGTGACAGCTCATGTGCCACGGGCACAAACTCAACACCTAATAGGGACTAGGTGATGTCTACCAATAATCTCTACTTTATAGACCTAGAAGAGAGGTGGGTCATATGTCAAAGGAAGAACGGGTGTGGAAATAGAAGTTAAAGGAATAGGGTGCTGGCCCTCACTGCGCAGCACCCCAGATGGCCATGTGGCCGGGCTAGCAAGCAGCACATCTGTATGTGTGGTCTCTACAGTGACCTCCTGACATTGCCATCCCTGCTTGGCCTGGGGGCTGCTCTGCTTCTCAAGGCCCCCTCGCTTACCTCTGCTTGTGGAGCGATGTGAGGGAGCTAGAGAAGGCAAAGTCTCAGAAAACATGGAAGGCAGACAGGAGGGCCAGCTCTGGAAAGAGCCAGGACCCCTGTGCTGGTCTGAATGAGAATGCCTCCCCCATAGGCTCTTATGTTTAAATATTTGGTCCCTAGCTGGTGATACTGTACATCGTTAAGTAGCTGGCCTTATTGGAGGAGGTGTGTCGCTGGAGGTGAGGTTGGACTTTCTGAAAGCTCTCAGTCTTCTCAGCTAGCTCAGGTGCTCTCTATCTCTCCCCTCTGCTTGCCCCATACTCATGGGTTCTAGTCCTCTAAAACCACAAGTCTCAAGTTAAGTGTCACAGCAATGGAAAAGTAACCAAGACAACCCGAGCACAGAGAGAATTGGATGCATACACATGAGGACAACTCCAGGGGACCAGGCCTCTACAGGATCCCCTGGACATCACCACCCTGCTCCCCAGGACTTCCTCAGCATGACCAAGAGCAGCCAATGTAGCTCTATGGGGCTGCCAAGGCACAGACACTGGCTAGGCTATGTTCTCACCCTTCACTCGTTTTAGCTTCTCCATGACTGAAACAGAGTTCGGTGACATTCCCAAGGTCACATGGCGAGTATGTGACAGCGCTGGATTCAAATCCAGCTCAGGCCAAAGCTCCAGCACACTTGCCACCTCCTCTATCGCCCACCTATAAGCTTCCGAGTCTCTGCTCTTTAGTGTGAGCATCTAGGCCTCCCTTACTTTTCAGTGTCCTTCAGCTGCACTGCACCTTCCCCCACCCCCTTCATCCCGGGACTATCCTAATCTTACTGACCCTGTGCTCCATTAGCCCCTCCATGGTTCCCCATGCCCGGAAGCAAAGGCGGTTGACTCTAGCTTTTCCCTGCCAACCCAGTCACGGCATCCAAACATGCCCAAGATCTTACATGCCTGCCCTAGGTTGCCATGCCCTAGGTAGGCCTGGTCCCCCGTGCCGTGTTTTCTCCCGCTGTCATGAATGCTTTCAGCAAACATCGGTATGCATCACTAACCCAACTGTTTCCCCAGTGCTCGGGATCAAACGCAGGGCTTTGAAAATGCCAGGTAAGAACTACTACTGAGCCACATGCCTAGTCCTAAGAATTCATACTTAACCCTTGGGAGCTAGAGTTCAGGAAGTTGTGAGCTGCTTTTCAGCTTGGGTCCCTTGGAAGAGCAGCAAACCATCTTAACCACTGAGTCCTTTTTCTAATCCCAAGAATTCATTCATTCATCCTTTATTTTTCTCTCTCCCCTCCCTATTCCTTCTTCCTCTGAGACAGAGATACAGCCCCGGCTGGCCTAGAACTTGCTATGTAGATCAGGATAGCATCAGACTCATAGAGTCACCTGCCTCTGCCTTCCACGTGTTGGACTTAAAGGTGTACAGCACCTTGCCAGGCAGCGCTCACTCTCAGTCACTATAAATAATACACTCTCTGATTCTGCTTGTGCTGTCAGAGCACAGAGAGCTCATTAGCCAGGTCCCTATCAGCTTTGCCTCCCAGCTGGTGGGCATTACCATGTCTCATTATTTTAGGCTGGCTTCTCTCACTCCAGCCTTTCCCCTTCTCCAGCTCACACAGGCACTGTCTAGAGAACATTTCCAGACGTCCTCTCTACAGGTCTCCCTTCTAGAATTGGCTACTCGCATCCTCCTCATCTCAGGAAAGCTGCCAGTCTGCATCTCACTCTCGAATAAGAGCCCTGGAATCCTGGGATCCTTTCTCCTTCTCACAAACCAGGCCTCTCCAGAAACCCTGCAGACCTTCTCTGACGTGGATCCATGGTGCACTCTTCAGGGTGGGTTCTGGCAATCACTGCCTTCTCACCCAGGCCTGTCTCCACAGAGCCATGCTGTCCATGCGTCTAAAAATGCAAGCTGAACCAGACCTTGCCCTGCTCCCTGCCCAGTGGCTCTCGCTCTACTCCCATGCAAGGCCTAGTCTCTCTAGCCCCTCAGGACGTGTGCTGCCACCCTAGGCACTTATCTGCTCTCATGGCTGGCCCAGCTTCCTCCTCATTTGTTTTTTGTTTTTATTTTGTTTTGTTTTGTTTGCTTGCTTGTTTTGAGACACATCCTGACTATGCAGCCTTGGCTGGCCTTGAACTCTACCTCTGTTTCCATAGTGCTGGTATTAAGGACAGGAGCTACACACACCCAGCTTCTTCATCTTTCAACAAGCATGTTCCCCGGACTGAAACCCATTCCCAGACTCCTCATGGCCTGCTTCCTGTACAAACTCAACAGCACCCTAGATTATCCTCCTCTAAACCCCATCCATTAGGTTCCTTTTTTCTACTAGGGTCAATCTATCTTACTGATCTTGTGCCAATTTTGCCAGAACAGGAACTCTGTACAGGGGTTTGTCTCAGTGTCTGTTATTACAGCTGCATCACTCCAGATAGGATCTTTGACTCAGGAGGTGCTCCAGGAACACTTGCTGGTTTTACCTGGTTTGATCACTTTGAGTCTAGGATACTTGCTCAGAGTCACTGTTCTGAACTGTGGGAGCCTTGACTAGACCCTAAACCCCACAAGCCTGACAGCTCCAAGGCTTCATGCAGTACTCATACAGAGTACATACAGAGATGCTTCCCTCAAGCCATGCTGCTGGCCCTGCTCACACAGCCAGGCTGAGGCAGGGCCTCAAGCATCCTAACCGGGAGTCCTCCAAGACCAACTATACCACTGCCAGCAACAGTCCTCTGCTCTGCCCTTCAGTGCTGAGCCTTGGGCTGAGACTAAGCAATTCAAATTAACCTTTCAAAATTCCTGGACACTGGGCTGGGGTGTAGCCCATTTGGTATGTCTAGCATGCACTAAGCCCTGGGCTCAACTCTCAGCACTGAATAAACCAGGTGTGGTGGCACACACCTATAATCCTAGCACCTGAAAGTGGGGACAGGAGAACCAGGAGTTCAAGTTATCCTAACCAATGCTACAAGAGACCTTTTCTGGAGCAAACCCAGTCAGTTGCTGTACATGCCCCCTAGTGTTAAGCCTCCTTCAGATCCAAGGCCTGCCTTTGTGGCCCCTCCCTACAGTCCCACATCAGGGTACCTTGAGTTTCCGGGGTAGGCGGGGCCGTTTCTCCAGCTTGGGCCTCAAGGGGCTGGGCTCAGGCAGCTGCAGGGCCAGGTAGTCAGAAGGGAATGGGGGGTAAGGGGGAGAAGCCAGCTGCAGGTGGGATCAGGAAGATGGAGATGGGAAATGGAGTAGGTGAAGGGAGGAAATGTACACAGGAGAATGGAAAACAAAAGACATGCTGATGAGTGTGGCTCCCAGGCTCCTGAGAATAGAAGGAAGGGACAGCAGCAGGACTGTGTCCTGGGTCTGCCCCTAGTCCTACACAGCCAAGAGTAGGCAGCCCAGACTTGCACCTGCCACTGCTTACTTCTGGCCACATGTGGACACATTCTGAGGTGGTAGGACTCACCCTTGCCCAAATGACACCCACAGCATTCCCAGGCACAGTAGCACACAGCCTCCTAGCCTTGGTCCCAACTCACCGAGCTCAGGTATGGGGAGGGGGCCCCAGAAGTCTGCAGGGGAAATCCTGTTGAAGGAGGCAAGGAGAGGCTGGAAGGGGATGGGACACCTCCCATCGGGGGGCTTCTCTTCCTGGAGAAGGATAGAGAAGAGAGTTAGAGGCAGCTGGAAAGCCCAGATCCCCATCCCTGCCCTGGAAGATTCTAGCTCCTGCTTACCTCTTAGGGGCTGGTGTGTCTGACAACTTGGGTGTCCCCTCTGTCTCACTGTTATCTGAAGACGCAGTGGCATCTGAATCTGGGGGGGAGGGGGCTGGTCAGTGGGGTTGTAGAGTTTCCCAATCCACCTCAGAGGTCTGCAACCTCAACACCACAGAGAGGTGCTAGGCTAGGGAAGGTGACTTCCTCACTGGCACACATGTGAGCATGTGCTTCTGGGGGGTGGGAGGTGGGGGGTGGGGTCCTCAGCTCTCATATCTACTTCTCACACCGTCAGCTCCACAGCACTCTTGTCACCACATGCAACATGCCAGGCTCTGTTACACTCTCCTGGTGTTTAAGCACAGAAGCGGGAAGTACATCACCTGTGCTTCCCAGATGAGCTCACTGAGCTCTGAAGGTGTGTACAGAATCTGAACTCAGGTCTGAGATTCTTTGACCATCACAGGCCACTCTTTCATGTACCTCTAAGTAACCCTCAGCTTTTGCTCCATTTTCCTTATCTAGAGAGCCCTCAAAACCACTAAAGAGCTGGGCGTGGTGGCGCACGCCTTTAGTTCCTGCACTTGGGAGGCAGAGGCAGGCGGATTTCTGAGTTCGGGGTCAGCCTGGTCTACAGAGTAAGTTCCAGGACAGCCAGGGCTATACAGGGTTTGAGACAGGGTCTTACTTTTTAGCTCAAGCCGGCTTGGAACTAAGAGCTATCCTCCTGCCTCAGCCTCCCAATGCCGGGGTTACAGATACAAGGCGTCATGCTCAGGTGGCTTTGGCATTGGTAGCTTTTCTTAGAGATGGCATTATGTAGCTGTTTGAACTTCTGGTCTTCCTGCCTCTACCTCTCAAGAAGGGCTGGGATTAAAGGCCTGTTCCACCAAACTTTGCTTCACAACCCACTCCCTTTTCTTTGAAACATAGTCTCATTTAGCTAGGTTGAAACTTTTATTTAAATAAAAAAAAGTTACATTTACTTATTTGTGTGGATATGGGCACACTCATGTGGAGGTCAGAGTACAACTGAAAGGGAACCTTGTCTTCTACAGTCTAAGTCCTGGGCATTGAATTCTGGCAGTCAGGTTCAGATACAAGTGTCTGTACTCCTCAACAAGCTATCTCAAAAGAAACTAGGTGTGGACTCAGTAGCTAAAGAGCACTGACTTCTCTTGCAGAGGACCTGGGTTCAGTTCCTAGCACTCTCTTTACTGCTTACAACTGTCTGTAACTTGGTCCAGTGCTCTCCCTGGGCCTTCACAGGGACTGTGTGTACACAGCAGGCAGGTAAAACACCCATGCACATAAAGTAAGTATCTTAAATACAAAACAGGTAGGTGGGTGTGTATGTGGCACAAGCATGAAATTCAGGCATGGGGGAGGCGTGGGTAGGAGGATTATGAGTTCAAGACCAACTAGAGCTACAAATGAAGACTATACCCCAAACAACAACAGCAAAATGTTATAAAAATTACAAAACTACATAAAATTCAAAATTTCATGTTCACAAATAAAAATTCTAATAAAACAAGAGCCGTTTTGTTTCCTAATATGCTGGCTGTGGCTGCTTTCACATGAGCTATGCAGTTTGTTTCAATGACAGCATTTTATAAAACAAAACATTTTCCTGACTCTTTGCAAAGGAAAGCACCAGCCTGTTACTCTGTAGTCACTGCTGTCGTATCAGCTTTCATCTCCCTCCGGTTATTCTGCAGTTACTGCCGTCTTTAATCCTCATCAAGCTCTCCCCACCACTTAAAAATCCTAGTTTGTGGTCTGGAGAGATGGCTCAGTGGTAAAGAGCACTGACTGCTTGCTCTTCCAGAGGTCCTGAGTTCAATTCCCAGCAACCACATGATGGCTCACAACCACTTGTAATGGGACCAGATGCCCTCTTCTGTCGTGTCTGAAGACAGCTACAGTGTACTTATATACATAAAATAAATAATTCTAAAAAAAAAAAAAAAAAAAAAAGAGCCGGGCGTGGTGGCACACACCTTTAGTCCCAGCACCCGGGAGGCAGAGGCAGGTGGATTTCTGAGTTCCGGGTCAGCCTGGTCTACAGAGTGAGTTCCAGGACAGGCAGGGCTATACAACCCCCACCCCCCAAATCCTGGTTTGTAATGTGGATTTCTCAATACCATTAGTGTGTTTGTGCAGATACCTACATACTATAGCGAGTGTTTGGAGGTTAGAGGACAGCTTTCAGGAGTTGTTATTCTCTTTTGTTCTTAAATATTGGGCCTCAGTAACAAACTCCATACCTGTCCCTCTGGCATGCATTTATTTTTTCAGTTATGATAGACAACTGATAGAAATGACAAGCAGCCAGAGGCATCCTTCACTTTGTCAGCCTGTGTCAAGCACAGTGCCTGGAACACAGTGGATAAGGAAATACTTGAGAATCCAGAGGTGTGGTGTGTTCTTGGGAGGCAGAGGCAGGCGGATTTCTGAGGCTAGCCTGAGGCTAACCTGGTCTACAAAGCATGTTCTAAGCAAGCCAGGACTACACAGACAAACCTTGTTCGGTGGGGTGAAAAAGAGACAAAACAGGAAGAAGGCGACAGAAGGCAGCAACTAGGCTTAAGAATCATTGGAGGGGCTGCATCAGCTTCTGGACCCTAGGAGGGTGGACCCAGGAACACGTGTTTAAAGGGCCAGTATCTCATATCTTCCTAAAAATGATCATGACTTTGCTCACCGGAAGAGTCTTCATCCACATTCTCATACTGCAGAAGTCGATCTAGAAGGAAACTGAGACAAGTGGGAAGGGGGGTGGGCATTCCCATTGTGGTGGTCTAGAGCCCTACCTAGTCCCTCCTGGGAGACCCACTGTACCCTCCTAAGAGTGCATGCATTTGGGGTCCTGTTCCGGGACGGAGTAAGAACGGATTCCCTGGGAGTAACAGTGCCCTCGTGCCCACAAGAAGCCTCACCTCTTGTCTCGGGAAACCTTCAGCAATTTCCTTTGCGCCTTTCTGAGCTCCTCCTGGAAGCACTCGTGTTCCTGTGGCGGACAGGGCGGGTGCTGAGCCAAGAGCAATCCGTAAAAGACCCAGAACCCGGAGACATCTCTCCCTACTCACCCCCTTTACCACATGGGTAAACTGAGGTCCTCTCAAGAGTTAGGCCTCATGCTCCACAACCGCCCCACGCCGGCACTCACGTAAATGAGGAACTTGAGCTTCCGCTTCAGATTCCTGTATTTCTTTTTGTAGTCCACTTCGCCGTCCGCTGGTCCGTTCATGACCCGCCAGGGAGAAGCGCCCCGGAGTAGAGTCCCGCTACCCAAGTCCGCCCGGCCTCTCACGCCTCCACTTCCGGAGACTTTGCAACGCCGTATGGAACGGACTACAACTCCCAGCGTCCTCCGCGCGCGGGGAGCGTAATCACACCACCCGCCCTCCTGGGGAAGACCTGAAAATAACGCAGCCGCTTCCAGTGGCTTCGCGGTGAGCTGAGGTCACAGAGGAGCTGGACACTGGGGTTGGGGGGCGCAATTATTGATTCTAAACTGTTTATAAAGATTTGGAGCCAAAAGAATATAACTAGAAATACAGTGTGTTGGCGAGAATACCCTTTCCCTTCTGCCTTTCGAAACAAGCGACCTAACTTGTTAAACCCGACCACAGGGCAGCTTGAAGAACTGATTACTTTATAGAGGCTGCGGGCGCCGAACCGGCTTCTAACGAAAATTTTAACGCGTAAAAGAGTCGAAACCTCGCTCAAGACCCACCAGCTGCTCAGGAAAAAGCACGGTCTGCCAAAGTTTTCCGTCCAAGCGCTCCACATCGGAAGCTCAACGGTCCTCACGAAGCCGCGGCACTGCGCGTGCGCAAACTACTGTCACACAGAAAGCATCCCGGAAGAAAAAAAGGCGGGAGCAACCAATCCCTGGTGACGCAAAATGGCGCCGGGAGATGAGATGCGAAAATTCACTCGCAGCTTCTTTCGCGCTTGCCCCGACCTCAGGTGCAGAGTCTGGGAATTAGAGTCTGGGTTGTGAAGGCCGGGGGTTAGTTAGACTGGAACTCTGTCTTGACACGTGTCTCTGTAGCTCAGTTACTCACTCCATCGTGCGACAGAAATTTTTGATTCACGTGGGTCGGGATCATCTTGAACCTGAGGAGAAGCAGGCGTTGAAGCGGCTGGTGGAGGAGGAGCTGCGGAAAATGCAGGTGTGGGTCTAACCCTGGGCCATCAGAGGCAGGGTTTGTTGCTGAGGGGTTGGGGCAGGGCAGTCTTGGTTCGGTTTGCCCTCATGCTGCACCCACAGGCGGATGCTGGTACCAGGGAAGGAAAGCCAGACTTTATCAAAGTGAAGAGGTCTCCTGCTCCCTGCAGTGACCCAGAGAGGAAAAGGTTCCGCTTCAATTCAGAATCGGGTTAGTGCCTTCTTCCCTGTTTATCTGTCTGTGACTCCAGCATCATTGGTTTCTTCAAAAGGCGAGGTGCATGTATTCATTGCAAAGCAGTAAGGGGCTGGGGCTGGGGGGACAGCTGTGGTGCTTCTTGCTGTCCTTCACTCTTAACCAGAGTGGATCTAGAAGCATCCTATTCTAGATGGAAGGGGAGGGAGGAATCCATCCCAGCCCTGTCCCCATGTTTCAGAGTCCAGCTCTACACCATCCAGTCCAGACCGCTCAGGACTCTCAACAAAGAACAGGACAACCAAGAAGACATGTCTAAGAAGAGCCTTAAAGAGAGCAGTTGAGAGCACAGATGAAGACTACCAAACAGACCAGGGTGCAAAGATGGGACTGGAGAGCAGTGAGGAGGAAGCAGAGGGCTCAGTTAGATCAGGTGAGGTGACCGAGGAGGAGGACAAGGATGAGGACGAGGATGGGAGACAGGAACAGAAGGGGGGCCTTAGAAAGCAAGCTGGGGCCAAGGACAAGCAAGGACCACTCAAAGCAGATAGGAAACAGGTTAGGGAAGAGAGTGGGGGCGGTGAGGAGGAGGCTGTGCTGCAGAGAGCAAAGGTGGAGGGAAGCACAAGTGCCGACTGCCAGGAGGAGAGTGAAGAGAGCCCAGCTAAGGAGAAGGAGCATAGCGAGCCCAGATCGAGAAGTAACAGAGCAGGGAGAACAGCCAGGGAGAGAAAGAGCTATAAGCAGAAAAGCAGGCCTGGGAGGCCAACTGGACGCTTGGGAGACAGCGAGGCAGAGAAGGAAGGGGGCGCGGTAAGCAGTGGGGACAGCAGTGAGGAGGAAGAAGAGCGCTCGGTGAAGAGAAAGAGCAAGGTCAGGACCCAGACTGAGAACAGGAACGGGCGGAGGCAGAGCACAAGCAGTGGGGATGACAGTAACAGCACACAGGAGCAAGCAGCCACTCAAGGCACTACAAAGTCAGGCAGCCTAGGCAGCAGTAATGGTGACAATGACACGGAGAGGGAAGTGAGTGACTCCCAGGCAGGACAAAACACCAAAGAGGAGAGGAAGAGCCGCTCTTCCAACAAGAGCTCCAAGAACGGCAAGGCCCGAAGTTCCTCCTCTTCATCTGATTCGAGCCCAGAACCCACAGGTCAGAAGGTGAGAGGACACACTAGGTGGGTGGGCTCCACTCAGGAAAAGGGACTTCAGCTGCAAACTCCTTATTAGGCTGCCTCTCGTCGTCGCTGTGGAGAGGACCACCCAGCTGTGGCTAGACTAAAGCGTTACATTCGAGCCTGTGGTGCCCACCGAAACTACAAGAAGCTGCTGGGCTCCTGCAGCTCCAACAAGCAGCGCCTGAGTGTCCTCAGGGCTGAGCTGGAAGCACTGGGCTTGAAGGGTAAGAAGGGAAGGGCCTGAGATCTGCGGGAGGGCCTGAGCACCAGGGAGAAGGGCCTCACAAGCTGCTATGCTCCAGGTAATCCTTCCTTGGCGAAGTGTCGTGCTCTGAAGCTGCGGCGGGAAGAGGCAGCTGAAGTGGCTGCCTTGGATGTTGCCAACATCATCAGCAGTACAGGTAAACAATTTCCTCTTCAGGGAAGGAAGAGCCTGGGGTCGGGGAACTGATTTTCTCTCCCCACCTCCCAGGCCGGCCACGAAGACGAAATGCCTGGAACCCTTCAGGGGAAGGAATCTCCCCAGGAGAGATTTATCACAGAACCCTGGACTCTGAAGAGGAGCGGCCACGCCAAGCACCTCCAGACTGGTCACATATGCGTGGTATCATCAGCAGTGATGGTGACAGCAGCTGAACTCCATGTCCACGATGGACCTTACCCTGTTATACAAGAGCCTGGTCAGTGGAAGCAACTTCCAAAGACAGACTACAATGGCAGGATCCAAGTTATTGGCACACTACTCAATTTCATGTTTTCTAAGATGGCTTTGGGGTTCATGTGCAATCATCCTCTCCAGGCATTTGAGGGGACTGTTGTTTTGTTTTTAAAGACTAAATAAAAGAATGTTTGTAATTACTTCATCCAAACTAGTCATGCCCTGTCTGTCCTTTGGGGCCAAGAATTTGGGAAGTAGCCCTTGCTACCAGGCAGTAGTCTAATTCTCTCTCTTATTGATTCCAGAGTTGTCCTAGCCCCTGGACTGTGTCATCCAGTCTGTCACCAGGCTGTATCAGAGAGGGTATGGCTCTCCCTCCTCCAGTGTGACCAATCTGGCCTTAACAATGTAAAGTTTACTCCAAGAATGTATGCCTAGCATGAATAAAGCCCTGGGTCTCAACCCCAACAACACACACACTCTCAGGCGCAATTCATCTTCCTTCCCATGCCGCCAGGGTCTCTTAGCCTCATAGAGGTAATTTTAGTAGACCTGACTGGCCAATCAGAGCATAGGCATAGTAAGATAAGACAAATGGGATCCCAAAGCAAAGCAGAATAAGGATTCAACAAGCTGATGACCTTCCAGTCATATGTGTACCCACTAAAATCACACCACCCAATTAAGCACAAGTAATACTATCACTTACCACTGATAAATTCTCCACACATACCTTAGACAAAAAGGGAGACATCCTGTGGTCTGTTAGAATAACCAACAGTTTATTAAAAGCTCGCCCTAGGGCTCTGTGCCAGCCCCATAGCTGAGAGGGGCTCCCATGACTGCTCCCAGGTTTGGCAGCAGCCCTTTCCAAGGTCCTTCCCTTGTTCCCCGCCCCAGCCCTGACCCCAATTAAAAAAAAAAAAAAAAAAAAAAAAAAAAGACAAAACGGCACAGGACGTCAGACAGCAATAGGAGAATGGTGAGACTCAGGCACCCTGACCGCAAGACCCCTGATCCTTCTGGAGGAAGGCCTCCTCCCATTCTCCTTGCTTTGGCACCTGACCTGCTCTGCCATTCCACCAGGTCCAGGGGTCCTGTTGTCCCCAGTTCATGGCCCTATCACAAGGGTTGTATAATTCTCTGAATATAATATATCTAGACCCACCCTTCCCCTCCCCTAGGGGACCAGATGAATATTTGACACTCACAGTTCCCACCTTTTATAGGTGGTGATGGAGGGAGACCCTGGCACCATGGTGGGGAGGCAGGGCTCCTGGTCAGCCTTGGGGCACCAATGTCCAAGCTGGCCTGGGGTCACTGGCCAGCCCCAAGAAGCTCATGAGATGAGGAGGTCTGATGGGGGAGCTGGAGCCAACATCTGTCCCCACCACCACTGGGCAGGCTTCAAGCACACTGCCTGTAGGATCAGGCACAACCAACTCCCACCTTGCCCTACTCCTCTGCCCACCACCCTGGACTTCAGGAATAGAAGTGGGAGGAGCCATTGAGGATGTGGGAAGCAACACTAGTGCTTCGACTCAGCGGCCCTGGCACTGCAGCAGGTGGGCCAACGTTCTCACCACTGCTGCCCCCTGATGCTGCCCGCCTTAGGGGTTGAGGACTGTTTCTTAGCAGCAGCAGAGCCCCTCCACGGTGTGTTCCACTTTGTGTTGGGGGCCCTAGCCAGTTTGGAGGCCCTGGGGGAGCCAGCAGAGCTGGCTGACGCCAAGCTGGTGGGGGCATGCCTGGTGGAGGAGGGCCGTGGCTCCAATGGGCCCCTGAACGGGGAACTGGACGGGAGGGCCAGGCAGGGGCTGGGGGTGGAGCAGGATAGCCCTGGGCCGCAGCTTCAGCTGGAATGCCCCCCAGAGCCATGCTGGAGAAGCCCAGTCTCATACTCTCAGCATCAAAGGCTTCAATCTCACGGGCCTGCCGCTCAAGCAAACTCCGGATGCGTTCCGAACGCCCTGTCTGTAGGGCCAGCAGTTCTTCTTCCACCTGAGACACCCAGAAGAGGGGTGAGTCCTGGAACAGAGAGCCTGCCCTTCCTTTCCCATCTTGGGGGGCCAAACCCCTTACCCGTTGCTCTAGAAGTGCCCGCCTCAGAGCTACTCTCTGCTCCAGCTCCCTCAGCTCCCGCTCATGCTGGCTCTCTGTGCGGATCTTGATCTTGCTCTGGTAAGCATTGAGGAGCTCCAGCTCCTGCTGGAGCTGCTGTCGCAGGGCCTGAAACTCTGCCTCTTGGGTCTCATCAAGCCGGAGCTGGAGGACAGGGAGAACAGGGTTTAGGGACCTCCTCCTCTGTTCCCACCATCCTCCCCTGCCCCAGTAGGCCTGGGCCCTAAGGTGGCAAGGAGCGGCAGTCTCAACCTCTATGAGAATGGAAGATGGTCATACCCTGTGGCACAGCAATTACACTTGCAGGAATCTATCCCCCAGGTATACTTGCACATGTGCTCCAAGTGTTCACGGAAGCGTTGTGATAGCAAAATGCTGGAAACAACCTAAATGTCCACCAATAAGGGATGGGTTAAATAAATTATGGTACATCCATTCCATGGAAAATTCTATACTGTAAAAAACTGAGATAGACATGTGATCTGGAATGATGTCCAAAAGATACTGTGTGGAAAAAAAGTCAGAAAAATTATGTAAAGTCTGATCCTATTGTGTTTCAAATCTGCACTGGAAACTCTACACAAGTTAACCATTACAAATTTACCTCTGAGAGGAGGGACTGAGTGAGAATGGGGCCCCTCTAGCTCTTTGGGTCAATGTGCATTTGAAGCAGCCCACTCCAGAGCTGGTACAGTTTTCCTAAGAGATTCTTTCCAGGGGCTGGAGAGATGGCTCAGCAGTTAAGAACACTGATTGATCTTCTGAAGATCCAGAGTTCAAATCCCAGCAACCACATGGTGGCTCACAACCATCTGTAATGAGATCTGATGCCCTCTTCTGATGTGTCTGAAGATAGCTACAGTGTACTTACATATAACAATAAATAAATCTTTAAAAAAAATTCTTTCCAGATTCCTGAAGTCTGAGTAAAATGGTCTGAGAGCCACACTCATTATAACCTGCTCCCCTGCTCCCTGTCCACACAAAGTAAACTCAGATCCACAAAAAAAAAAAATTACAATCAGTATTTTCTTTGGTGGTTCTTGGCAGAGCAGGCAGGGTGACTTTCTTAAGATATTAGGAAAATAGTAAGAGAAATAATAAGGCCACTAAGGAGAATATAAGACAAAACCACTATGGAAAATGTTAGCAGTGAAAGAGTACCCAAGTTTCCTAAGTTCAAAAGCTCTGTTCACATCTCCCACCTTCCTTTGCCACAACAAGGTTTAAAGCAAAGGCCAACTCCACAGTCCCCTCCCAGAGCCCAGGCCTCACCGCCTGCGAGCTGAGCATCTCTGAAATGGACTGGTCATACTGCTCGGCCAGGATCGCCAGCTTGCGGGTCTGCTCCTCCTTGAGCCGCTTAAGAAGGCTCTTGTGCTGAGCTTTGGGTGTGGTCTCCAGTAAGTGTGCCCGAAGAGCCTTGTATTGCCGCGTCTGGATCTTACACGTCTCCTGGAACTGCTTCTTGATCTGCAGCTCCTTTGACTGTGCAGTGAACGGATCAAGGGGAAACGGGGCGGGGGAGAAGGAGAGGAGGAGGAAGAAGAGGAACAACGAGGGGAAAGGAAGAAAAGGAGGAAGGAGACAGAAGCAGAGACAGGGAGAGGGAGAGAAACAGAAAACATGTTAGACAGAGGGGGCGGGGGGAGCTGTACACAGACAGACGTGGAGAGATGGAACTGTTGAGAGATGAAAGTCTTCATGGGCAAGAGAGGTGGAGGAAAGAGAGAGGCTCTGAGTACATCCAGAGTTGCATGGGATGCACAAGAAGAGACGTAAAGATCTTACACAGACAGGAAGCTGAGAATCTTTAGAGGGCTGAGTACACAAAAGAAGCTCTGATCATGCACAGAGGGAGGGAGAAAATATTGCCCTGGGACAGAGGGATGTGATCACATTTAATATAAAAGAATATAAAAGACTGAGTGAGAGACCAAGGCACACACAACATCCACGAAAGGGTAATACAACTAAGGGCAGGCAGAGG
Organism: Mus minutoides; assembly: GCA_902729485.2. Classification (NCBI taxonomy): domain Eukaryota; kingdom Metazoa; phylum Chordata; class Mammalia; order Rodentia; family Muridae; genus Mus; species Mus minutoides. Next base: position 5,085,498 of record LR749500.1, read on the forward strand.
AAAGCCCAGGCCCGATACCTCAAGGAAGGCAGGCAGGAAGCAGCACTGGGCTGAGGAATGGGTAAGAGGTTGCCCCATATCGGGCCACTGAAGGGAAAGGGCAGCAGAGAGTGGCCAGAAAAGATATGAGAAGTTCCACCGGGAGCAGCTGCCCCCCTGACCAGATCCACAATTCAGCTCAGCCCAACATCATGAGCCCCAACTCCAAGCCCACAGCAATCCCAGAGCTCTAGTTTGTACATTCTACTGGTCCCAACTCACCACCCTTGACTGGAGGTTCTGTGGTTCCAACCCCAACCATGTAGACTAATGCCTAACCCAGGTGAGAGACGCAGTTCCAAACCATGTAAGCAATAGTTCACAGTAAAGGAAGGGGCAAAAAGACCAAAAGCCTTTAACCCTAAGTAAGTACTCTCTGGAAGGGTCGCACAAACAGGTGGAACTGTGAGATCAGGAAGTTCTGTGGAAGCTCCACAGGGACTCACAGCCCAGAGCTGTTTGTGGTCATGGTGCAATGATCTATGAAGGCAAAGAGGATGAGGCTGAGGTGTGAAAGGAGTGAAGACAACGGAGATGGGGTGAGGAGGTCATGGAGCTGAGGGCCAGGGTCCAGATTCAGGGCAAACCAGGGAGGCTAGGCGGCAGGACAAAGCAGACAGAGGCAGCCTGGGCCAAAGGTGTAGTTCCGCTCAGATATTTTATTTGTGTTTTCCTTTTTTTTTTTTTTTTTTTTTTTTCTCTTTTTTGGTGGAGGGGAAGGGGACAGGTTGGAAGGGAGACAGAAAAACAAAATCAAAGAGGGAAAACCCCCATGACTTCCCTCCCTGCCACCCCTGGCCCCAGGCCTGAGCCGATGAGGGTGAGGATGAGCACACACAGCAGGGGACAGCAATAACTTAGGGGACTGGGGAAACACAAAGAGTGTCATTTCTGGACTCCACAGCAGAGGAGGCTCCTGTCTAGAGATCTAGATCTGGGGCCGGAATTGGACTTGGGGAAACATACTGAGGAAGAAAGGTCAGAAGGGGAGGAGAGGCTGGGGGACTGGAGAAACTTTACTGAGTCATGGGAGATAAAGTGCTCAGTGCCCTAAATTTGGGTGGAGGACTGGAATTGGTTACCTCCAGGGAGGCAGGGCCCTGCGGGTCTGTGATCTCCGCCCAGCTACAGTCCCTGGTGGTAGCTGTCGGGAAGCAGAGAGCCCAAGACGGCGTTGGCTGCGTGGCAGCAGCCGAGGGATCCGACTGGGCCGTTCACCCTTAAGCAGGCCCCAGCTGGCTAGTATATGAACAGCCCAGGGGGGCAAGCAAGAAGCTAATCTGTGGCTAGCCCGTGCTAGGCGCCAGTTCCAGCCCTTGCACACAGCCCAAACTCTTGTTAACTGAGCTAGTGGGTGTTGAGTAGTGCGAGGATTTCCCTGACGGGGCCAAGGGACAGGTAGTCGACTTCGGAAACCATTCTTATTGGTCTTAGGGTACAGGGCAAACAGCCCCCGGTCTCCCACAGCCCCACAGCCCTGTAGGGCCCGAAAGACCATGGGTGACAGGCGTAGCAAAATCCTCAACCAGAGTCGAGAGATGCCCCGACGCATCTGGGGGCCTTGCTGCCGTACCCATTTGCCCCCAGCTGCCATAGCTGCCAGTGGTAAAGCCAGGCTGGGCCAAGCTAGGAGCCAGGCGGCCCCAAGGCCCAGAGGCACACCCATAAGGCCTCTGCGCCAGCTCAGGCTAAGGACAGCCATCAGTGCAGTACCCTGAGCCAGGATTAAGAACAGACTGGGGGGCAGGTGTAGAGCTGTACAAAGGAACAGGTAGGAGGCCCCCAGGCCCACTAGCCCTACCTCAAGGGCCAGCAGTGCTGCCTGCAAGCCTCCTCCACCCTGGGCTGCCAGCAATGGAAGTAGCAGCAGGAGGAGTAGGGGCAGGAGGCCAGAGGAGGACCCCACTGCAAAGGACAGGCCAGCCAGGAGGCCATGAGACAGGAGTCCGGGGAGCTGGCTAGTAGGGTACTGTCTCAGATGTGATGGAGGTGGCTCTGGGGGGATATCTGGGGAAGGACAGCCATCTCCAGGGTCCCTGTGGGTTCCAATTGGAGCCCCTCCCTCTTCTTCCTCCTCCTCTTCCTCCTCTGGGACTGGAGTCAGAACTGGACCCTGGACCCAGCCAAGCTTGAACTCCACATCCACAAGGTTTGTACCCTCCTTCTCCCACAGACTCCATGCCCCAGCCTCTTCCTGGCCAATAATATTTCTCTCCTGGGATGCCAGTGATGGGACTCTAATCTCCTTCATCTCCTCAGATATATCCCAATCATCCTCATTAACCAGACTTCTATGTTTTTGTGGGCTGGAACTAAAGGTTCCCATTTCTTCCCCCAGAATCCTCTGCTCCTCTGGCTCCAAGGTAGTCCCTTCCTTTCCCAGAATCCTTCTCTCTGGCACTGCTTCCTCCTCCTCTCCCAGCATCCTTTGGTCCAGGATTGCCTCCTGGCCAGATGAGCAGGGCTGCTCTTCACTAGGGGTGCCTGTGCTGAGTGGTCCCAGAGCCCCAGTAGCAGGGAGGCCCATGGGTAGCTGGCCTGCACGTACTTTGAGGCTCTTGGGTTGCTGGCGAACCTGGGCCGCGTGCTTCTGCCGTAACTCTTGCTCCCGTCGCTTGTTGTACTCCAGCTGGTTGCCTAGCTCTGTCTGGTGCTGAAGGCGGGTAAGTTCAGCACGTGTGCGCTGGACAGCCTGGAGTTGTCTTAGCTCCAGCTCTCGGGTAGCCTCATGCTGCCGTAACAGCAGAGCACACTCCAAGTCCTTCTGTGTCTGTTTCTTATTCAAGTCCTAAGGCAGAAAAGAAGTAGAACTCAGGGCCCAGTGAAGGAGCCTTCTTGGTATTGATGAATTAAGGGCACAAAATTCTTCAGCAGAGAGGAAGTGAAGAAAGAGACAAGTAAGGGCATCCTATCAGGGCCCAGTAGGGACAGAAAGCAAGACGGATGCTGAAAAGGAGCCAAATCAAAACACAAGGAGGGTAGATGAGAAAGAAGACATTAGGAAGGCAAGAGAGAGAGGTACTAGTCCCTTGACTACATGGAGAAGGGCAGGTGGGTCAGGTCTACCTCTCGAAGCAGGTCCTGATCTAGGCTGTGCCGAGCCAGTAGCATCTTGCGCTTGTATTGGCGACACTGAAGTTCAAAGTACTGGCGCTGCCTCCGGAGCAGCCCTGCTTCCTCTTCTGCCTGGCACTGTTGCAACTGCTCTTTCTGCCTCAACAGCCATTCAGCCTTCTCTCGTTTGGGTGTGCTAGGATTCTCCTGGAGCTCCTGGCAGGGCAGTGGGGGAGTGGGTCAGTGCCTGCCTTTGTCTTGCTTACCTGCTGGCCCTGGTTCACCCAGGGCAGTTCTGGCCAAACCTCTTTCAACTGCTCCTTCCGCAGCTTGTAAGTTCGCTTCTGTGCCTCCAGCAGGGCGGCCAGCTCCTTCTTCTGCTGCCCCAGGATGTGCTGCTGGAACTTCCGCTCCTCTGCCTGAGCAGCCCGTGCCTCCTTCTCACCAATGGCCTGGTGCCTCCGGGCTAGCTTCTCAGCCTCAGTTCCAAAGCCAGCCCGCTGTGCCTCGAGCTCCCGCTGTAACCGCCCACTGTGCTCCTCACGTTCACCCCTCAGACGGGACTCCAGGGCCAGCAGTTGCTTCTGGTGCTGACGTCGCATCCGCTTGTAGCCACTCAGTTGCTCTCGCAGGGCCGAGTCCTGCTCATGCTCCTGGATCTGACGGCTGACCTAGGGGAGAAGAAAGAATAAACAGTGGGACTCGGCCCTAACCTCATTTTACTCACATAGATGTGAAGACCACAGTTCTAAGACTCATGGTTTCATTGTTATTAAGTATCTTCTTCACATGTAAACTCTTTGAATCTATTTTGTCAAATGAATAATTATTTATATCATGGGTTGGGGTAGCAGACTGTGGTGATAAAAGGTGGGAAGCACAGGTCCTGGGGCAAACAGAGAAACAATTCAGATTAGTGTGAAAGAATGACTAGGATGCTCCTGGGCTCAGAACCCAGCTCTGCCCATTATTATCACCTACTCTCAATGAGCAAGCTAACTTCTCAAACTACTAGTTCTCTCATCTGTTACACAGGTCAGCACCTATGCATAGCTGAGTGTGAGTGGTGGCTAGCACTCTCCCTTCAGTAAACACTACTGTGCTCTAGGAACTAAGCGAGAATCTGGGTTCTGACACGTTAGATCAAGATCTGGTGACCTCTGGGCTTATTTCAACTGTTCTATTAGTGGGTGTTAAGTAATGTAGGTTGCCAAGGCCCAGGAAAACCAAATCTCTCTGCATAGTAGGACAAAGCAGCAACAGTAGCTCAAGAGCGGCCTAGCAATCCACCCCCAGTCACAAGCAAAAGCCTGAAAAACACAACAGACTTGCCCAGTGGTCACCAAAGGGATTATTGGTACTCAAATGCAGTCAAAATTGGAATGTAACCTAACGGCTTATCAAGAGCTATGTTTTACAAGAAACCTGAACTTGCTGGGCATGGTACTACATGCCTATAAATTCTAGGACTCAAGAGAAGGATTACAAGTTCAAGGCTGAGCTCTTTAACAAGAACCCATCTCAACAAGCAAATAACCCCTTTTTCCATGAATTGAGAAAAATTAATTTTAGAAGACTAAGATCCTATTTAAAGGAATAGAACCCCACCCAAGGGTACTGGGCAAGTATGTTGGACAAGAGCCTCCCCAAGCCATAGTAACCTCGACTCTTCTTTTTATTTTATTTTATTTTTTTAAGATTTATTTTATTTTATTATATGTAAGTACACTGTAGCTGTCCTCAGACACTCCAGAAGAGGGAGCCAGATCTTGTTACGGATGGTTGTGAGCCACCATGTGGTTGCTGGGATTTGAACTTATCACCTTCGGAAGAGCAGTCGGGTGCTCTTACCACCATCTCACCAGCCCCCTCTTTTTATTTTTTTTAATTCACTCTACACCCCAATCACCCTGCCCCTTCTCTCTTCCCAGTTCCACCATTACAAGTCCCTTTCCCTGTTTCCTGTTCCCTTTCTCCTCAGGAGTCCTCCTTTGGGTACCAACCCAAGCTTGTGCAGCAGCCTCAACTCTTAAATGAGATCCAATCCTTTCCCTCTTCAAGAGAGCTGGAAAGATTAAGCATAAGCACATGTGTAGGTCTGACAACAAGTCACTGACAATAGGGCAGGTCCCTGAACTCCATCCTGTCCTCTGAAGCTCTCAATCTAGCAAACCTGCATACCGCTACTGGACTACCACAGCAGGGTAGATGTGCCTGACCAGGCATGTAAAGCCCCTAGGCAGCCAGAGGACTCCAGGAAGTTCTCCACAAACTGGTATTTCAACAAGGCCTTGAAAGCAAACAGTTTGCCAGACTGGGAATACCTAGATTAGGTAGTGTGACTAAGTCTGCTTGGAGAAGGGAGCCAGCAAAGACAGCAGCAAAGGGAGGGTAGAATCTAGCCTTAAATCATGTGCCACAGAAAAGTAACTGCTGGACTTCTGTCTGATGTATCAAGTAAAAGAGAAAAGAAAAAAACTATGGTAAAGCTGAGTGAAGATGGCCATCCTTACCAGGGAGGCAGTACGAATGGTAGCAAAGTGGTCTCGGTTGCGGCAATAAGCTCTGCGGCGAGCAGAAGAGGAGGTGGAGGTGGGAGGGGCTGCAGGTGGCTGGAGTGGACCTGGGGTCATCTCTGGCTGATAGGGATCATCATATAGGTTGTCTGAGCCCTAGAAAAAGGAAAAAAGAAAGGGATGCCCAAAACTCAGGTGCCAATGGACCTGAAGGGTCCCTAAGGAGATAGATTCCTTCAGACTAAAAGGAGGAACAGATACACCAGAGAACAGGAACCTAGTCAGTTCCTGAGCCAATCAGCTCAGGTTTGGCTTTATGTCCACTAATCTGCTCAGGGTGACCTGCATACCGGCAGCCGGTGGATGATGGAGCTGTGGGAAGTGACTGTATGCTCTCCCTCCTGCATCATGGCCATCTCTCGGGATTCAGGGCCTTCTTCTTCCTCTTCCTCTTCCTCGTCCTCTTCTTCTTCCTCCTCTTCTTCATTATCTGAAGCATCTGCTAGGCTGTTGACTGAGCTGCTCTGGCTGGAGGCGCTGATGGACATGCTGGGCACTGAATGGCTACTTTCTAGACTGGTCAGTGTCCCTGCTCGGTGCATGTAAGGTTCTGCTTCCTGTGAACAGGGTGTGAGCTGTTGGGCAGGGAAAGGGAAGGACAAGGATATGGAGTAGCACAAGGAAAGAAGGTGAAGACAAAGGGGGAAGAAGGACCAAGCCCTTCTTGGGTGGGGAGGTGTCAGGTTAAGTTAGGTCACCTCCTCTTCCTCTGGGGCCTCAGCACCAGGGCCATTGGGTGCCTCTTGGAATAGTATCTTCTTCATCTTTCGGTACTGCAGGTTATCCAGTTCCCGTACAGCATCTTTGGTCCTCTGGATTAGGTCCATGATGACTGTGGGCGGCCGCTCCCGGAGCACAAAGCGGTGCTAAGGCAACAGAACACCTGAGATCTGCTGTCAGTTCTCCTCAGCCCCTCTAGATTCCATCCCTTTCAGCATCTCCTAGCCTGAGGCCCCTGCCCACTACAGCTGCAAGCTCACCCTTGTCTTATCTTTCTTCCCACAGAAACTGTCTTTACTATCCAGAGAGTGTCATTTCTCCAGGCACTGCTGAAGGCAAGATATTCAGGAGATCTAGATGCCAATCCAGTTCTGGTTACCAAAGGCCAAGTGCCTTTGGATGAATCAAAAGACCTCTTTAGGCCTTCAAAGGTTATCCTTTAAAATCCAGCAGGTCAATCCAGCAGTTTGTTCATGCTAACTAGGGCTTCTTAAGACACCCTGGGTCTGAGAAGGGAATGAGACTCTAGCAGATTAGAAAACTTAAAAACATTGAAGGGAGATCATACATTTATGGTCTGTGACTAAGAAAAATGTGAAAACAAATTATTACTTAAGACAGTAGGCAGATAAAATCTAGCAAGACAAGGGAAATGAGGCATCAGGGCCTAGGGCAAAACAGGTAAAGATGGCTTCCTGGATGAAGAATTGGGAGTCATGATAGGAGTTTTCTGCAGCTCTACCAGCCACCAGTTCTTCAACATTAAATGTGCTCACCTTCAAAAGAACTTCTGAGGTTGGTCTGTCCTGAGGGATTTTCTGAAGACAGGAGTCAACAAAATTCCGGAAGTACTCAGACCTGATATCCCAAAAAGTAAGAGATAGGAGAGGCCATGAGCCAGGCAGGCAGATCCTATGACCTAACGCTTTGGCCCAAGAAGGCCAGTCCTTACCAGTGTCCTGACTGGAGAGCAGGAGATTCATTCTGTGCAATGTGGTATAAGGCACTCATTGCATTCATGTTGAACAGTGGTGGCTTCCGCTCCGCTACAGAGAGGACAAAGGAAGTGGTAAGAGGCAGATGATCAGGAACTAGATGGGAACTCAAACAGTTGGTGTTCAAATCCCATCTCCCCGGCTTTCTTCCTGATTGATCTTGAGCAATTACTGATCCTGCTGCATCTTAATTTCCTCTCAATAAAATGTAATGTTCATTTTATCTGCTGCACATGGGCAGAGTAGGGACTAAAAAAAAAAACACAGCAAAAAAGGCATAAAGAATCATAGTTACCAGCCAAACTAGTATGTATAAGGCCAAATAAGAGCAAAACCTATAGTGTAGGAAAGAGAAAGAAAAAACCATGTACTCTGTTCAAGAAAGTTCCAGCCTAAAATTAGCTGAACAAGTAGCAGTGGTAAGAACTCAGGGTGCAGCTTAGCTGCTGAATGCTGGCTTAGCACCTGTCAGCCTCTAGATTTCATTCCTCAAACCACCAAAACAAAACACAACTAACACCAAATTAAAGTTGCTAATTATCGGGCTGGTGAGATGGCTCAGCGAGTAAGAGCACCCGACTGCTCTTCCGAAGGTGATAAGTTCAAATCCCAGCATCCACATGGTGGCTCACAACCATCCGTAACGAGATCTGGCTCTCCCTCTTCTGGAGTGCCTGAAGACAGCTACAGTGTACTTACATATAATAAATAAAATAAATTTAAAAAAAGGTTGCTAATTATGGCAAGGGGAAACAGATAAATGGCTAGGAAACTGAGGTCTTTTAGAAAAGGGAGTACTGGGGGCTGGTGAGATGGCTCAGCGGGTAAGAGCACCCGACTGCTCTTCCGAAGGTGATAAGTTCAAATCCCAGCATCCACATGGTGGCTCACAACCATCCGTAACGAGATCTGGCGCCCTCTTCTGGAGTGTCTGAAGACAGCTACAGTGTATTTACATATAATAAATAAAATAAATCTTTAAAAAAAAAAGAATAAGCCAATAAATACAAAATGTATATTAAATATAAAACAATGCAAGTAAAAATTAAAAAAAAAAAAAAAAAAGAAAAGGGAGTACTGGAGGGAGCTGTAAGTGGAGAGCCAGGAGCATCTTGTAGTCCAGACAAATGTTTTGTTGGTTTTGACCTAAATAGTGATTTAATTACCAACAATTACAAGAATGTAAATTTCCAGTTTTTCTTTAAGAATTAGATATGGTGCCAGGCAGTGATGGCGCATGCCTTTAATCCCAGCACTTGGGAGGCAGAGGCAGGCGAATTTTTGAGTTCGAGGCCAGCCTGGTCTACAGAGTGAGTTCCAGGACAGCCAGGGCTATACAGAGAAACCCTGTCTCGAAAAACCCAAAAACAAAGAATTAGATATGGTAAAAGGAACTGGAACTATATATACATATCAGTGGTCCTTTACAGGAACAGAGATCTCCAGCTTGTCCTGACTTCCCTCAGCACTGTTCCACTGACACAGTACTGGCTGTCCTTCTTCCCTTCCCCTTCCCCTTCCCCTTCCCCTTCCCCTTCCCCTTCCCCTTCCCCTCCCCCTCCCCCTCCTCTCTCTCTCTCTCTCTCTCTCTCTCTCTCTTTCTTTCTTTCTTTCTTTCTTTCTTTCTTTCGGTTTTTCGAGACAGGGTTTCTCTGTATAGCCCTGGCTGTCCTGGAACTCACTCTGTAGACCAGGCTGGCCTCGAACTCAGAAATCAGCCTGCCTCTGCCTCCCAAGTGCTGGGATTAAAGGCATGCGCCAGGACTGCTAGGCCTGGCTGTCATTTCTAATCAGGCTTTCCAATAATGGAGAACTAGTTCTATGTATCCACATCTCTACAAAATCTAGGAATACAATAGACAGCTCTTCTCTGTGATCTGTTTCATACATTTTGCCACCAGTTTGGTCATGGCCTCAAACGGTAAACAAAGGGCAAGAGAACAACCAACTCTCTGATGGCAGGAACAGGACACAAAGCAAACCAAGGCAAGAAACTGGGTGAGCTCTTAACATGTTCCATATGCACAGAGTCCCTAAAAGGAAGAGGAACCAGGGGCTGTAGCTGATTTAAGGAAGCTGAGGACAGTTCTACTTTAGGAGGATGCCTCTCTGGCATCCGCACATCAGAGAGACTATAAAGAAGAAACTAGTTGTTGGGCATGGTGGGAGGCAGAGGCCTGCAGATCTCTGAGTGCGAGGCTAGCTGGTCTACTGAGTGAGTTCCAGGACAGTCAGGGATACACAGAGGGAAAAAAACAAAAAACAAAACAAAACCCTGTCTCAGGAATGTTGAGGGGAAAGACTGGCAGAGGAAAGATCTCTGCAAGAAGCAGTCAGTTTGAACTACTCTTTTCTTGGACAATTACTTCATGCTTTGTATTGTGCTAGAGGTCTTACAAGTATTACCCCATTAGACTGCTTCAGTAGTCCAGACTGGCAAAGAGCACCAACATAGCCCCACGACCTCAGGTACTCACTTGGGTCTAACTTTTAGGACCTCTCAACTCATGCCTCTGTATTATACATGTAGTTCCAAAAGCTAATCTAAGGCTTGCTCTGACCTGTAAGTTTCTGCATTGCTGCTTTCTGTCTAGAATATTCTGTATCTTTCTAGCAGCTCTTGGTCTTGCAGGTTTATTTAAACATCTCTACTACACACAGGGCTTCCTCGATCCCTAAACTTTAGAAGTTTTTTATCTCTGTACCACTGTACCCCAGTGATAGAAAACACATCTAGCTTCCCCTACTTGAATGCATTTTTAATGAGGGTAGGAACTTTACCCCTGTACCCCCAGAATCTAGCACACTGGGCGGTAAAAACAGATTTAGAGCCCAGATAATAGACAAAAAGCAAAAACTGCTATAATATCATTAAGTGTAAAAATTGGTGGGGGGACCTCACATAGTGGCACACATCTTCAATCTCAGAACTCAGGAGGCAGAGGCAGTCAGATCTCTGAGTTCAAGACCAGTCTGGACTACAGACTGAATTCCAGGACAGAGAAACCCTGTCTGGAAAAACAAAACAAAATAAAATGCAGGGTTTGACAGTTGTTTGTATTAAAGTCAGAACAGTCAAAATGAACAGGAACCTAGAGGCCTAGGGTCCATGGGGATGGGAAGTGGAGAATAAGCTGAAGAGGTAGAGAGGAAATCCTTACCTAGCTCAATACAGGTTATCCCCAAGGACCAGACATCTACTTTGCCATCATATTGTCCCTCATCCATGGCTAGGATCACCTCTGGAGCCATCCTGGGAGGACAACAGAGAAGAATGGCTAACGCTGAACCAGATCCTACACTTCTTATTTCCAATATTTTGGGACTAAAAATTCCACCCACCACCTCTTCTACTCACCAGTATGGAGTGCCCACAAAAGAGTTGGCAGGTGCCATGATCGATGCAGAGCCAAAGTCCCCCAGTTTTACCAAGCCTGGTTCTGACAGCAAGATGTTTCCAGCCTTCACATCTCTGACAGAGGAAAGTGCAGAGATGAGAAATGCATCTCAGAAAAGATGGGGTTGGGGGTAGGGGTGAGGTGGGGTTGGCAGTACCAAGACAATCAGAGCTCAGCAAAAAAAAGGACTGGTATACAAAGTATCCTATTCTCAGCCACAGTTGGTAACATCATACCTATGGATCATGTTGTGTGAGTGTAGATATGCCAGGCCCTGAAGAGCCCCATGGGTCACAGCTGCAATCTCTACCTCCTGCAGGGGTTTCTTATGCACTGTAGAAGGAAGCCAAATAACAAACTGAAAGATTACAGGGGGAATAAGATGGAATAAGCTACTTTCTCCTATGGCTTTCTTGTTTGTCTTCCTTATGCCTATGTTCAGATTTACTTACCTTCTAGAAGATCAGAAGCTGAGCCCAGGCAATACTCCATCACCAGCTAAGGAAGGGTCAAGTGTTAGAGATCATCAGATTCTGGCCACCCAGTTCCCTTGAGCAAAAACTCAAAACAGAACTTTATTCTTTATCTACCACTGAGGCAATGCCAAGAGGGGAATAGAGAAGGGAAGCTAGAGAAAACAAGAGGTGGTGGGCACATCTCTAGATTCAAGCCCCCGCCCCGCCCCACCCCACCCCCAAAGATTCCAAGACACCTACAATTGCTCTCATCTGGACCCCTTTTGAGTCCCCCTTAATCACCACCTTCTAAAGAGCATACTGTCTATGCAACTCGCTGTCAGCCTCTTCTGCACCTACACAGATGTTCATTTGTTTGTTGTGGTTTTTTGTTTTTTGTTTTTGTTTTTCTTTTTTGTTGTTGTTGTTTTTTTTGGGGGGGGGGGGATTCGAGACAAGGTTTCTCTTTATAGCCCTGGCTGTCCTGGACTCACTTTGTAGACCAGGCTGGCCTCGAACTCAGACATCCGCCTGCCTCTGCCTCCCAAGTGCTGGGATTAAAGGTGTGCGCCACCATGCCCGGCTTTGTTTTTCTTTTTTTTTTTTTTTTTTTTTGGTTTTTCGAGACAGGGTTTCTCTGTATAGCCCCGGCTGTCCTGGAACTCACTCTGTAGACCAGGCTGGCCTCGAACTCAGAAATCCGCCTGCCTCTGCCTCCCGAATGCTGGGATTAAAGGCGTGCGCCACCACGCCCGGCCCGTTTTTCTTTTTTAATATAGGATTTCACTGTGTTGTTTTGGCCCAGGCTGGGACAAAACTCACTAGATAGTCCAGACTGGCCTTGAACTCGCAGAGATCCACCTGTGTCTGCCTCCTCAGTGTTAGGATTAGAGGTGTGTCCCACCATGCCTGGCTTATTGGTTTTTCTGAGGACTAACACAGTCAGAAAGAGACTGCCTATTTAAAACGCTGGGCCAGGAAAAGATTGACCTGAGTAAAACTGTTACTGCAGTTGTGGGACAGCTCACCCAAGCTGTGTGCTCCCTCAGGTAACAGCCCCGGTACTGAATGGTATTAGGATGCCGTAGCTTCTGTAAGAACCGCACCTCCTTGATGATATCCTGCCATTTCTAGAAGGGCAAGAGAGGAAGGGGTTACCCAGGCTGCATGTTTAGACTAGGGCCCTCTGCCCTCTACAACCTGATGTTAATCAACCTGACTCACCTCATTTGATTGCTTCCCACTATAGGACATCTTCTTGATGGCCACCACCTCACTGTTCCGGACATCCCGGGCCTAGAGGACCAGATTGGAGGATAGGAAAGACCACCTTGGGCATGGGGTGAAAGAGGACCCGCTGAGCTATTAGGGGAGGGTGGGAAGGATTGTTGCGGTGGAGTAGTGCAGAGGCCTGGAGACCCACAGGTTTAAAGAGACTGAGCACTGCTTTACCCTTTTTAAGACCCAACTCACAAAGTACACTGCTCCAAAGCTGCCATGGCCGATTTCCCGGAGGTCAGAGAAAAGTTTCTCGGGGTCATCCTTGAAGAAGAGCTCAGCTACATCAGGGTCCTTCAGGCTCCCGGCCCGGCCCCCAGCCGGCATGATGGCCCCAGGGGGCCCTGAGATTGGGATCTTGCCTAGAAAATGGACATAGGACCCTTAGAGCTAAGATAGGGCCCAGAGGGAGAGAAAGGTCCTCCCTCAAGTTTCTGCCTCCTCCTCCCCTCATTTACTGATGAGGGGGAGGTACTGCTGAGGAAAGGCAGGTAGGGGGGCTGTTAATAACAACACCAAAGCTAAAAAAAAAAAAAAAAAAAAAAAAAGTTGCCCTGGCAACCAGATGGGGGTGGTGGTAGTGGGGATGGCTGGATGGCTGGTGGTCTCTAGAATCCCTAAAATTGCCACAAAGACAATTCTGGGAAGCCAAACATCCCCTCATCAACCCTCACTAATTTCTCAGCTCCTTATACCCTGCCAATTCCTCTCAAGCATAAAGATTTCTGTGTCTCAGCCAGAGCTTCAAATCCCAACCTGTCCTGTCCCCCAAGTTCTGATAGTCAGTGATTTCCAGGGACCTTCCTGTACCCCTTGGTGCTGAGGCTACCTCCTCCTTCAAGCTCTCTCTCAAACACTGGATGAGAACAGGAAACAGTCAGGCCGGATGTGGTGGAAATCCGGCCATTGTTACAAGTGGGTACTGGCCTGGAGGGACCAAGGAGACTCATTTTCAAAAAACGTAGGGACCCTGTTGCAGGGAGAACAACTAGAATAGGAACAGTAGGGACTGGCACCTGACTCTGGGGACCTTTGTGTTCTGGGCTGCCTTACTTGTCCAGTCCAACTGCATAAGCAGCATACATGAGTATAGGATGTTGTGGGTCACAAATAACATTCTCTGAGCATGGGCATTAAGCATCTCACATGCCTCACCTCTACTAGGCTCCTACAACCTTATGGATAAACACTATTGTTACATTCATCCTTTACAGACAAGTAAACAGGTTCTGAAAAGGCAAATGATTTGCTACCACCAGGCATCCAAAACAATTATATGAAACTAGCAAGGTATGATCAAGACCACCATTTTCCAGAGTTACTGAGGTACAGAGAAGAAAAAGGCCTTTCCCAAGGTCACAGAACAGGACCTTTCCCTTTCAGGCTCAGGACAGAATTCTGTTAGGAGGTAACTAAGCCCAGCCTCCCTGTTTTAGGAGAACCTCCCAGATCATTCCAGCTCTTGACGGGTGGGTGTTCCAAAGCAAACTCAAAAACAAACTCCAAAGCAAAGTTGCCACAGGGTACCAGGACCAGAACGCCAACTCTAGGATAGGCTTTTTAAAGGACTAGTGGGAATTTTGGACACAAAGCCCTCAGCAGAGTTGGACTCCTGAGGCAGAGTTCTAGCTACTTAAAAAGTACCTAACAATTTCAGCACATAATTATATTCTGTGGCACATTGTTTCCTGTCCATGTTGTTAATCTTGTCTCCTTAGCTCAACTGGAAGCTGGCAGTTAGAAAAGGAGCTGGACTCTTTGGTAGGCCCTTAGGGTGGGAAAGGCTCAGAACTGATTGACTGGTGGCTCTCAGCAGCTTAGTCTGCTCAAGGCAAGCCCCCTTCTCTTGGAGCATAATGGCAACCACCCCTCACCACACACTCTCACAAAAGGCAGGGCATCACAACTTGCCAACGGAACCCTCATGACTTCTTAACCAGTAACAAGCCCAAGACTGCCAACCCAGAACCTCAGGCCACATGAAGAGTGCCAGCCACTGTAAAAACATCATACAGGTTCCCTTCCTTACAATAACATTTGGGCAATTACAGCGGTCTGGGCTAAAGCATAATCACCTTCTAAAACCCACGTTGCAAAAGAATCCCTAAACTGACTTACCAGTGCATCCCATCTGCAACCTACAGCAAGAGCTTCAGCTAAGTTGCTTATACTTCTCTTTGGTAGTAGAATACAAAATCTGACTACATGAGATCTCACTCATACTCAGAACACTTTGTAGACACCAAACAAACGGCTTTTCCTTCTCTGATTCCAGAGTTGCCAGAGGCTTTAATCCTGGGAACAAGGGGGAGTCAGAGAGGGGCTCATTCTAACTCAACAGCTAAGAAAAGGCACCAAAGCCATCATTTTTGAGAAGAGAGAACTATCTCTGGAACACAGGCCAAATCAGAGTAAAAATGAAGGTCATATTAGAAAAACACCCATGAGGAAGAGCACAAAGCAGAGCTTCCTCTCAGGAAAAGCTCCTTTTGGAGAGGAAGATCATTATACCCCCATTTCTAAACCTCACCCTGATACATTCCCCTGAGGGTCCCTGATCAAGCCCAGGCTCAGAAGAAGTGGGTAACCAGTCAGGGACAAGACTTGAGTTAAAATCCTGAATCTGTCACTCAGTGACCTTGAATAACTTCTCTCGGCATCAATGTTTTCAACTGTAAAATGGGAAGACAATAATAAAAGAGTTCCCACAGGTTGAGAAGGAGTTTGTAATATGGGAAAAAAATGTATGCAAAGCACGCTGTAAAGGATAGGTCACTTGACAAATATATGAATTTATTTACACCATCACAGCAAGAGACAGAGAGGTAAATGCAGCTGGAAGAAATATTACCAAACACTCACACACCTTTGCAAGGACAAAAACTCCAACTAAACCAAGCCAGAAAAGAATATAAGCTCCTGGCGTGGTGGCTTGCACCTGTAGTCAAAACTGCAAAGAGGTTAAAGACTGACTTCAGTTCAGGGCCAGATCGACCACCCAGGGCTACAGAAAGACTGTCTCAATATAAATAAATAAATAAATAAATAAATAAATAAGCAAGCCAGTCCACCTACATGGGAATCAACACCCTAGAGCAGTCTGGGGGGCGGGGGAAAGAGTATAATAAAATCATGAAGAGGTGGCTGTGAGGGCAAAAATCAATAAAGACTAGAAAGGTGGAAAGCCATTTGATTGGCTAAGCATCCTAGGGCGTGACCCTTGGTGACAAGACAGGCCCTGTCACCTGAGGGTACCCCTTCAACCAGACACAATGAAGGAAAGAGAAAGGGAGAAGAGGTAGCAACAGAAGCAGACTGGGCTGGCCAGAGACTGACTATGGGCCCAGCAGGAATCCCTATCCTGAGGAGAGGGCCTACCCAGTCCCAGCTTCTCGGAATGGAGCTGACCGGAGGGACTCATGCCCATGCACCCATATCTCACCTGGTAGGGGTCACTATGGTGCCCCAGCGCCTCCGCTTCCGCCTGGGGTACTCCAGTTGCTCTGACAAGCAGGGAGAGGGGCAAGGAGACCTTCCCCCTCGCCACCTCTTCCTCAGCTTTCGCCCTTCCTGAGGGGCGGGCCCGGGAAGCCTCCCCTGGAGGGGAGGGGGTGACAACCTGATCTGACCTCGCGGTCCAGTCCTCCCCCAACTCGAGGGCGACAGTTGCTCAATCCCGGATTTCCGATTGTGGGGTCTGAGCCCCGTATATTTGCAAGGGCTAAAAATGAGTCCGATATCTGAACGCTTGGAGGATGAACCCCGGATATTGGTGCACACAGGGTCCTGAATCCCAGGTATTTTAAATTCTATATAACAGAGACCCAGGTTTGTAAAGGTTGAGACTTGGGTCCGAGATATCTGATATACGAGGGCTTGATACCTGGGTATCTGAGAAACAAGGGACCAAGCCCCAAAATTTGGGACCCAGGGGCCTGAGCCCCAGGTCTTCGGCCACAAGGGGCCCACCCCGAGGACGCCCGGCTGCACGGCCCCTCTAAGGCTGGGGTCCGAGAGTGACAGCCCCCACTCCAGCCCTGGCCTACTCCCTTTCCTGTCCTCTCTCTCCGAAACAGCTGAAGGACTGTAGCGGAGACGCTGCTGATGGTCCCTGTGCCTCACTCCCTTTCCTTTTCGTCTCAGCTTCTCACCGCACCACAGCCCTGCTCTCGTCCCGGCCTCCCTCTCTCTCTCCCTCTCTCTCTTCCTCCCAATTCCAAGATGGAGACCGGGCGGGAGCGCGCAGGCGCGGTATGCACGCCGGGCCAAAGGGGTGGGGCCCCAAAGGAAATAGCCCCGCCCCTCGCCTGTAGCTGCCGCGGCCCAGACGACAAGCTGCCCTCGAGCCCAAGTGCGCGCGCGCCCCGCCACGCGGATCCTCGGTGGGAAGAGGAGAGGAGAAAGGCTTGGCTTGCTTGGGGTGGAGCCCAAGCGCACAGTCGGAGGACTGCTGGTGGAGCTGTGGCGCATGCGCCCGCCACGCTTTTGCGCTGCGACCGAGCCTGTTGCTAGGGGAAGCTCTGAGGGGGTGCTCTAGGAAGGAAAGCTGTGGTCTGCGCCTGCGTGCAGGGTAAAGGAGTAAAGCAAGGCTGCTGGCAGCTGGGCGCCGGAAAGGCGGGAAACCGGACCATTATTATGTTCCTAAGTATCTAAACTAAACCTGAGCTCCCAAGTGCGAGAACGATGTGCCAAAGTTCATAAAACCCAATGGGTCAAATCCCTACAGGAAACTGAGGTCCAGTAGGGTTGTATAACTTGCCAAAACTCAAGAAGCATTTCATACACAGAATCATCAATTTAAGTTCATGGAAGAAAACAAGTGACAAAGTTGCACAGTTGTGTTCACAATATGTCTAAAGAGTATATAGTGCTAGATTAATGCTTACAATTCCAGCACTCAGCAAGCTGAGTCCTAGGCAGGAGGATAGGAGTTCTGCAGGGTACCTAAGGAGTTCCAGTATCAAAACAAACAAACAAACAAACAAAAAACCAGACACACAAAGAACAAAAAACCCACAAATATTTTCCGAAGCAAATCCACAAACATGGTCACAGTTTTAAGTGAACTATGCCAACTTGTATTCCAAACTAAGGTCAAGGAGGGTAACAAGACTCTGGTTACTGGGGAACTAGAGAGGGTGACATCCAAAGATTTTGAGTTCCAGGCCAGGGGGCCCAGGCTTTTCATCCCAACAACTTGAGAGGTAGAGGCTGGCAGATCTCTGAATTTGAGGCCAACTAGGGCTTTATAGTGAGACGAGACAAAACAAGGCTGGGGAGCCTGTTCAGTGGTGGAGTGTTTCCCTGACTAGTGTAGGTGAGGCTCTATATTTAACCCACCGTCCACAGAACGGACAGGACCAAATAACTAAGTATGTGCTTGCCATGGAAAGGCTGCCATCTGTGTTCCATCCCCTGAACCCATGCAAGGGTTGAGGAAGAGAACACCACTGCTCTGGGACCCCCATGCATGGGCCATGGCACGTGCACACCCAATAAGAAAAAAAAAATCTCCACGGAGTGGTGGCACGTGCCTTTCATCCCAGAACTTAGGAGGCAAAGGCAGGAGGATCTCTGAGTTCTAGGCCAGCTTGGTCTGCAGAGTGAGTTCCAGGACAGCCAGGGCTACACAGAGACACCGTCTCGAAAAACATAACAAAAAATTCTTTTACATCAAGGAAAAGTCCCCAGTATTTACTTTAATCCAATCCCCAATAAGTACCTTACACAATAGTAGTCAAAAGCCATTTATTTTCCCACAGTCTAGTTCTTCACTTTTTGTAATAGGTCTTCTAAACTCAGAAGTGGGCCCCAAGAACTTGATCTGTACCTGGAGAAAAGGAAGAAAACAGAACAGGTAAGAAAGCCCCTGTACGAATTTCTGCATGTATGCAAAAATTACAGAGGAAGCGACATCTAGGGATAGTTCTGGCACTCAATCCCACTGGCGTAGCCTTGGAACTCTAGTATCAATCAGTGGCCAAAAAGCTAGAAGCCTGGGCTGGTGAGATGGCTCAGCGGGTAAGAGCACCCGACTACTCTTCCGAAGGTGATGAGTTCAAATCCCAGCATCCACATGGTGGCTCACAACCATCTGTAACGAGATCTGGTGCCCTCTTCTGGAGTGTCTGAAGACAGCTACAGTGTACTTACATAAATAAAATAAAATAAATCTTAAAAAAAAAAAAAAGTTAAAAAAAAAAAAAAAAAAAGCTAGAAGCCTTTCCCCACTCCATGAATGAATAGGCTCCACTGTTTCCTATTGTAAAAAGATGGATGGTGAGGCCTGGCCCAATGGAAAATTAGCAATGTTCTCTGAGCTTCCAGTTCCTCTGGGCTGGACACATTCCACAGTCTAGACTGTTTCAGCTTCTCCCACAGAAGATGTCCTAGCATAGAGGCCAGCAGAACCTGGGGAGGGCTTAGGAGCAGGACGTAAAGCATGCAGTTCTCAAACGTGTGTGTGTGTGTGTGTGTGTGTGTGTGTGTGAAAGTGAAGAGCTGTTCTGGATTGCTTTCATTCACTCAGTGAGAGGTTGTAAATTAGTAGTATTAGTACCATGAGGACCTCATCTACTACATTTGCCAAGCTTTTTCCCTCTGAAGATCTAGTTAGCAGAGAAAACGGTTTTCTAGGTGCACTGGTGACTGAATGAAGAAAGGCACAGAGCTCTCTGGCAGAGAGAATGCCAGGACCAGGGATCCCCGTTCAGTACATGCACTGGAGCTGTCTGAGTAGAATTCCAGGAGAGCCAACAGGATGGCTCTGTCACTAGGCTGACAACTTCAGTTTGAATCCCAGGACACATAGGATGGAAAAGAGAATGACCTCCAAACATGTGCTGTTCCATAAACAGAAATACATGGCTCCCCCTCAAATAAATAAATAAACAAACTTAAAAAAATAATAATTTTGCGAGGGGTGGTGGTGCATGCCTTTAATCCCAGCACTCAGGAAATAGAAGCAAGTGGAACTTTGGAGCCAGTCTAGCTTATGTAGCCAGCTTCAGGCCAGCCGGGACTACACAAGGAGATCCTGTTTCAAAATGAGTAAGTATATATTAAATAAGATTCAGGGAAAAAAATGAAGACTCCATATTTAGGGCAGATCATCACACGTGAGATCCCTAATTCATCATTGCTGACATGTGGGTGTGTGAAGTTCAGCTTCCCTGAGTCTGACAATCAGAACACTACTTGGAAGACATCAGTCGCAGAAGATATGTATGAAAGCCTATCTAGTTAAAAATAAGGCCCTGTGTGGTGTTGGTACATGTCTTTAGTCACAACACTTGGGAGGCAGAGGTAGGTAGATCTCTGATTTTGAGGTCAGCCTGGTTTATACAGTGTGTCAGGTCACTGTGGCTACAAATGAGACCGTGTTTCAAAACAAACAAGTACAAGGAGGCCCGGGTGGCTCAGTATTAAGAGCACTTACTGCTCTTGAACAGAACTGGAATCTGATTTCCAGCAACCACATCTGGCAGCTGAAAAACCATCTCTAACTCCAACACTAAGAGATCCACTGCCCTCTTCTGCCTTCTTCGGGCACCTGTGGCACACATGATGCATATAAATTCATGCAGGCACACACATATACACATAAATAAAAGTAAATCTTAAAAATGTAAGGGTGGAGCCGGGCGTGGTGGCGCACGCCTTTAATCCCAGCACTCGGGAGGCAGAGGCAGGCGGATTTCTGAGTTCAAGGCTAGCCTGGTCTACAAAGTGAGTTCCAGGACAGCCAGGGCTATACAGAGAAACCCTGTCTCAAAAAAAAAAAAAAAAATTGTAAGGGTGGAGTCTTAGGGAGTTAAAAAATGAAAATACAAACAAATAAAATCAAACTATATCCATGCTTAAAGAGAGCTTTTGCTTCAATAATCAATCACACCTCCAATAGACTTCCTTGACTCTGACCCTGTCAGTCACTACTCACACAGTTGCCATGATCAGTTGTATAACTGTACAGGGTAAAGCAGGAGAACAGCTCACAGGGAGAGCAAGGTTGCTATCAAGAAATATGGGAAGAACAATCTTTCCTTTTCGTTTTTTCTTCCTCCTCTTCCTCCTCCTCCTCCTCTTCTTTATCCTTCTTCCTTCCTCCTTCCTTCTTCCTTCCTCCTTTTTCTTTCTTCCTCCTTCTTCTTCCTCCTCCTCCTCCTCTTCTTTTTTTTTTCTTTTCTTTTGTCAAGACAGGGTTTCTTTGTGTAGCCCTGACTGTCCTGGAACTCACTCTACAGACCAGGCTAACCGTAAACTCAGAGAGATCCAACGCCCCTGCTTCCTCAGTTTTGGGATCAAAGGTGTTGCCACCATAGCCCAGCTTAGGGGAAATGTCTGAATTGCTGATAACAGTCTTTTTCTCTTTTGGTAGTATTTACTAGTGTCCACGTTATAATAATTTACCAAATTGTACTTTTATGGTTTTTTGTATACATGAAAGTTATTTATTTCATAGTAAAAATAAGGCCAGCAAGATATTTCAGCAGATAAAGGTTCTTGCCATGAAAGCAAGTTTGGTGACCTGAGTTCCATTCTCCTGGCCCTATATAAATGTGGAGGTGAGAATCAACTCCATGAGAACCAACTCCATCAAGTAGCTCTCTGACCTCTACATGCACACCATGGCACATGGGTGGACACACATACAGAGAAAGAAAACAGTAAAAATAATAAAAATATTCTGTTTACAGAGAAAACTTTTCCCAGTTCCCTAAGGACACAGCTGAATAGGGCTCTCAGGGACTCACAGGAAGCTGTGATGGAGGATGGATTCTAAGGATCTGCTTTTCCAGGTTACAGCTGCCATCCCTTCCCCACTCTAATTCCCACAGAGCCTCACCTGACAGCAGTGAGGCACAGTCCGTCGCCCTCAAAGCCGTGTTCTAGACCAGTGGAACTCTGGGCGCGGATGGAAGCAGACTGCAGTGGTACAGCAGAGAAGACCACAGAGCAGAACCAGGAAGAAGCCCAAGCCCAGCAGTCTGCTGCCACACAGAGCCAGCTCCTCCTAGTGGTGGGGACAGAGAGGAAGGGAGAATGGTGACAGTAGAGAGGGGTGGGAATCTTGGGAAGCTATCTTGCCCTATGCCATGAAAACAGAGACAGGCCTCCTTGAAGCAGAGTCCTTCTGGCACCTAGGGGCAGCTACGGGTGATGGACATTTGTCCAGATGTTTTCCAAACTGCTTTCTTGCCCAATCATCAACTGAACTCTCAATGACTCCCCAGGGGTCACTATTCTCCACATTCCACTTGGCTTCTTCCCTTCCCCTTCCCCTTCCTCCCCCTCCTCCGTTCCTTAAACAAGATCTTATTATGCCTCAGGCTGGTCTCAAACTCTCACGTTCCTTCTGCCTTCAGTCTTCTGTAATAAGTGTTTACCATTACAGCCAAACATAGATGTTTTCAAAATATTTTTTTATATCTGTATTTGTACATGGGTGTTTTGTCTGCACATATGTCTGTGCACTACCTGTATACAGTGCCTGTAGAATCCAGAAGGGGACTTCAGATCTCCTAGGACTGACATAACAAATAGTTGAAAGTTGCTATGTGGGTACTGGGAAATGAACCCAAGTTCTTTGCTGAGGGAGTCTTTGCCCTTAACCACTGAGCCATTTCTCCAGCCATAAACCTCTGGTTGCCAGCAAATGCCTTTACTTGCTTAAGCCATCTTGATAGCCCTTCACATTTTAACGGCTATGCAAATAGAGCCAAATTCTGTTTCCCCAGATGGCCTTTTAAAAATTACATAATTTATTTATTTTGGTTTTTCAAGATAGGGTTTCTCTATGTAGTCCTGGCTGTCCTGGAACTCTGTAGACCAGGCTGGCCTAGAACTGAAGAAAGAGATCCACCTGCCTCTGCCTCCCATGTGCTGGTGGTTTGAATATGTTTGGCCCATAGCAGAACGTTACTATTAGAAGGTGTAGCTTTGTTGGAGGAAGTGTGTCACTGCCGGGGAGGGTTTTGAGGTCTCATATATATGCTCAAGTCTGGCCAGAGTCAGTCTGCTCCTGGCTGCCTTCTGACCAAGATGCGGAACTCTTAGTCCCTCCTCTGGCACCGTGTCTGCCTGGACTCTGCCATGCTTCCTGCCTTGGTGATAATGAACTAAACCTCTGAACCTGTAAACCAGCCCCAATTAAATGTTGTCCTTTATAAGAGTTGCCTTGGTCGAGCCGGGCGTGGTGGCGCACGCCTTTAATCCCAGCACCGGGGAGGCAGAGGCAGGTGGATTTCTGAGTTCGAGGCCAGCCTGGTCTACAAAGTGAGCTCCAGGACAGCCAAGGCTATGCAGAGAAACCCTGTCTCGAAAAACCAAAAACAAAACAAAAAAAAAAAAGAGTTGCCTTGGTCATGGTGTCTGTTCACAGCAATGGACTAAGACAAGCATGCACCCACCCCACCCCCCAGCACAAATGATATTTTTTACTATGAGGAATGAACGTGTAGCAACCTCCGCCCTGCCTAGACCTGCTTTCTCTTCCCTAAGGGCTCTGGATGGCTCCTACTTCAATGTCAAACTGTAACATCTAGTCTAACACTCACAGTAGCTCAGAACTGGCCCTGAGATTCAGATTTCTCCTGCTTCCTTCCCCATCATCACTAAACACCTGTGAATGCCCAAAGGGCGAACTGCACTCATTTCCTCCTTGAGGGATCACCTTCCCGGGAAAGGGGGCTGGACTGCAGCCTTACCTTTGCCTCTTAGCGAGATGTGTGCCTTTAGGCAATTCATTGCCTCTCTAAGGCTTTGTCCTTTGCAAAATGGGATAATAGTACCTATCTCACAGGACTATCTAAAGATCAAATGAGACAATACAAATTCTTTGTATTCTATAAATTACTATATATAACTCTTTCTTACTAGAAACATTCAAGTTAGGGTTAACGGCTCCTTGCTTTAAGTCTGTGTAACACTCTGCTCATATCTCTATTTCAGAAACTACCGCTTTCTGCCTCTAATTATACTTCCTTGTCTCTTTTGTTTGTTGTTGTTTTTGTTTTTTAGACAGGATCATAATAGCCCTGGCTCTCCGAGAGCTCCCTAC
The DNA here is from genome assembly GCA_902729485.2 of Mus minutoides. Classification (NCBI taxonomy): domain Eukaryota; kingdom Metazoa; phylum Chordata; class Mammalia; order Rodentia; family Muridae; genus Mus; species Mus minutoides. The sequence goes on from LR749500.1 coordinate 5,109,072, forward strand.
ATAAACCAGGCTGCTCCAAGTCAGCAAACAGCAAATGGCTGTCTCTGAGCAAATCTGTTTTGTATCAGGTACTGTGCTGAGTACTCCCCCTGCCCCCTCCCCAGAAACTTTCTCTGTGTAGCCCTGGCTGTCCTGGAACTCACTCTGTAGACCAAGCTGGTCTTGAACTCAGAAATCCGCCTGCTGGGATTAAAGGCGTGCGCCACCACACCTGCCTGTGCTGAGTACTTTATGTTCATTCTTTTTTTTTTTTTTTTTTTTGAGACAGGGTTTCTCTGTATAGCCCTGGCTGTCCTGGAACTCACTTTATAGACCAGGCTGGCCTCGAACTCAGAAATCCGCCTGCCTCTGCCTCCTGAGTGCTGGGATTAAAGGCGTGCGCCACCACGCCCGGCTCTTTATGTTCATTCTTATTCAAACCCAGTTACTAGAATTTATAGATTATATCATATTTGTCTTTTGCAAATGAGGAAGCTAAGTCTTAAGAGATTCCATGCTTGCTCTAAACATCACTGCCTGTAACCTAAGGCAGGGTTCTCAGAAACTATGCCTGCTCACTCTTCTTTTTTAATACATGGTCATCATAAAGCCCAGGCTGACCTTGAACTTTTTCAATCCTCCAGCCTCAGACTCTATAGTACCAGGATTGCAAAGGAACATGACACTACACCAGACTAAGCCCATTCTTTCTTTACTAAGTGAAGTGGCCTCTGCAACCCTTTCAGACAGTGCTCCACATAAAACTTGGAGGATCAACCCATGCACTTACTGCAGTAAGCAGCTTGGTGAGCACAAGGCGCTCATGGCTCCACACCCTGACGCACTCCTCGCCCACCACTGGGCTCAGGGTAGCATTTCCAGCTCCCTCCTCTGAGCAGGATATAGGGGGTTGGCTTGAGGGCAAGATTTTTGGAACACCACTAAAATACAGGCAGGTCCCTGGAGTCCTTCCTGAGGCCACTCTGGCTGTGACAAGGACAGACTCTCTGGCAGAGGGCCCTGCAAGAGACACAAGACACAAGGTGAAAAACAGAGTGGGATACTGGAGACATACCCAGCCACAAAGAGAACTGACGGTTCCTCCAGAGGACCTGGGATTGGCTCCTAGCACACACATCTAGAGGTTTTTAAGTGCCTGAAAACCCAGCTTCAAGGGATCTGATCCCCTCCTCAGGCCTCCTTTGGTAAACACACACACACACACACACACACACACACACACACACACAGCATTCACAGATATATGTACATACACAAACTAGGTGTGATGGTACATGCCTTGAATGCCAACACTCATGAGGCAGAGGCAGGCAGATCTCTGATTGAGACCAGCCTGCTCTACAGAGTGAGTTCCAAGACAGTTTGGGCTACAGAGAGAAACCCTGTCTCAAAGGAAAGAAAAAAAGAAAAGGAAAAAAAGCAAAGTAAGAAAAGAAAGAGTTGGGGCTGGTGAGATGGCTCAGCGGGTAAGAGCACCTGACTGCTCTTCCGAAGGTGATGAGTTCAGATCCCAGCATCCACACGGTGGCTCACAACCATCCGTAAGGAGATCTGGCGCCCTCTTCTGGAGTTTCTGAGGATAGCTACAGTGTACTTGCATATAATAAATAAAATAAATCTTTAAAAAAAAAAAAAAAGAAAAGAAAAGAGTTAACTTATCCAAACAAATCAATTATTTTAATGGCACCAAAAGCCATTAAAAGTTCACACTCAGCCGGGCGTGGTGGCACACGCCTTTAATCACAGCACTTGGGAGGCAGAGGCAGGCGGATTTCTGAGTTCGAGGCCAGCCTGGTCTTCAAAGTGAGTTCTAGGACAGCCAGGGCTATACAGAGAAACCCTGTCTTGAAAAACCAAAAAAAAAAAAAAAAAAAAAATTCACACTCTGTTTCAAATTGCTGGACAAGGGGCTGGAGAGATGGCTCAGTAGGTTAAGACCACTGATTGCTCTTTCAGAGGACCCAAGTTCAATTCCTAGCACCCACATGGCAGCTAACAACTGTCTGCAACTCTAAGATCTGATAACCTCACATAGACATGCAGGCATAATTCCAATACATATAAAAATAAATAAATAAAAACAAATTAACAGATGGTTTGCTTGGTAAGTACCTTTGGAGCAATTCTCAGTACAAAAAACACAAAGTTACACTGTCAATAACCCATTTCACTGTCAGTAACCCAGATAGATGTACTAAAGAATATACATACAAACCAAGCCGGGCATGGTGGCGCATGCCTTTAATCCCAGCACTTGGGAGGCAGAGGCAAGTGGATTTCTGAGTTTGAGGCCAGCCTGGTCTACAAAGTGAGTTCCAGGACAGCCGGGGCTATACAGAGAAACCCTGTCTTGAAAAAAAAAAAAAAAAAAGGAATATACAAACCAAGGAAAGCTTTCAGAAAAGATGAAAGAAAATACAGGTTATATTCCAATTTTAAAGTGTTGAAGGCATTTCTATGAAAGACAAACCCAAAAGTTTTTTGTTTGTTTGGAGCCCAGAGTAGTGTAGAAACCATTATGGAGCCAAGGCTGACCTACTGCGTGGACCTCCCACTGTCAGCACCACTCACCGGGTCCAACTTCTCTCCTCATTTTACAGGAGCAAAGAGGATGCTCACCAAATGCTGGTGAACCTGCCTTGTCTTTGTTCATTGCTATATACACTGAATTGCTACATGGCTGGGATGCAGCTCATTTGATAGAATGCGTGTGGACCACAGACCAGCATAAATCAAGAGTGAAGGGTGCCACACACCTATAATCCCAACACTGGGGAGGTGAAGGCAGGCAGGCAGACAGACAGCACAGGGATTTTGAGCAATAGAGTGAGTTTGAGGCCAACTCTGGCTCAATGAGACCCTGCCACAAACTAAGAAACACCAAAATCAAAGTACAGTATTAAAAACAGAAGAAAGGGAACAAGGGAGATGGCTCATCCAGGAAAAGTCCTCGCTGTACAAGCCTGAGGACTGGAGCACTTGTTATCCAGAAGCCGGGTAAAGGTGGAAGGAGAGAGCCAATGACACAAGGTTTTTCTCTGACTGCCCATCCCCATGCCAAACAAAACAAAACAAAACAAAACAAAAACAAATGTAAAGCTGCAAGTATATTAACAAGTACGGATGTCAGCCCAATAGCATAGATGAGGTCCTTGGGGTCATTCTTTTTTTTTTTTTTTTCGAGACAGGGTTTCTCTATATAGCCCTGGCTGTCCTGGAACTCACTCTGTAGACCAGGCTGGCCTCCAACTCAGAAATCTGCCTGCCTCTGCCTCCCGAGTGCTGGGACTAAAGGAGTGTGCCACCACACTGGGCTCCTTGGGGTCATTCTTAAGCACCAGCAAAAGAAAAAAAACCAAAACAATATAGACTAAGATGTTTGCTTTGGGGGCTGGAGAGACGGCTCAGTGGTTAGGAGCATTCACTGTTCTGAAGGTCCTGAGTTTAATTCCCAGCACCCACAAGGCAGCTCACAACTGTCTGATGACATCTTCTGGTGTGCAGATGTACATGCAGACAAAGTACTTATATACATAAAATACGTAAATGAATCTTTAAAAATGTTTGTATTGATTTTATCAAATACAAAAAATCAGGAAAGGTGGGCTGGCGAGATGGCTCAGTGGTTAGGAGCGCTGACTGCTATTCCGAAGGTCCCAAGTTCAAATCCCAGCAACCACATGGTGGCTCACAACCATCCATAATGAAATCTGATGCCCTCTTCTGGAGTGTCTGAAGACAGCTACAGTGTACTTACATATAATTAATAAATAAAATATTTTTTAAAAATCAGGAAAGGATAGTGTTAATTACTTAAGAAAACATTAAAAAATGACGGCCTAACCACTTAATGGATCAATTACAGCTATTCAAATAATAGGCCAGGTCATGATAGACACAGAAAGCCATATGTGTCTAAGTGAAAAATACAATTTTATATACATTAACATCACAACTGAAGAATGCACAAGAACAACTCCATAGATAACTTCTCCTCCACTATACTGCCCAGAGGACTTGTGGCCAGATGTTGTATTGTTAATCCCAGATAGTGAATACCTCTCTTAGTTCACAAAAGTTTTACCTACATTTTTTTTTCTTCACATCCTTTCTACTTTTTTGTTTTTGTTTTGTTTGGAGGTAGGGTCTCATTATGTAGCTCTGTCTGTCCTGTAACTCACTATGTAGACCAGGCTGGCATCAAATGCAAGAGAAATCCACCTGCCTCTGCCTCTCCCTCCTAAGAGCTGGGATCAAAGGCACTTCACTCCATCCACCTCTGTATCTTTTCCTTAAAAGCGGGTCTTGCTTCCTAGTCCAGACTGTCACCAAGCCCGTGCTTCTCTCTCAGCTCCTCTCCAATGCTGGGCCACAGGCTGGAACTCTGGTGCCTAACTCCCACCCTCTGTGTAAGCCACTTCCTCCTAGTGATCCTGTCAACAGATCAATCCTACTCCTTTCTTGGTTAGACTGAGTTTGCCCAATGTACTAGATAAAGTCTAACCATTTTGGGTTGTACACAAAATCTTTCTTTTTTTAATTGGTTCTTTTGAAACAGTATTTCTGTATAGTCCTGGCAGTCCTGAAACTCACTCTGCAAATCAGGTTGGCTTCAAAATGGGAGATCTGCCTGCCTCTGTTTCCTGAGTGCTGGGATTAAAGGTGTGGGCTACCACTGCCCAGCTCACACAAAATCCTTTATTGGATGTCATCAATTGCAGCTCGATCCTAGGAGTGAACCAATGCCTGCAAGCTGTCCTCTGACCTCCACAGTATGGAAAGGTCATACATATGCTCACACACACATGAACAGACACATGTAACTGCATAACTAGTTAATTAAACACTGTCCGTGCTTCTTCTTACTGCTTTGCCCTATTTCCCCGCTCAGCATTTCTTTCCTACCCCATCCAAACGGAGCCTGGGAAGTTCCTAACCATGACATCACAGCTCCTTCCCATCTGCATGCTTTGTGTCTGCGACTCCCGTTGCTTGGAGGGGCTAAGCATTCTAAAAACTTAAGTTTAGATGCTGAATCCTTGAGAGGTCTTCCTTTACCGACTTACTGTACCTTCTGTTCTCCTTCTCACACTGACTGACTCTTGTTAGACAGACTGTTAGCAACTTAAGGGGAAGGCCGAGAGACTGGAAAAATCACTAGTGAAATAAATAGGGTCTCTGTGATGAGAGTGGGTAGAATGAAAATGAGAGAGAAGAGTACTGATGAGGGGAAGTGGTGGCGTACACTCAGGAGGCAGAGGTAAGAGGATCTGGTCTACATAGCGAGTTCTAGAATAATCAGAATTACGTGGAAAGACCCTGTTTCAAAAAAGCAAAAACAAACAAAACAAAGTGCTAGTGAGGCAATGCAAAGCTCTAGTTATAACTATAAAATGGTACATCAGCTTGGAAGTTCTCCACGAGATTTACCAGAGAGCTATCCTATATTCCATGCGTGACTATATTCTCAATAGTATTTAAATATATATCCACACAAAAACTAGTGTTAAGAACAGCATAATTTCTTTTTGGGTTTCTTTTCCTTTTGGAGGAGACAGGGTCTTATTATGTAGACTTGGCTGGCCTGAAGCCGATATGTAGATGAGGCTAACCTGTACACAGCTGCCCACCTTCCCCTCCCCAGTGCTGGGATTAAAGGTATGAGCACCAGACAAGGCTCAAACAGTGTAATTTCTAATGACCCCAAATGGAAACAAACTAAATGTCAACCAAATAATAAACAGATACATAAAAAATGTAGAATACTTACCGAAGAATATTATTCAACAATAAAAAGAAATGAAATAATGCTACTATATGATGAACCTTAAAAATCTTATCTCAAGTCAAAGAAGCCTGTCACAAAGGAATGCATATTGTAGCAATATCCAGTATTGGCAAATTAACAGAGACAGAAAGCAGATTTGTGAAGGCCTGGGAACCTGGGGAGAAGGTACAGAAAAGCTATGGTTTAGCTGCACTTAGATTAGATAGATAGATAGATAGATAGATAGATAGATAGATAGATAGATAGATATAAAAATATATGGATTTCAGGGTCGTTCCACAGTTGGGTAAACAGACTAAAAGTGGGCTGGATAGATGGATCAGCGGCTAAGAGCACTGACTGTTCTTCCAGAGGTCCTAAGTTCAAATCCCAGCAATCACATGGTGGCTCACAACCATCTGAAATGAGATCTGATGCCTTCTTCTGGGGTGTCTGAAGATGGCTACAGTGTACTTACATATAATAAATAAATCTTAAAAAACAAAAACAAAAACAAAAAAAACAGGCTAGGCATGGTGGCACACGCCTTTAATCCCAGCACTTGGGAGGCAGAGGCAGGCGGATTTCTGAGTTCGAGGCCCAGCCTGGTCTACAAAGTAAGTTCCAGGACAGCCAGGGCTATATAGAGAAACCCTGTCTCGAAAAACAAAACAAAACAAAAAAAAAACAGACCAAAAATAAGTTAGTTGTATACTTTAAATGAGTGAAATACATTTTGGAGGTGGTTTCAGATCTTGCCATGTCGTCCAGGATGACCTGAAACTCACTCTATAACCCAGGAAGGCTGGCATGTTTATGTTCTCTCTTCATATCTACCTCTCTATGCACAATGGGGCAGGGCACTTGCTTTTAAACCTGAGGCCCCTTGGTACATTTTAGGACAGAGTTGAAGAAACTTGGAACCAGAACAGCAAAGCCAAAACACAGAGCCTATACTGTGGACAGCATTCACTCTAAGTATCTCATCCTATCTAACCTGTGTCATAGCAAAAGTCACTAACGTGTACAGATGTGTCCAAGTTACCAGTCTGGTGAAGTAAGAAGTCAGGCCCAACCCTAAATGTCCTGATGTTGGACCGCCATTTTCCCCAGGTCTCACCTGTCAATCCTATCTGACTACCATGGATCTTGGCTTGGAATGTTTGGGTTTTGTTTCTGTCTGGATCATCTCCGAAGTTCAAAGTGGTCAGTAAGCCGACGACGTGAGGCCCTCGCCACGTCCCTGTGACTGTCTCATTCATGGGGCACAGACTTAGCTGGCCAAAAGATCTCAAGAAGGAAACCCAATCCTGCGTGCAAAAAGGAGAGTGACAGAGAGGTGAGAAGAGCAGCAGGGGCAGGTATATACCACAAGGGTGAGCATCCCAGGCACTTACCTGGGGAATGTCAGGGCTACGGAGGCCAGTTGTGTGGGTGAGGAGGAAGCCACCAAGGCCCAGACCAGAAAGGCCAAGGAGCAGCAGGATCAGAGTGGCACAGACCAAAGGTGGGTGATGAACCAGACAGAGATGCAAGTTGTGCCCTGCCTGGCAGCTGCCCATGGGGAGCAGAGGGGTGTGGGCCTCCGTGGAGTGCCTGCTGGAGGACAGTAAGGGAGAACTAGACAAGAGCCTGCTGGTCAGAAGGCACTCACCCATGTTATGCAAAGGCGACCTAAAGCTAGAAGACAATAAATTTGCTCAACGCCACGCAGAAAGTGACAGAGCTAGGACCAAAATCCAAGATTCTGTACTCCAAAAGTTCGCCTCCTTACAGCACTTAAAAAAAGCTTTCTTTCGTTTCTGAAATATCCAAAGAAGCAGGGAAGAGCAATCTGTACTAGCAAAAGAGATGTGAAATGAATTCTCAGCTGGAGAAAGAGGAAGCAGTTGATCTGGGGTGAGGCTTTGGTAGCCAAGTCACAATCCAGACCGGAAGTGTCTGGGTTCAGAGTTCCCAGTTTGGAGTTAAGCTAACTAGCCAGGTAGGAATGTACGGTGCTCACACATGCAACCAAGCCAGTTGGTTGTCTGTGAGGTTAGGATGTCGTGAAAGGAAGTTATAAGAACACCAAGTAATGAGGATTCGACTGGGCAGCTGTTTGCTCGGTACTTGACCATGCAGGAATTCAACAGACGTCCATCTCCTTTCTTTTTATTGGTGTCATACTGATCCTTAAGACCAGAAGCCTGTAGAATATTGAAGCTCAGAGACTCAGAAGTGGTAGGGCTACGGTCTAAAATCCGTCTCCAATTTCCGAGTACCCTATTCCAGGCAAGAAGCGATAGACTGATGAAAATAAACATCTGGAAAGCAGGAGATCAGTATAAGGTGTGAGGGGACAGCGTGGGAAAGTGTGGAAGCCACTGGGAAACACAGGTGTCACATATGCTCGGCCCCTGCGTGGCTCCACGTCCCGGCATTTCTGCAAGGGGGAGGAAAAGAGGAGGGAGGGCAGAGCCTGAGGGGCAGTAGCGGCTGGTGCATCTGGACCTCCCGTCCTCCCCAAATCCCCTCCAGAAGGATCTCGACACCCGCATCCCTTCCCGATCAAGAGGCATCAGATCGGTTCGCCACTAGCTCTCACCGCTTGCAGCCGGGCAGAGGCCGGCGCCCCGTGACGTCATGGGTGGCGCGGCGGAGGGGCGGGGGACTTGCTCGCGCGTGCACGCTGAGGCCCCGCCCCAGTCCGTCCAGACGCGCATGCGCGGTGACCACGGGTGGAAAGGTTGCTGGCTACGCCCTGACCTGGTTCCGGCCGAACCAAAAGAAAAGTTACCCAATGGGCCAAGTGGAGGGAGTAACTCGGGAGGAGGTGATAAAACTAGTAACAGGCGAGGGAGGCCGTGCTAGCCATTTTGGACACCTCAGGGTCTCCATCCTGAGAGAGCGCAGGAGGGTCGGAACCTCACCAAAGTCACTTTTCTGATGCTCAAGGACCCACCTGTGCCATTCGCACAGCCCGGCCGCGCCCAGGTTTCCGGGAAGGACTTGGGGTCCTCTGGGGAGGATGGGACTTTACTCCTCCCCTCTGTGTATAGTGTATAGGTTCTGCACTTCTCTGCCCTCTCAAATGCTTAAGGTCTCCACACCTTGCCCTTGGACTTTTCCTCTTAAGAGGTCCCTAAGTGCCCAAGACCCTAGAGTTGCAAGGCTGTTCAAAGGGGAACGTCTCGTCTCACTCTGTTAGCCTTTTAGAGGGAATAACATCTTACCTGAAACAGCATAAGGCACGGAGCCAGGAACTCAGGCTCATCCTCATTCTGGCGATGCAGTCCTGTAACCCCAGCACTTATGAGGTGGAGGCCTGAGCATCAGGAGTTCGAAGCCAGCCTGGGATCCCTCCAAAACCAAACAACAACAAAATGAATAAATCTAATTCTGCAAAAGCCATAATAACCCTGTTGTCCTGGGGATAAGTCTGTCCCCCTTTAAAGGAGAACATATGTTTTGGTTTAGGGTAAGGGTAGGGGCAGGGTCTCACTGTGCAGATGACATGGAACTCACTTAGGTAGTAGACCAAAGTGTCCTTGAACACAGAGATCCACCAGCGTCTGCCTCCTGTGTACTGGGATTAAAGGTGTGGAACATGGTTCTCTAGAGAAGAACATTTGTACCTCCAGTTTTAGTTCAGAACAGTTCTCAAAAGATGTAAATAAAGAAAAAAAAAAAGCAAAATGAGGTATTCATATCCGTTAGTGTAGCTACCAACAAGAGATCAGAAAATAGCAAGTGTTGGTAAATATGTGGACAAATTGGAACTTCAGCTGAACACTGTTGGTAGGAACATAAACTGGTATAACCATTATGGAGAAGAATTTGACTTTTCCTAAAAAGGAAAATCAACTACCATGTGGTTATAATTCTACTTCTGGATATAAAATTGCTGCCCAAATTTGAAACAATGTCTCCGTGAGACTTTGTACACCCATTGTACTGGCTGGTTTTGTGTGTCAACTTGACACAGGCTGGAGTTATCACAGAGAAAGGAGCTTCAATTGGGTAAGTGTCTCCATGAGATCCAGCTGTGGGGCATTTTTCTCAGTTAGTGATCAAGGGGGAAGGGCCCCTTGATTAAGGGCGCCATCCCTGGGCTGGTAGTCTTGGGTTCTATAAGAGAGCAGGCTGAGCAAGCCAGTGAGTAACATCCCCCTCATGGCCTCTGCATCAGCCCCTGCTTCCTGACCTGCTTGAGTTCCAGTCCTGACTTCCTTTGGTGATGAACAGCAATGTGGAAGTGTAAGCTGAATAAACCCTTTCCTCCCCAACTTGCTTCTTGGTCATGATGTTTGTGCAGGAATAGAACCCTGACTAAGACACCCATATTCCTAGGAAGATTATTCACAAGAGCCAAAAGTGAAACATTCCTAGAATGGAAGAATGGCTAATCCAAATGTGAGTCACTCAACATATGAGGGAATATTATTCAACTCTGAAGAGGAAGGGAAGCCATGTACGGTGTTGCATGTCTCGAATCCATGAAGAAGAGGCAGCAGGACAAGGAATTTAGGGGACACCATCTTTGGATACATATTGGGACATTTTATGCTGAGTGAAAGGTATCAGTCACCAAAAGACAGCAGCAAATGATTCCAAGTATATGAAACAAACAAGACAATAGTGTATGATCCCAGGCATCTGAGATGCGTGAGGTAACAGCGTATGATTCCAGTAACATGATATGTACAGGACAATAGCAAATGATTCTCCTGTATGAGATGCAGAAAGTAAACAAGGGAATTATTCTAACTCCATGAGATACACAAGACAGTACTGTATGATTCCAACTACAGGAAATTCACAGCACCCAAGCGTGTGACACCAACAACGTGAGGTGCAGAAAACAATGGCATGGGATTCCACTTACGTGAGACCCTCAAGACAATAGCATATTATTCTAACTGTATGATATGTACAAGACAATAGCAAATGTCTATACAAGATGATCCCACCCCCATGAGAACCTCAAGACAATGGCATGTAAGTCCATCATCATAATATTCACCAGAAAATAGAGTGTGATTCCACCTGTACATGATAAATAACACACTAGTGAAGGATTCCACCAATATAAGCTAGACAAGATGATAGTGTGTGATTCCACTAATCTGTGAGGTGCTTATGATTATACCAACCTGAGATGCATAAGACAGTAGGCAAATGATTCCATATATATAATATATACATAAAACAATAGCATATGCTCCTGACTTTGTGGGATGTGTAAGACTCATGATGTATATGACTCCACTGAGAGGCCTGTGACATGCATGTCCCATGAGATGCATGAGACAACTGCATATGAATACACATGTACGAGATAAGCAAGAATAATAACACACTATCCTATCAGTATACGCGTGATGCAAAAGACAAACGTAAATGACATCACTCATACGAGGTGTGCAAGACAGCAGTGAATGATCCCGTAGACGTGTGATACACAAAACGTTAGCTTATGGGTCCCCTCTATGAGATGAACAGAAACAGAGCAGATGATTTCAGCTCTATGAGAGGCACAGGATAGTAAGTGAGTGGTTCCATCTATACAAGATGCACAAGGCAATAACAGGGTTCCACTAGATGATACACACAGGGGAATAGCTAATGATTCTGACTACATGAAATGCACAAGATGACTGACTGCATACCACCATGAGATGGAGAAAAGGGAGAGTATAGGATTCTACCAACATGAGATGCTCAAGACAATAAGAAATGATTCATTCTGTATGAAATACCCAAGAGGACAACATGTATAAGAGATGTTTAAGGCATTAACAATTCCACTCTATGAGGTGCACAAGAAAATAGTGTATGATTTCTCTGACAGGAGATGCACAAGATAATAATGTATGGCTCCACCTATGTGAGATGACCAGCCCTATAGTGAATGATTCTACTTTTTGAGCTGCACAAGATAGCAACTGATACTAAGACAAGAACCTGAGATGCCATCTGTACATGACCCCAAAGCCAATCCTGGTGGTGGTGTTAATGCATGCCTCTAATCTCAGCACTGGAGAGGCAGAGGCAGGCAGATCTCTGAGTTTGAGGCAACTACAGAGTGAGTTCCAGGACAGCCAGGACTACACAGAGAAAAACCTGTCTTGGGGAGTTGGGTGGGGAAGAGCGAAAAGACAATAGCAACTTATTTCATCTATGTGAGATTCACAAGACTGTAGCCAATGATTCAAATTATTTGACCTACACAAAACAGAAGTGTATGATTTCATTGACTAAGTTGCAAAAGAGACCATAGTGCATGATACACATATATGAGATGAGGAAGACTAAGTAGAAAATTATTCCACCTATATGAGATGCACAGGGTAATAATGAATGACATCCCCTACATGAGACCACAAGACAATCATGTTTGAATCTCTGTGTCACTTTGTGAGATGAATGAAACAGTAGAATTTGATTCTACAAACATGTCTTGCAAAAAACTGCTAGGGCCAGGCGGTGGTGGCGCACGCCTTTAATCCCAGCACTTGGGAGGCAGAGGCAGGCGAATTTCTGAGTTCGAGGCCAGCCTGGTCTACAGAGTGAGTTCCAGGACAGCCAGGGCTATACAGAGAAACCCTGTCTTGAAAAACCAAAACCCAAAAACAAACAAACAAAAAAAAAACTGCTAGGAAGGATTCAGGAGATGAACAAGACAGGATCATATGATTTGACCTTCATGAGATGCACAGGACAGCAGCATATGGTTCCCAGAGTACAAGATGCACAGCACAGTAGCAAGTGATCCAAAATATGTACGATACAGGGGCTGGTGAGATGGCTCAGCAGGTAAGAGCACCCGACTGCTCTTCCGAAGGTGATAAGTTCAAATCCCAGCATCCACATGGTGGCTCACAACCATCCATAACGAGATCTGGCGCCCTCTTCTGGAGTGTCTGAAGACAGCTACAGTGTACTTACATATAATAAATAAAATAAATCTTTTAAAAAAAATATGTACGATACAAACGAGAGGGGTTAATTCCTCCACCTCCTTCAAGTGCAAAAGACAATATCCACCAACATGATATGCACAAGACAATCTTGCAATTGCACGATTCTAGTGTTATGAAATGAACAAGACAGTAGCACATGATTCCCCCAAATGAGGTGCAGAAGACAATAGCAAAGAATCCCTTCTATATCAGGTGCACGAGGCACTAGTGTATGATTACACTTACATGTGACACACAAGCCGATTTTGAACGATCCACTTATAAAAGCTGGACAAGATAATCTCACATTTCCCACCATTGTGTGATATAAAGAGTAATTGCTTGTGATTTCACCAACCTGAGATGCACGAGAATTGTCTTATTATAAATTCATTAATAATAACTTTATAGTAAATTCTTATTAAAAATAAATGTCACATATATATGCACAAGACATATGATTCCACCTATGACAGTAGACATGAGTCTGCCTATATGGGATGCATAAGACTAATAGGGTACGATTCCACTGATGTGACATGCACAGGACAGTAGCATATAAATGCACCTATATGAGATTTAAAAACAGACAAAATCAAGTCATTCTACCTATATGTGGTGCACAAGAAAATAGCATATAATTCCATCAATATGATATGCAAAATTATTCCACCTGTATTACATGCAATAGACAATCAGGCACAATTCCACCAACATAATATGCATAAGAAAATTGTTGAGGTCCAGATGGTCTACCGTTCCTTTTTTGGGCATAAATCCTGACCCATATGTGACCTATATGTGACTGTGAGGAAAACGTCAGGCATGACACAGAGCCTAAGAGGAATGTCCTTTGGGGCAAAACAAGGTATATTCCAGCAAAATAAGATGCACAAAAAAGTGGAGTAATTCCACCAACAGAAAATACAAATGCAGCCGGGCATGGTGGTGCACGCCTTTAATCCCAGCACTTGGGAGGCAGAGGCAGGTGGATTTCTGAGTTCAAGGCCAGCCTGGTCTACAAAGTGAGTTCCAGGACAGCCAGAGCACACAGAGAAACCCTCTCTCGAAAAACCAAAAAAAAAAAAAAAAAAATACAAAATGCAATATTTAGTGAATCCACCTATGTGAAATTTACAATACAATGGCCTATGATTCTGTGAACATGAACTGCATATGGCAACAGGTGTACGACTGCAACAAAAGGAAGTGCACAAGAAGATGGCAGATGGCCCACCTTTGTGAGATGTCACAAGAAGAGAGCAGACGGCCCACCTCTGTGAGATGTAAAGACAGTGGGCAATCATCAATGATTCCTCTCCAAGCAGTGGAAAAGAAAGTGTATGATTTCAGCGACATGATATGCATAAGACAATAGTGAATGTTTCCTACTATCTAAGATAATAAGAAAGTGAGTGCCCCTATCCGAGAGTCACTAGACACTAGCACATAATCCCGCCCAAGTGACTCACATAGCACAATAGCTTATTATTCCACTGTTGTAAGGTGACCATCAACTCAGAGTCAGAAAGTGTTGGCTGCTAAGGCCTGGAGAGGGCAGGTGATTGCATGTTATCATTTAATGGATTCAAACTTGTATGCTTGCTAGACAGAGGCAGAGGCAGGTGAATTTCTGTGTTTTGAGGCCAAGCTGGTCTATATACCAAGTTCCAGGCCAGGAAAGCCAACATGCCAAAGCCTTGTCTCAAAATAAAGAAAAAGACAGAAATTTTAGTTTTGTCCAGTGAAGCATCTTGGACATGGGTGGTAGAAGTAACTGTAATCACTAGCAAGTGAGTATCCTTAATACTACTGAATGATATCCTTAAAATGGCAAAACCACACTGGGTGAGTTGTTTTGTGCCCTTAGGCTCAGTGCTCGGGAGGCTGAGACAGGGAGGGCTTCTCAAGTGCCTCATAGCAAGATCCAGTCCCAAAAAACCAAAGGAAGTGGAGGTGTGTGGGCGAGAGATGTGGCGGCTCAGTGGTTAAGTGCACACACTGCTCCTCCCAAGGACCGGAGTTTGATTCCCAGCATCCACCCACCCACATCAGGCACTTCACAGCCACCTGTAACTTCAGTTATAGGGGTCTGACACCTTTGCCCTCTGTGGGCCCTTCACAAAAACCCACACACATACAAATAATAAAAAACATGTGGCAATAATAACTTCTTATGTATATTTTATTACAATTGAAAATAATAGGTCTGGCCGGGCATGGTGGTGCATGCCTTTAATCCCAGCACTCGGGAGGTAGAGGCAGGTGGATTTCTGAGTTCGAGGCCAGCCTGGTCTACAAAGTGAGTTCCAGGACAGCCAGGGCTATACAGAGAAACCCTGTCTCAAAAAACAAACCAAACAAACAAACAAACAAAAAAACCCAAAATAATAGGTCTGGAGCTGGCAAGAAGGCTTAGCAGGTAAGAGCACTGACTGCTCTTCTGAAAGTCCTGAGTTCAAATCCCAACAACCACATGGTGGCTCACAACCACCCATAATGAGATCTGATGCCCTCTTCTGGTGCGTCTGAAGACAGCTACAGTGTACTTATTTAGAATAAATAAATAAGTCTTTGGGCCTGAGTGAGTGGGGATTGACCGGAGTGAGCAGAGGTCCTAAATTCAATTCCCAACAACCACACGAAGGCTCACAACGACAGTGTACTCATATACATAAAAAAAAAAAGTTCCGGAAAGATGGCTCCACCTTAAGAGGAATTGTTGTTCTTGCAGAGGACCTGGGTTCAGTTCCAAGGGCTCACATAACAGCTTGTACTCAAATGCAGTTCCAGGCCAGCAGAGGCTACATAGTCAGACCGTGGTCTCAGAAGGGAGGGGTGGTGGTTAAGAGCAGTTGCTGCTCTTGCAAAGGACTTAGATTTGGATCCCAGCACCGCACAGTGGCTCTAACTCAAAGCTGAGCGTGGGAGCTGATGCCTGACTTCAGTGTCTTCTCCTCTTAGTACTCATTCTCTGTGTGCGAACCATCTACAGCCTGCCTCTCCCAAGCTCTGCCAAGTCTGAGGACAGACACAGCAGGGCGGAGCACTGGAAGTCTTCAGCACCCCCGCACCCCCTACCCCGCCCAAGATGCCGCCACTTTATTCTTACCTTTTGGACTTTTTGTTTATCTATTTATGTGTGTATATGTGTGTGTGTGTGTGTGTGTGTGTGTGTATGTATAAATGACTGCTGGTGCCTACGGAGCACAAGTTTATCCAGTCCCCCTGGAGATGGAGTTACAGGGAGTTATAGGCAGTTGAGAGCCATCCAGTGAGGGTGCTGGGAACTGAACTTGGTTCTTCTCCAACAGCAGTGCTTGCTCCTAACTGCTGAGTCATCTTCCTAGTCCCCCCCCCCTTACATTATTTAGTTTGTGAGTGTGGAGTTGGGCATGCAAGTGAGTCAGAAGTTGATCTCTCTTTCTTCTGTGAGGGCCACTGGGATCTGCTTCTAGTCACATCTTAGCAGTGCATCTTTACCGAGCCATCTCACAGTCCCTCGTGTTGCTTTTTTTTTTTAAAGATTTATTTATTATTATATCTAAGTACACTGTAGCTGTCTTCAGATGCACCAGAAGAGGGTGTCAGATCTCATTACGGATGGTTGTGAGCCACCATGTGGTTGCTGGGATTTGAACTCAGGACCTTCAGAAGAGCAGTTGGTGCTCTTAACCACTGAGCCATCTCTCCAGCCCTCGATTGCTTTTTGAGATAGTGTCTCACTGTGTAGCTCTGGCTGGCTTGGGACTCCCTCTGTAGACTAGGCTGGTCTCTAACTCACAGAGGTCTGCCTGCCTCTGGCTCCAGAGTGCATTGTTATGGTTTGTCATGTTGAGACAGGACCTCATGTAGTCTAAGCCTGCCTTTAACTCACTATGTAACTGAAGATGACCTGAAACCCATAATCCTCCTGCCTCCACTTGTCAGGGGAAGGTGACACACAGGGGTCCCTTTATATGGCTGACTGCCTTAGTCTCACCTGAGAAGAGAAGGAGAACAGCTAGTCATGTGGTGTTCCTAGAAAACATTGTAAGCTAAGAGAAGAAGCCATGGTCACTTGGGGGAAACGGTCATAGCTGAGACAAATTAATTCTTTCACAATCACGAGCATGCGCATGCATACACACACACACACACACACACACACACACACACACACACACAAAACTAAACTAAACCAAAACAATACAACAACAATAAAACCAAAACCAAACCAAACCAAACCAAAAAACCCACCACTAACACCAACACGGGAAGAAGAGATGAGAAGCAGGAAGCTTGGAACATATGCCCCTTTTCAACCTTTGTTTGTTTGTTTGTTTGTTTGTTTGTTTTATGTGTATAAGGGACTTGTCTGCATGTATGTCTGTGCATCGTGTGTGTGCAGTGTCCATTGCCAGAAGGAAAGGTGGAGGCCCTGGAATTGGAGTTACAGACAATTGTTAGTCACCATGTAGTTGCTGAGAATCAAACCTGGGAACTCTGGAAGAACAGCCAGGGCTCTTAATTGCTGAGCCATCTCTCCAGCTCCTGAAAACTGCATCCTTGAAATACCCCCCTCCCCACTCAGCTGGCGCTAGAGGAGACCATACACTAGCATCTCCAGCAGGTCTTCAGGGTTAGCAGAGGCAGAGAGTGAGGCTAAGCCAGAGTTGTTAATAAATTCTATAGATGTGGATATTCCAGCACACGGACTCTGCAAAAGGCCTAGAGAATGTCTCTCTTGACTTTTCCTCTCCTGTCTCCTCATCTTCTTGGACCGCCTTGCCCTGGGAACCTTCTTCTCTTTCTATCTACATAATAAAATTAGAAGTGACCTGGTTTCAGTGAAAATATGTGAAACATATAGAGAAACAGTAAAATATTCCATGTATATAAAATAAAGTACCCGAGGAAGCGCAGGATTGGAGGCTTTGGGTTTCCTAAACAAAAACTTGAAATCAAGTACTTCTGGGTTTTTTTTTTTTTTTTTTTTTTAAAGATTTATTTTATTTATTATATGTAAGTACACTGTAGCTGTCTTCAGACAGTCCAGAAGAGGGCGCCAGATCTCGTTACAGATGGTTGTGAGCCACCATGTGGATGCTGGGACTTGAACTTATCACCTTTGGAAGAGCAGTCGGGTGCTCTTACCCGCTGAGCCATCTCACCAGCCCTTTTTTTTTTGGTTTTTTGAGACAGGGTTTCTCTGTATAGCCCTGGCTGTCCTGGAACTAGCTTTGTAGACCAGGCTGGCCTCGAACTCAGAAATCCGCCTGCCTCTGCCTCCCGAGTGCTGGGACTAAAGGCGTGCGCCACCACTGCCCGGCGAAATCAAGTACTTCTGAAGTCCTTGAAGGACTAAAGAACTCATGGATGAAGAAGTGAAAGAAACCAGAACAATGTTTCTGTCAATCAGTGAGACGGCTGGGAATGTATATCTGTTGGCAGAATGACATCACAGCACTGCATAGAATGGGCATGGGCACACACAATCCCAGCGCTCAGGGGCTGGAAGCAGGAGGATCATGAGTTTTGGATGGTGCTTGTTTGTTTCTTTGTTTTGAGACAGGGTCTCACTATGCAGTTCTGGCTGTCCTAGAACTCACTATGTAGAGCAGGCTGACCTCAAACTCACAGAGATCTGCCTCTGCTTCCTGAGTGCTGCAATTAAATGTGTGTGCCATCATGTCCAGCCCAGGATCCAGTGCTTAAGGTCATCCTCAGCTATATATACCAGGGCCTGGGATACATGAGAACCATCTGGAGGAAGAGAAGAGGAGGAGGAGGAAAAAGAAGAGGAAGAAGAGGAGGAAGAAGGTATGAGAACCAAAGTAGGGCTCATTAGCATATGCTATCCCTCTCCCCAACACACACACATACAACACACACACATACAACACACACACACACACACACACACACACACACACACACACACACACGTGTCTGCGCACATGCGCACACACACGCTCTGGGAGGAAAGGAAGAAAGGAGAGACAGGGAAGAAAGTATATATGCAAAATTTCTCAGCAAAATACTAAGAAACAAACACAGCCGCATATTAAAGAGATTATAATCCATGACTAGCTGGAATTTCTCCCAGGAATACAAGTTCAGATTTTAGGAATCAACCCTTAGCATGGCAAACACCTTTAATCCCAGCACTCGGAAGGGAGAGGCAGGCTGAAGATCTCTGTGAACTCAAGGCCATCTTGGTCTACAGAGTGAGTTCTAGGCCAATCAGGGCTATATCATGAGACCCTGCCTCAAAAACAGCAACAACAAAAATCAGCCTATGACATACAGCAGATTACTAGAACAAAAGGTAAGAAACAAACATTTCAGTCAATGAAAACTTTTCTTGTGCCAGGTGGTGGTGGCACACACCTTTAATTCCAACACTTAGGAGGCAGAGGCAGGCAGATTTCTGAGTTCAAGGCCAGCCTGGTCTACAGAGTAAGTTCCAGGACAGCCAGGGCTACACAGAGAAACCCTGTCTTGAACACCCCACCCCATCCCTCCAAAAAACTTTTGTGCTTTATGTGGATGCGGTGACCCAAACCTGTAATGCCAGCCAGCATGTAGGAACTGCTGGTAGGAAGAGCAGATGTTCAAGGCCAACTTTAGCTAAGTATTAGATTTGTGAGGCCAGACAGACGCAGTGTCTTAGAAAGCCAGAACATAAAGAAAGAAGACCACGCCTTTAATCCCAGCACTCGGGAGGCAGAGGCAGGCGGATTTCTGAGTTCGAGGCCAGCCTGGTCTACAGAGTGAGTTCCAGGACAGCCAGGGCTATACAGAGAAACCCTGTCTCGAAAAACCAAAAAAAAAAAAGAAAGAAAGAAAGAAAAGAAAAGAAAAAAGAAAAATCGCTACAAACTCAAGACCAGCCTGGGCTACATAGCAAGTTCCAGGCCAGGCAGAGCTATTGGACAAAATTCTGTCTCAAAACAGTAGTCAAAATGGAGAGATGGCTCAGCAGTTAAAAGCAGTGGCTGTTCTTCCAGAGGACCTGGATTTAGCTCCCAGCACCTAAGTGAAAGTCAACAACCATCTGTAATCACAGCTACAGGGGATCTAACACCTTCTCCTGACATCTATGGGCACACAGATACATGCATGCAGGCAAAACACTCACACATAAAAATAACATTTTAAACACAATAAAAATTGATAAGGGAAAAGAAAAGCCTTTGACAAGAGGCTGGAGAGATGGCTCAGTGGTTAAAAGCACTGATTGCTCTTTTAGAAGACCCAAGTTCAGTTCCCAGCTCCCACACAGTGGCTCACAACATCTATAACTCTAGTTCCAAGGAATCCCATGGCCTCTTCTAGCTTCTAGGGCATTGCATGCATGTGGTACACAGACATACCTGCAGGCAAAATGTTCATACACATACCAAATAAAATGGAAAACAAAAACCACCTTTTTATAATAAAATGTTCATAATCTACAAATGGAAAAGAACTTTTTCAAATACATCCAGTGGTGACCACTTAGTGCAGAAGAATTCATACACCATACGGGATAGAAACCCAGCAAGTAATTCACTCAGCAAAGCCTTTACCATGTGTGCATCAGAGTAAATACTGGTCTGAACCCATGTTCCCAGAAAAAAGCCACACCTATGTTAAAGATTCCGCTCGGCTGATTGACATAATTAGAATTTTGTTAGTGCCGAGAGTTGGAATATTGCAGATCGACAGGTGGATTCTCTTGTGCTATTTTTAGTTCCCTTAATAGCCAATATTGGCCCACCTCTGTGTCTGGCCTTACATCCTTCTGCCTGCCATGAAAAACCTTTGGGATACATTACCTTAGCAGATAACCAGCTTCGACTAACCCTCAGAGGTAACATCTAATATCTAATCTGTACCAGAGATGGTCTTTCTATAACCCTGCCTACCTCCTGTTTCCATGCGTTCCACACACAGATTGGAAAAGTGCCCGAGGCCTGCCAGATGCTGAGCAGGAGAAAATGCAGACTGCCAGCCCAAGGACCTGAAGTCACATGATGGCAGAGAGAGCCACACAGACTCTTCTCTGGCCCATGTGCACTAAAGAAATGTGAGAATCTTAAATTCCTTGATTTATGCCTTTCTCTTGTTCTGTAACTATAAAAACTTCATCAAACTTTTTTTTTTAAAGATTTATTTATTTATTTTATGTATATGAATACACCATTGCTCTCTTCAGGCACACCAGAAAAGGACATCAGACCCCATTACAGATGGTTGTGAGCCACCATGTGGTTGCTGGGAATTGAACTCAGGACCTCTAGAAGAGCAGTTAGTGCTTTTAACTGCTGAGCCATCTCTCCAGCCCTTTGTTTTTGTTTTTTTAAAGATTTATTTATTTATTTATTTATTTATTTATTTATTTTGGTTTTTTGAGACAGGGTTTCTCTGTATAGCCCTGGAACTCACTTTGTAGACCAGGCTGGCCTTGAACA
This sequence comes from Mus minutoides, assembly GCA_902729485.2. Taxonomy (NCBI): domain Eukaryota; kingdom Metazoa; phylum Chordata; class Mammalia; order Rodentia; family Muridae; genus Mus; species Mus minutoides. The sequence continues at coordinate 5,130,221 of LR749500.1, forward strand.
CAGGTATCTGCCTGTCTCTGCTTCCCAAGTGCTGGGATTAAAGGCCTGTGTCACTACTGCCTGGCTAACGATTTATTTATTTATTTTATGTATTCACCATTGTTCTCTTCAGACACACCATTAAAGGACACCAGATCCCATTACAGACGGTTGTGAACCACCATGTGGTTGCTGGGAATTGAACTCAGGACCTCTGGAAGAGCAGTCAGTGCTCTTAACCACTGAGCCATCTCCCTAGCCCTACAGATTTTTTTTTTTAACATTTTATTTATTTTGCGTGTGATTCCACAAAGTTGTCCTCCTACCTTCACACATACTGTAGCATGCATACTCACCCACACACACATCATACACACATACAAAATTACAATAAAAAAAAAAAACCTAAAAACTAAAAAAGACTATGAGGATGACAGTCAGGATCTGTCTGCTTCATTTTTATACTGACATTTCTAACCTGTCTGATATAGTATAAATTTGGGAGGGATGAAACAAAGTGTCACTATGTAACCTTGTCTGTCCTGAAACTCACAGAGATCTACCTGCCTCTGCTGAGATTAAAAGTGGTCACAAACTTTCTGGTTTCAGACTAGGACAAGGGACTGACCTGCATATTTTACATATCAAAGCAGGTCTGGCTTCCACGTTCTCCCAGCATCCCTCAGTCCCTATCTGGCATACCCAGTCCTTAATCTTGAATTTTCCAGCCCAGAGGTTGAGCTGCCTTCTCCAGAGGCTCCTCCTGCTGGGGGCAGAATCCAATAACAGGGACTGCCTGCAGTAGGCCAGGATGGAGACATCTCAGTGGCCCACAGCAGCTCTTTGTAAGAAACAGTTGCTCCTATTTCTCCTAACCTTAGCCCTGGACAGTGGCTGTATAGATTTCATTTGTGCGTGACTGCTTTTCAACTGGCCTTGGTGTGCATCATGATTCTATTATATCTGACTTTCTTACTTCTTTTTCCTTCTGCTCTTGTGAATTCTGTGAAAATAGGTGTTTCTTGATGTAATGATTTTTTTTCCCCAAGATTTATTTTTTTATTTGATGTATATGAGTGCTCTATCTTCATGTACACCTGCATGCCAGAAGAGAGCATCAGATTACATTTATAGATGGTAGTGAGCCACCATGTGGTTGCTGGGAATTGAACTATGGTCCTCTGGAAGAGCAGCCACTGCTCTTAACCTCTGAGCCATCTCTCCAGCCCAATGTAATGATTCTTCCTCTTCCTTTTTTTTTTTTTTTAAGATTTTATTTATTTATTTTATGTATGTGAGTATGCTTTCTCTGACTTCAGACACACTGGACTGGAAGAAAGTCCCATTACAGATGGTTGTGAGCCACAATGTAATTACTGAGAATTTGAACTCATGACCTCTGGAAAAGCAGTCAGTGCTCTTAACTGCTGAGTCATCTCTCCAGCCCTCAGTGATTCTTAAACAATTAAAAATTGAGGCATGGGGCACAGCACAGCACAGTCCTAATGGCCCAGGCTCATGCTGCGTGTTCTCATCTTGGAAACAATGCAGTAACTGCACAATGGTAACTCCAGATTAATGCTTGACTTGCAAAGAAAGTTCAAAGAAATTATTAGAAAATGAATTAGAGCCAACATTGGAACCCCAAGAAAGATAAAAGTTATTGAAGTTATGAAATAAGCTTTGCACAACATTTAAGAGTGGTTTCTGGATAAGCAAGTATAGAATATATAAAATCGGGCTGGTGAGATGGTTCAGCGGGTAAGAGCACCTGACTGCTCTTCCGAAGGTGATGAGTTCAAATCCCAGCAACCACATGGTGGCTTACAACCACCCGTAATGAGATCTGATGCCCTCCTCTGGTGCGTCTGAAGTCAGCTACAGCGTACTTATGAAGAATAATAAGAAAAAAACGATTCCTTGGACTGGAGAGACCAACCGGAGCGAGCAGGGCTGTCGGGAGTGAGTGGAGGCCGGAGCGAGAGGGGCCGAATGGGGACGGCCAGAGCGAGCAGGGCCAACCAGAGCAAGCGGAGCCGGCCGGAGAGCAGGGTCGAGCGGAGTGAGCGGGGTTGAACAGAACAAGGGGAAAAAAAAAGAATATATAAAATCTTATACTAGTAAAACTAAGTCAAAACACTGGGACTCTTTTTTTGTTTGCTTGCTTTTTTCTTTGTTTTTTTTGGTTTTTTTTTTTTCGATACAGGGTTTCTCTGTGTAGTCCTGGCTGACCTGGAACTCACTTTGTAGACTAGGCAACACTGGGACTCTTAGGAGAGTCATTATGTGCAAAGTGCAGAAGCAGAAAGCTAGCGGAACTACTGACTTAAGGGTTAACTTGACTCTTTCTGGCCACTGCCTGGCAGCTTTGCCATGTCATTTACCATTAGAGCTTCACAGGAAAATGCAAGCAGCCAACCTCAGAGCTCTGAGCTCTGAAGTATAATAAGTTAAAAGTTAACGTTTAAATTATGATGTTTGCAATTATTATTATTGTGGCTACATGCCTGGAAAAGCTTAAAACTTTGGGGAACAATTATAATTCTTAATTCTTTGTGGGATATGGCTATTCTCTCTTTCTCTCTCTCTCTCTCTCTCTCTCTTTGGTTTTTTCAAGACAGGGTTTCTCTGTATAGCCTTGGCTGTCCTGGAACTCACTCTGCACACCAAGCTGGCCTCGAACTCAGAAATCCATCTGCCTTTGCCTCCCAAGTGCTGGGATTAAAGGCCTGTGCCACCACTGCCTGCCATAGATATGGTTATTCTTTTGACTTTGATTTGGCAATGACTATAGAGTGTCTTTTTCTCTGCCTGCTTTTGGAGTATCAATAAAAGACTGGAGTAAGCAAAAGGCAGGAGAACATAAGAACATGTGAAGAGCAAGCAAAAAACAAGTGGAGAGTGAGTGAGGAGAGGATGGGAGGTGTGTATGGAGTGTGTGTGTGTGTGTGTGTGTGTGTGAGAGAGAGAGAGAGAGAGAGAGAGAGAGAGGGAGGAGCATGCCTGTGGTGTGTGTGTGAGATGTGTGTTGTGTGTATGAGTATGAGCGCTCAAGGGAAAAAAAAGTGCACATGAGAATGCAGAGTGTGTGCAGCCTCAAGTTGTGAGCGAGCAAGTGAGAAAGAGAGCAGAGAGTGAGAGAAGAGAGAGAAACTTTAAGCCTTGAAAACTTGCCTATCAGTTTGTACCCAAAAAATAGTCTGTGTATATTTATCATGCATCTTCCAGATATCCCTGCTTCCAGTTGAGAACTTGGATCCTGTTGGGAACAAAATAAAAAGGTGAGGCCTGGGGGGCGGAAGAGGGTGGGCAGGAGAAGTAGGATAGGAAAAAGATGCCCACGCCCCACCAGAGTTTCCCTATTCTCTGGTCAGTCAGGCATGGGAGGGCTGCTACCTGCCCTATCCACTCATCCCTGGGTGGGCATTCCTCTATCCCACTCTTCAGGGGGTGGCCAAGGGGCAGCCCTGCCTGGGACCCCCCCCCCAAGCTACTTTGCTAAAGCCTCCAGGGTTGTGGGAGAGAGGGAATAGGGGAAGAGGTTCCCAACACTGACCAGAGTGCACAGCTTAACTTGAAGGAGCAGAGACTGTCTATGGTTTAAGAGCTTTATTATAGAAATGCAGGGGAAAGAGAGAAGGTAAAAGAGAGAGAGAGAAAGAGAGAGAGAGAGAAAAGAAAGGCTAGAGGAAGAGAAGAAGAGGAGAGGAGAAGACAAAGAGAAAGGGAAGAGGAGAGAGAAGTGAGAGAAGTGAGAGGTAAGAGGACAAAGGAATAAGAGAGCGAGGTGGACACCGGAGCAAGTGGGGCAGTACGGGGGCGGAAGGAGCGAGTTGGGCTGGCCGAAGCGAGCAGGGTCGAGCGGAGCGAGCGGGGGTTGACAGGAACAAGGGGAAAAAAAAGAAATCTTTTAAAAACACACACACACACACACATCGAAATCAAAAGCCTGTGTTGGTAAGGTAGAAACAAGTGCTAACCTCCATGCGGCCCAGCGTACTCATAACAGTGCTGGCAAGGTTGGGACAATCTACTCATAACCTTGACAGGAGCTTACAGAGACTCAAGCTTCCTCAAGAGCAGGCTGAGAATCATTGAGGCTAATGTAATCTCTGATTCAGCAACTCTACTTTTAGGAGATGATGTTTCCTTCCTCTCTGCAGATAAGTGCTCCACCCTGACAGGCGTCTTCCACATCTAGGGGTTTCTTTGGCAAACCCACTCATGTGTTCTGAGAAGTATAACAAAAATGTTTATTGCAGCCCTGTTTATAACCTAGTTGATCTGTCAGTGGAGCCTCTAGCAAACCATGCTATATCTACAATAGGGCACCATACAGCTACTAAATAGGATGAGACGCATCTGCACTCTCAAGTGTGAAAGAAGCCTGAGACACAGCAAGTGGAATCAACACAGCATAAAGAACATACAGTATTTCAGCATGTGTGTTGAATAAAAAGATTAAATAAACATGTGTGTGTGTGTATAATATACATATAAAATATATTAGCCAGGTGTGGTGGTGCACGCCTTTAATCCCAGCCCTCAGGAGGCAGAGGCAGGTGGATTTCTGAAACCGAGGCCAGCCTGGTCTACAAAGTGAGTTCCAGGACAGCCAGGGCTATACAGAGAAACCCTGTCTCGAAAAACCGAATAAATAAATAAATAAATAAGAGCTAAGTAATAAAAGAAGAAGTGTCAGGCAGGGGTTATGTCTTGGGTGTAGGGCATCCTGCTGTGTGAACCCTGCTTCCACAGAACTCTGTTTACTCCCCTGGGAGAAAGCACTTGTCCAAGGAGTGTAGTATAGGGCCCTTGGGGGCATTAAGTAAACAGCCTGCTTTGAGACGCTTGAGCACCTGAGCGTATCTGGTGACTGTGATGAGGGATACTCTGTAGGCTTTTTGTTGTTTTCTCTCCCTTATTTTAAACCCTGAGCTATCTTGGAATAAAAGCTTCAGAGAAGCCCTGTAAAAAACTCTTCGGAGTATTGCCCAGAATCTCCCGGTTCTGCTGAATCTCAAAATTTACTCAGTTCCTCAGCAACTGGCAGGTCTTCATAGATAAAGCATAAATTTATTATGTGGGGACCCTGAGTTCAATCCCAGCACCACACAGACACGAAAAGAGACTAACGAGGTAACAGGAGTCCTTAAAACTGTTTCTTTGGACAAAGAGCTTTAACCTTCTGTCTGATAAAACTGCTTAACATAAAACTGTCAAATCTTTTGTAGGCTCTGTATTTCTTGTTTCTCTGTCATATATATATATATATATATATATATATATATATATATATATATATATATAAACACACACATACACACAGTATGGGGCTGGGGCTGCATATTTTCTGTTTGCTTGTTTTTCTTGGCAGATTGTTTCAAAATGGGCAGCTGACCTAGGTGGGAAGCCAGGTAAATGGCAGGGGAGAAAGAGAAAGGACTGGACTGGAGATCTGGAGCATGACCTTGATCCTCTTCATGACATGTGGCCCTGTCCAGTGGACTATGTTCAGAGAAACTTGATTAGAAGTGCTATTAAGAGCCACACGGGTAGCTGAAGACACAGCTCCATACTAAAGTGCTTGCCCCACACAGATTGGACCCTGAGTCTAATCCCTAGCCCTGCGATATACAGGCATGTACTTTTCTGGGAGTGGGCACGGGCCTGTAATCTCAGTACCTGAGAGGTGGAAGCTAAGACGCAACCTCACCCTCACATCCTCAGTTATGTACCATGCGGGAGGCCAGCCTAGCCTATGTGCAATGCTCTTCCAAATAAGTAAACAAGATTCACGTAGTATACAGTACGTCAGGGGCAGCCAAAGATCCCTGAGTGTGACTCCAGTCCAAATGGTGGTTCTAGATAATCACTTTCTTCTATATCCCAGCCCGGCCTTGCACAATGAGTGTGGGAAGATGGTCTTGATTCCATGCACTGTAGGCTGGCTTGACTAGCCCTAGTCATAAGGAAACTGCATTGTTAGGCTGGGACCACAAAGCAGGAGAAAGGGAACAGGTAGAATAGTATGAGGGGCCTACTGTCAGGGATGCAGAAAAGTGACTTAGTGAGCAAGAAAACCATCGCTCAGCCCCAAGCCTTTCTGTTCCTCCCTACCACACAGGCCTAAGCAGCCACCGAGGAACTGGGGACACTCTCAGCAGAAGAGCGCTCGCCTAGCGAGGCAAGGCCCTGGGTTCAATCTTCAGCACCAAACACAACAGGGAAGCATTGGTGTTCCTGCTCCTGGTTCCAGGGCTGGATGGCCCCTATCAGGATTCCCTAGCTGACACACTTGGTGATGGTGGAATTGCTTCTAGCCTCCAGCCTAGTCTACACACACTCACAGACCAGCAGAGCCCTTAAAGACTGGGGTCTTGGTACACAAGGTCCCTCTCCTACTCTCTCCTTTGGAAAAGTAAGCCTGAAAGGACTCTCCCAACACACCTGGCACAAGCCCAAGGCCCCCCCCCATCCCCCCAAGAAGCTCTTACCTGTGAGAGTTCCACTTTCTCCTCCTCCAGAGGCAGCTTGAAGCCAGGAGGCAGCACAAGGCTGCCAAACCTGGAGTCCCCGGATTCTTCTGTGTTGAGGCCAGCTGTATTAAAATGAACTTTGTTCCCTGAGGATTTGTTCGTGGAGATGTTATTGTGTACTTGGCTGCAGTTCCCATGGATACAGGCTCACAGAGAGAAGGAAATGGGTATTCACCAGCAGTTTCTGAAAAATAGGAATTTGACCTCATTTATAGTCAAATATGCAGCAGAAATTCTTGCAAATAACCTAACTTAAAAATGACCACCACTGCCCCACTGACGTATGGATTCTATCCCTGGTTCAACCCAGGTACATTATAATTTTGAATTGGTTATCAAGAGATTAACCTCTATGCCAGGCAGTGATGGTGCATGCCTTTAATCCTAGCACTTGGGAGGCAGAGGCAGGTGAATTTCTGAGTTCGAGGCCAGCCTGGTCTACAAAGTGAGTTCCAGGACAGCCAGAGCTACACAGAGAAACCCTGTCTTGAAAAAACAAAAAACAAACAAACAAAAAAAATTCTGTATATTTGGATTAGTGAGGTGCATCCATAGAGAAAGGCCCTGGCTGGGAAGGCTGCTGGTTCCATCCATGTAACTATTGTGACAGGAGAGAACTGATACACACACATGCGCGCGCGCACGCACAAACACACACACACACATGCACGCACACATGAGAAGGGGGAGGGAGATAGAAGTTCAAGGTCATCTTAAGTTACATAGTGAGTTTGAGGCCAGCCTGACTTATAAGAGACTGTCTCAATAAACAACGAAACAAAATTCTGTATCATTCACTAAGAACCCAAAGTTGTGTTTTGGAGGGCCACCGGGAATCCAGCAAGCCTTGAACAAAGGAAGTAGTGGCTGTGACTCCTCAAAAAGCTGAAGGCATAAAAGTGATTCGCCATATGACCTACATGTCCTGGATCTCTAGGGTTTGGACAGGGGTTTTGCTCTGCTTAGAGCACTGTCAGGAAGCAGGAATAACTTTGGCTGAACAACATCCTATCTGAAAGAAGAGCAGCAGGCCACCGCAGGTTCTCAGGGGCTCCAGCAGGCTCTCAGGGGCCATGGCAGGCTCTCAGGTCAGCAGGTGGAGCCTGGACTCTAGCACACATCCTGCCTCTTCTCCAGGGTTTTGCTAATCAGGAGACTGTGGAGCAAACATGTGTAGTTGGACTAAGATAAATGTCCCCTCCTTTTGTTGAAGGGCGCTCTGTGGCATGACAAAGGTTTTTTTGTAGCATTTGGCACTGGTTAGAGAACATCAAACAATGGCATCTCGCAGTCTCGAGAAACACAAATAGTTAGGAATCCTACAACAGAGCCCGGAGGCCTTTTCCTCTGCTTCTCTGTCTTTTGTTTTGTTTTGTTTCTCTAGACAGGCTTTCTCTGTGTAGCCATGGCTATCCTGGAACTCTCTCTGTAGACCAGGCTGGCCTCTGCCTCCAGAGTGCCACCTCATCAGGCTCAGTTTGGCTCTTTTGTGCAGGAGCTAGGAGGTGAAGAGGACTTCCTCTTGTGGGCTTCCTTCTGTGAGGTGAGCACTGACCCACATCTGCAGACCTATTCTCACATCTGTCTTTTTTTTTTAAGATTTATTTATTTATTATATGTAAGCACACTGTAGCTGTCTTCAGACACTCCAGAAGAGGGCATCATATTTTGTTATGGATGGTTGTGAGCCGCCATGTGGTTGCTGGGATTTGAACTCGGGACCTTCGGAAGAGCAGTCGGCGCTCTTAGCCACTGAGCCATTTCGCCAGCCCCCACATCTGTCTTTTTTAAAGCTCCAAATGACTTTCTTTTCTTTTTTATTATTTTTGCATATATGTATGTCTGTCTGGATGTCAGAGGAGGGTTTTGAACTTCTGGAGCTGGACTTAGAAATGTTTGTGAGCTACACAACTTGGGTCCCAGGCACTGAACTGGAGTCCACTCCAGCTGAGGCTTTCTCTGTCAGTGCAGCCACAGAGCACTCTGCTGGAGCAGCAGTGTACAGGCACAGCAGGGAGCACCTGGCGCAGTCTGCATTCTCCTGGGTCAATGGATATAAATGGAAACTGGTTTTGAGCTACTAAGGAAAAGGTGCATCCTTTGCGCTGTGTGGGGGTGAGTTTGGATTACCCTTTCCAATAGCATCATCCCTATTCAAAGAAGTTTTAGCCCATGTGGTGTGCATAATAAGGGACTCAGTCATCCCTGCTGGGAAACAGCAAGAGTAGCCTATTGCCCCATTTTAGAAAGTTCTGGGCATCATTTTCATGAAAACGTGGCCCACTGGAAAAAGAGTCACTTAAAATATCTGAAGACAACCACCAAAAACATACATGTCTATATGTAGAAGGAAAGAAAAAAGCCTACAAGCAGGACCAACTAGGGTATAGGTCACATTGGGTGGGGAGTCTAGGTACCGCGCATCACAAAAGGCATGGGCAAGTTTTCATCTCTTGCAGTGGGCAGATTCTGTGAGGGAAGTTACAGCATTTTCACTTAGTGACTTAGAAGTTAGGCTCAGTATCACATCCCTGGAACCCTAGCTATTAAGAGGACTAACCTGGGCATGGAAGCACCTGCTTTTAAGTTCAGTGCTTGGGAAGCAGAGGCAAGCAGTTCTCTGTGAGCTCCAGACCAGACTGGTTTACAATGAGACCCTGACTTACACAGCAAGAATGTGTGTGTGTGTGTGTGTGTGTGTGTGTATGTGTGTGTGTGTGTGTGTGTGTGTGTGTGTGTGTGTGTGTGTGTGTGATAAGGGGGGCACTGGAAAACATTCTCCTATAGAGAGCCCAGATATTATATTGGTTTCTGTTCCTGACAGGCTAGGATTTACTTACTTAGTTACTGTTTACGTATTTTTCTGAGACAGGGTTTCTCTGCACAGTCATGGATGTCCTGGAACTTGCTGGATCTAAAGGTGTGTACCACCACACCAAGCTCAGGGATAGATTAGTAGTGTTACAACTGTCTCAGCAGAAGCATTTTTGTTCAGGTTCAATTTTTACAAGACCAAAGCTTAGAATTAATTTTGAGAAAAAAAAAAAAAGCCTTAAGAATGGACCTATTGAAGATGTCTTAATTACAGTTTTATTGCTCTGGAAGAACATCCAGTGTGCTTTATATCTGAGCCATCTC